>CM033040.1:1807500-2345000 GCA_019207045.1 Branchiostoma floridae x Branchiostoma belcheri | reverse complement strand
CTTAAATACGTATAGTGGCCTTACAGAAAGTCGTGTGGCAGCTGTGGGAAAATTCGGATGTCTAGAAAACATATTTTGTCAGAGAAGTAGAACGATAGACGAACAGCGAACAAGACTGTTTACGTTGAGAAATGCAGGCAATTTTCATACATATTTTGCAACTCGTAAGATCACCGTGTTAGGTCGGATCGTTTGTCCGAAAGGTCATTTACCTTCAATTACTTAACCCCAGTCACGTTGTCATGTCATATTATGATAATAATATGAACATGTAGGGCGTCTAGACAAGAGTTCTGACCGCGAGGTCGTTAACCTGAAACGCTTTCTGGACATAACCCAGCGGTAATCGACCTTTTGCGTCCACGGTATTTGTTATTAAAACGTTCCTAATTTGTCTAGAGTTTTACAACGGCGAAAAAATAACTATTATGTCATTTACTACAAACTAGCTATACTACTTGCCTTAGATGAAGCTGTGTTCGTAAGAAAGAATTGGAAATTAATATGAAAGCATACTGCGACTTGTAACCATCCCCCTCCACTGAATGGAATAGCCCACTGTGTGATTCAGCATAGACGCGTAGCCACGCCCACCTTCGTCAAAACTCGGGTACAAACATAGATTTAAAAAAAAAAAAACATTAAAAATACCAATGTTTGACTAGCACGCTTCAATCAATATCTCTTATTGGTCGTCCTTCTAATTTCTATGCCATCATTGGTTGCACTGAGGTTATGGGGTTCCTATCAGGGCTATAGAATAACCTCCTTGACCTTGGTTGCCCTGGTAATTGTGTCTATCAGGGTCACGTTGTCACACCCGTCAGTTCTAGAGTTAGCTATAGTATACACTTGTTGTCTGATACAAACCATACTGGAGACAGGACGCACCCAAGTCAAGGTAGACCACTGTCGCTTTTCCGTGTAACTTATTACCACTATTCAACACAATTCCGGCGGTCACATCTATTAGATTCATCGCTTTGAAAAATATACATGTACAGTCAAACCTGTATTAGGAGCCACCTCTACAGAGGGGCCACCTGTTCATAGTGGCCACTTTTTGTCGGTCCCTTGGGTATTTTATCTACAAGTTGCCACCTCTATACAGAGGCCACCTGTCTAGAGTGGCCAAATTTGTCCGGTCCCTTGCGTGGCCGCTATAGACAGGTTTGACTGTACAGTCAAACCTGTATTAGGGGCCACCTCTACAGAGAGGCCACCTGTCCATAGTGGCCACTTTTTGTCGGTCCCTTGGGTATTTTATCTACAAGTTGGCACCTCTATACAGAGGCCACCTGTCTATAGTGGCCAAATTTGTCCGGTCCCTTGAGTGGCCGCTATAGACAGTTTTGACTGTACAGTCAAACCTGTATTAGAGGCCACCTCTACAGAGGGGCCACCTGTCCATAGTGGCCACTTTTTGTCGGTCCCTTGGGTATTTTATCTACAAGTTGCCACCTCTATACAGAGGCCACCTGTCTATAGTGGCCAAATTTGTCCGGTCCCTTGAGTGGCCGCTATAGACAGGTTTGACTGTACGTCTGAATACTAGTATGATCTAGTATCTTAACTGTGTATACGGGGTGAGGGTAGTGGACTACAGATCGCTCAAACTTAAGGTTTTTAAATCAGACTTTAGTTATGTTAGTTTAGGTTAGTTATGTAGGAACCTTTTTTTTCTGTAAAGATTGTGGCGTTTTCAACTGGAAAATCCTCAAGAATTTCCCACTATTCAATCGTATTCCGCACCCGATTATCTATTGTGCAAATCGTCTACACTTAAGCCCCAAATTGTCGACACAACAATTACTGAAAACTGGTTCTTCCACTCTCCAACTTAAGACACGCCCCCCCCCCCCCAATCTTCTCGAATCTCTTTTCAAATGATTGCGCCTTTTCAACAGAGAATGGCGTTTACGTGTTAACTTAGGTGACCCAAGGCGCAATACTATATAGATCTATTTAATACTATTGCTGTGGATGCCATCGTAAGCACTATATATTCGCTATTCTATACAATCTATATATTGTTAGTCATTATTATCCTTTGTGAAATTCCATGGTAAAAATTTGTTGTCCTTGTCTCTGTAAGCAGGGCTAGCCTTTTGTAATATCCACAGGGTATTTGGTCAACCCTGGCTGTGCGTGCCGAACAGCCAAACTGATAAATAATATATTAACAGGTCTATCCATACAATCACTCTAGGTCCTACTTAAAACCTATGCAGTACAAACATTAGTCACTTGTACCGTGGGAGTCTTGTTCAAATGTTTAGATGCCCAGGCGGTCATTGACCTAAAGAGATTTTTGAAAATCACAATCGAATGACTATTGACAGGAACATCCTGTCAATGGTGAAGAACAGTATTCCTATTGACAGGATGTGCTGCAATTTGATTCTTATTGACAAGAGCATCGTGTCAACTAGCCTCGGCGAATCACAATAACTAAATATTACGTAGAGAATTTTCCTACATTTAACTCTTTTTAATGAGTTTTGATATAATAAAAATATAGTTATTTAGATTCAGCATTCGCGACATTTCTCAAACTCAACTTGCAACATCACAAGATGTTCCTTTCCGTTATTACGTCATAACGTGACGTCATTTCCATTTCAGGACAACAACCAAAATGGCTGTGAACTTCACTGGAAACTGGAAGCATGTCGAGTCGGAGAACTTCGACGACTATCTGAAGGCCATGGGTGAGTAACAAGATACTTCTTACACATCACGGAGTCTCTCAATAAAATGGCTCACGGTTTCAGGTGCGCATGCGAGGTCAAAGGTTAATGTCCACTACTTGTTAACAGTTCTTGTAACTGTCTGGACAATTCTTGATGCACATCTAAAGGGCAATATTGGCGAAAATACATGCTTCTAATGAGAACACAATCAAACTACAATAATATCCAGTGTCAATACTGATTGCGAGAGAGGGTCTGCATGGGGGGTCCCGACAACGATTTACGCTGAATTCAGAAGAATCCCCTACGCATTACGCTAAATCAAGGAAGGCAATTACGCTAAATTTGGTCGCCTCGCTACGAATTACGTAGATAAGATGGTTTTCCCTACGAATTACGGGAAATAAAATAGGCTGCCTACGCCTTACGGAAAAGAGCATGCAGACCCTTAGACGATATATCCCAGTTCATTTAACTGGTACTATGCAGCTTCTATGTCCCGTCTCACCCTAGCTTTACATTCCTCAAATAGTAACTACTTATAATAGCCTCCGGCTAGTTGAGTAGCCCTGGCTGTAGTTCTCTTTATACAGCCAAATAAATCAAATAGAATCAAACTCATGAGAGGGAGAAAACCCTGCAAATTCATGCTAAACGAATGAAACTTGACCTGTGTGTACTTGACCTGTGTGTACTTGACCTGTGTGTACTTGCTATTTGTGCCGAATACAGGTATAAACTTCGCCATGAGAAAGATCGCGAATGGTATCACCCCTAAGTTGGAGATCCAACAAGATGGCGACAGCTTCAAGGTCAAGACCATCGGCGCCAAGACCAAGGAGGTCAGCTTCAAGGTCGGGGAGGCATTCGAGGACGAGATGCAAGTCGGCAAAGTCAAGGTTATTGCCTTTTTCTTTTAGATAATCAAGTTAAGCACTGCTCTTAGTGACCAGGCCAATGGCCTAGTCAGAAGGGTTCACCTTGCAGTTGTAGAGATTGAAATGTCTTTTTCTTTAACCCTATGTTGGATTTTGGGCTGATGACGTCATCAAATTAGTATAATTTACGCATACATAATTATGAAAGATATGCTAAATAACATAAGCTTTTATTTATGTAACAAAATAGCAGTAATATAGCTCATAAACGTGAAAAATACATTGTTAGAACCGAAATTAGCGATCTGCCTGTCAACAAACAGTTGCCATGGCAACAACAAAGAAAGGAAAATTTGTTAAACTTCGTAAACTTGTTGCCAACAATATTTTAGGAAAACGAAATTTGGTGGGTCCAGCGTAAGCTGTTCTGGCGTTATAGGACATCAAAGTTGGCGTAGGCCTCAAAAGCCCCCCCCCCCCCCTGAATAGGGTTGAATATCGTTCACCTGGGGCTAACACTAACCTTCATAAACTTCTCACATGATTTTACGTTACATATTATTACTATCCAAGCAGAAGTTGATGGGGGAAATCGTGACTCTTTTCTTACATGCCGTATTCTTTTGTTAGCTGACATAAAAAAGACGGCATATAAGAAAAAGGTCACGATTTTCCCCATCAACTTCTGCTTGGAGAGTGATATATCATAAAAGTTGAAGTTTATTTGCAAGCTCGTGCCCAAGGGCTAATTGCAAGTACATGGTATATACACAGCAGATATATAAGTGACAATAAACAATTATGAACAATATTCTACTCTAATACCAGTGTTGGCTATTTCTAAACAGGTTGGGTTTGACTTCTTTTTTGGAAGCAGAGGGAGACGAAAAGCCCCACATTTTCTACAATTTGTGGGTTCTGCGATTTCAAGAGAAAAGTGGCTTTCTGTTCGTCTGTCAATGTGGGGAAGTTGGGATAAGTCTTTGTGGCTTCTCTAAACAGAGTTATTCTTTTGGTTTCGTTGTATGGACATTTGGAAATGAAATGTGGTTCGTCTCCCACCACTTAAGATGTATTTACAAATTATTTCACACACTGGTAATCTCATATGTTATAACAGGTTGTGCCTAGTCTAGTGGACGGCAAGCTGCATTTCGACATTGAGGGGCCGAAGCAGAAGCTGGTCATCGAACGAGAAATCCGGTCTGACGGAAGGTTGTACCAGGTCAGCTGACTTTGTCTTTGTCTTTGACTCTAAATCTATAATTTAAGAGGGTATCTCACCGGACTTAAGCACTTTTGTGACTTTTCTTCCTTCTAACTTGGATTTCTGTTACTGTTGACTTTGAACGGAGATGCCATGCTAGACATACTTGTATAATTGAATTACATCAAAACACGAAAGGACTGTTTATTATTGAATTCAATATTTTTTATTTTTTTATTGAGCGCTTGTTTAAATCCCGCAACCGCAGCCAACGTGGCTGGTAGCGCTGGCAAGGGACAGGAAATTTTCGATTTGACTGATAAAAAATTCTAGAATCATTCCCGACATTTTTTTTCTGTCACTCTGCTGCGAGAGAGAATTGCGATTGTACAATATATATCTGACATGTACTTTCAACATCATATTCTAGTTATTATACAATGCGTAATTAGACAATGATGCTGAGAATACCAGTATGCTGATGCATTGCGATCTGGGGTGATTCTACAAGAACGCTTGTGGTTTCAACAGACTATAAAACTGCTGTTCCTGTTTTTTTCATTGTTGCCTAGGTGATGAAGGCAGGGGATGGGACCACCTGCACCAGGATCTTCGCTAAGGAGTAACCATGGGGACCTGTTACCATGGCAACCCGTCACAATGACAGCGGGCGTAAACTTGTTAGATAGCAACATGTAGCAACTGGAAACAATTTGCAACTGTAGTAACCATAGCAACTAGTAATGTGGACATGTCTTTTTTTCGTAAGGTGTAGGCAGCCTATTTCGGTTTCTTGTAATTCGTAGGCAAAATCAAATCGTCTTCTTCACGAAATTGGTAGCTAGGTGATCAAATTATACGTAACTGCCTCCCTTGATTTTAGCGCAATACGTAGAAGGTTCTTCTGAATTTTTGGTAAAGAGTTGTCGGGACCCCATACAGACCATCACGTAGTAACCAAGATCGCAACCACGGTTACTATCCAAGCAGACATTGGACTCCAGCTAGTCTCTGACGTCTTTTTTAAAAGTCGCTTTATCAGGTTTTCTATTTTGTACTTTTTGTTGTTGTTCACCAGGCAAACTAACTATAAAAAATGCTTTACTGAAGACGTCAAAGACAGGCCTGGACCTAACCTCTTCTTGGAGAGTAACCAAATTAAGATTAAACTCATCTTATTGATCAATAAGAGCAACTAGCAAACTAGACTCATAGACAGTTAGTAACCATGGCAACTAAAAACACAGGGACAGCATGGGTGGTTAGCGGTATTAAAGTGTGGCCGGTTTACTTAGTAATACGCAGATAGCGCTGGATTTGTGCAGTACACGACGGCAAATAAAATCTACTTCAATCTTATACACCTGCGTTCTTCTGATGATTACCTCCATGAAACGGAGGTATTGTTTGTGTGTGTGTGTGTGTGTGTGTGTGTCTGTGAATGTGTATGTCTTGACAAAATGCAGAAACTTAGCGGGTATGGAAGACAATAAGAAACAGAAACAGCAACAAAGACTGATACCTTTCTTCGAGTTCTACGCGAAAAGTCCTAAACCCCTCGAATGACGTCATCCTTTATGACACGTAAAGCTGTCTATTGTGACGAAAGAATCGGACGACAGGAAGTACTAGAATGGCTGATACGCGTTTGGGTGCAATCTGATACTAGCTATTCTTTGCGTTGATATTCAAATGGTGAAGCAATTTTTTTTGATATTCAAATGGTAATGCAAGCTTAAGGTTTGAAACAGAAAAAAATTCCTATATCCACCGGACTGTTAAACGGATCCAGAGGCGTACAACCTACTGCACTGACTCAGACCATATCTGGACAACACAAGTCAAGGTAATAGGTTATAATTACTTAGTGCCGTGCTTTTGCCTCAGCAAAATGGTAAATATTCTCTCTCTCTCTCTCTCTCTCTCAGTCAGTCTTTTCCAGACTAAGACAAACTACGCAAGAACTTAACGACAAAGATTTCGATTCCGATGCTCATCCGGTAGATATTACTACATCCATTACATTGAGGGTATTGTTTCTGTTTCACACCGGATTGAATTCCTAGAACTCGTTTAGTAAGTTTAGTGGTATCTTTAAGGTGCGAGAGGTGTGGCTCTCTCAAACATGTAACCTCCGGATTCGAGTCCCTTCAAAGAGGATGTCCCTAAGAGCCTAACCGAAGCTTTGAGGTACAGTATACGGCTCCAAATCCGTGACCTCTCGAAGTAAAAGAAATGACCAAAATGATCGGACACGGACTATACACCCGAGCTGAGGTATCGCTCTGCTATATGTTCTGTACCGTGTATATGTAATGACATTCGTTGATAGGACTCGATGTAATCTGCATCTCTGCTATATGTTATCTGACCCTGACCTCCCTTATGAACTCAATAAAAGCGGACTGCAATAAAAGCGGAATTTGCTGACATTTATGATTGATTTTTATGTCACATGTACACATCACCAGATCATGCCGACCTGGGACGGGGAAAAGTTACATTTTGACATCGACTCACCGGTGGGGAAGCTTGTCAACGAACGGGAGATCCGCTCCGACGGGAGACTGTACCTGGTCAGTTCACGCGGCGGCCATTTAATAAAGACTAAAGACAAGATCAATGAGGGAAACAGACAAAACTTATTTATAAAATCAGCTCCTAAGTTTTCCTCCAAACCACACAAATTTTCACAATATAAGATTAAATAAGAAATATTATTACTAGTATTATGCACCTAAAGATGTTGCAATTTAGAGTAGCGTAGACTGATCCCATAGGTCATTAAGAGATGCAAAATAAAAACATAATAATGCAAATATTTGACGGACATAGAGCCATTCTAGCTCCTATTGGTTGATTTTTCTAATTTTTATACTATCATTGGATGAACTGCTAATTATGATGGACAGTTTTTTGTTTGCCTCATTGACCTCGTTTTAGATCTACCATGGCCGCCGCGTGAGAAAGGTGTATGAGCCGCATGTACGGCGACAGGAGTTCTAGGTAATATATCAAATGGTAAGGCTCCGAAATTGTATAAAACAGTCCTTGTCTCGACATTGCTTTGATTTGCATATCTGTCCAGACGGGTTGGGTTTTCAATTTCGGGACCTCACCCTTTGACATATTACCTAGAATTCGTGATATCGCTTGTCTTGTCTCTGTGGCCGCACATGCGTTCTGACCTCCATAAAACGGCTTATTTCCCCTCTGCTTCGTATGTAAAAACTCTGACGAAGTGGTAAATTCCATGTAAAAAAATCATAGGCTTATTCTGCTATCTTTCAACGTAAATGTAACTTGACTTATATGGCTATACGGTAATAACATCAATGACCTGTTTCGCTTTGGTATTTACGGTGTCATTGGGTCAATCTCCAAGCAGATCCCACGGTAGCATATAGATAGTATCAAAAGCGGGCAGAGGAGTGAAGCCGGCCTAGGAGTGTGTATGCTGCCGGAGTGCCCCTTTGCTGGCTATACTCCTTGGCCAGCTTTGGTACTATCTTATGGTACCAAAGGATTTGCTTGAGATTATCATAGGGTATGGTCTGTTTCTATAACTACTTCAAAACCCCAATTATTTGCTTTGCTCACTGGTGTTTATTCGGTGCTCGTGGTTGTATAGGAAACAAGTATACCCTTATGACATGTCTACACCGTAGACACCGAAGGGATAAGGTCTTAAGCCCTAAATTAAGTTTGTTTTGCTCATTTGGTGGATTCTTCGGTGGTTATTGGGGGTATGTATGGGAAACAATCATGCCTTATAACACTACATACACCTCAGGGGATATCCTTAAGCCTATACTAAGTACAATGATACATTACTGATAGCGATAGATCTAACGTTAGTAAATAAATAATGATATTTTCCTTCGCCAAGAAGGGTATTGTTTTCGGTTATAAACCTATAGACCTATAGACCTTGAGTAAAAATACTTTCTGGTCAGAAATTACTTGCGTTCTAGTTTTGAAACGTTCCCGTGTAGTAGTAATGTTAGTTTCATAATCAGCTCAAATATTATTTCCTGTCACTTATACCATTATCTTTTTACAACATGTACATTGTTGCATATATTTCTTATGATGACACTTTTGAAAACAGTAAAGTTACAATACAAATGTATTTATTTTCACAAGTACAATAAAAACTCTTTATCAATAAAACTATGTTTGCAGCATGAAGATTCAAATATGTACAAAATGACAACATTTCCTGCAGCGATAGTAATATCTACAATATTGGAGACAACATACAAACATTGGAAACCCTTCCAAAGACAAACTGTATTATATCTACTTACTAATTGAGGGACAAAACTGAATTTTAATAGAATAACAATCAAAATATGCATAATCTTTTATACGAAATCCATTTCCCACATTTCTTTACATAGTCCTTTAATGCTAGTTCACCTTTATCCGCGGGGTAACCTATATCCGTTGTTGTTAGAAACATAGTATTCATGGCTATCAAGTCGACGGATAGTGGTTTCTAATTACGACATTATCAAAACACCACAATTTGAAACCACCATCCATTGACTTGATATCTTTGAATACGCTGTTTTTAAAGACAACGTATATAGGTTACCCCTCGGATAAAGGTGAACTAGCGTTAACTGTAGTTTGCATAGTGACCTGTAAAGAGGTAGCCCTTTATGGTGGCACTGGCACCAATAAAAATATTCAAAAACTGCATTTTTTTTAGAAAACAACAAAAACCATAAGTTGCTCGGTAAGCTATAAATATCACTTTCAGCCATTCAAATGACTGTTTCTTAACTGTCTTTCCTTTAGCAGCATACATAAACTTATAAGATGTTTGTTTTTGTATAAAGGTGTTTGCTAATGTTCTATCACTACATATTTAGTCCACAGTGTTACTGCATTCAGTATAAGTCAGTGGTCAGATTGTGCCTTCAGTTCACAGTACATAGCATTACTGCATTCCACATAAGTTAGTGGTCACATTGTGCTTTTTATTATGGTTTTCCTTGATGTAACGTTAAACTTCACGACATGAACTTCCTATAGACTCTATAGAGTAATAAATTCTCATCACACAGTGTACTAATCCCTACTGTAGTGGTCTGTGTGGCCCAAGACCTTTAGAAACGGAGATGGGCACTGCCCCTATACACTGAAAGATGAAGAAAGGATTTTTAACTTAACTAACTGCATAGAAAAGTAAGAAAATGGAAATTTTATCCTCCATTCACTGCTGGGCTGGACCCTCTTAGTATTTTTGTGGCTTGGCAAATTTTCCAATGATGTCACCATGGCTGGAAAATACCCGGCAGTACTACCGCTTCCCTCCAGGGGGAGCACTTTTGGCCCTGGTCTGCAGTCTGGTGTCAAGCCACTCTTCGTAATCCTCCGTCGGCATCTCAATAATCTTCTCTCGAACAAACTGTAAAGAAATGGGTTTGTGAATACACAAATTTATATCAAAACTGGAGGTTCTGCAGCAATACTTGTAAAGCCACAAGGGGACCCAATGTCAAACTTGACCTTTGTTTCTAGACTCCAACTCAACTCCAAAGTATCATAAGGATCCATCCAAAGCTTCATGACATATGCTGTAACACACCACACTTATTGAAAAGAGTAGGGGTCCTTCCAGGTGTGAGTGGATCAATTAAATCTGTTTGGATATGCAGCTCGTATACTCTTCATGTACAAACCTGGTGTGGCTTAGTTTGGTTTACCACCTTTGCAATAGAAACAAACAAACCTCTATAGCAGAGCTGATGTCAGGTGCACACAGCTCCCAGGGGCGGAGAGTGGAGAGAACCTTGAGGAACTGGTGAGGGTTAATTATAACAACATGGAGGGGTACCGGTGTACATGTACCTCTATAGCAGAGCTGATGTCAGGTGAGGGTTAATTATAACAACATGGAGGGGTGTACATGTACCTCTATAGCAGAGCTGATGTCAGGTGTGGGTTAATTATAACAACATGGAGGGGTGTACATGTACCTCTATAGCAGAGCTGATGTCAGGTGGGGGTTAATTATAACAACATGGAGGGGTGTACATGTACCTCTATAGCAGAGCTGATGTCAGGTGAGGGTTAATTATAACAACATGGAGGGGTGTACATGTACCTCTATAGCAGAGCTGATGTCAGGTGGGGGTTAATTATAACAACATGGAGGGGTGTACATGTACCTCTATAGCAGAGCTGATGTCAGGTGCACACAGCTCCCAGGGGCGGAGAGTGGAGAGAACCTTCAGGAACTGGTGAGGGCTGTACCTCCTGCTGATGCCGTCTAGCTGGACCTGGGTAGGGGAGGAGGCAAAAATGTCAATAATTTAATCTATTCAGCTATGCAGCAGGGGTCTAGCCAGCGTCCGTTTTCCCGTCAATTTACGGAAATTTGCTGTGTCTGACGGAAAAAAATTTAAAACCAATCCGTCAACCTTGACAAACAAAAAATCCTTGATGGAAGCTACAGGCGGCTTGGGGATGCTGTCCACGGCTGTAAAAGCCACACACTGTTTGTTTTGCTATAGTTATTATTGTTGACAAAGTGTGTTGGCTCCCTTTTGCATATGATAATCTCATTAAAACCCGTTTTTCAGGTCTTAGTTCAGTCCTTCTAATTAATTTTCACGGTTTTTGCAATGATCGGAATTGGCTGACGGGAAAAATTTTGAGCTTGCTAGAGCCCTGCTATGCAGACAATACAACTAGTAGCTTTACATGAGTGTTTGTGGTTTATGTTTTGGTGTTTTCTTTTACAAGTAGGTAAAGATAGCAAAGAAAATCTTATAATTACATGGTAAGGTATCAAGAATTACTTTGTGTCATAGATAACGCAGATACTTACAATGCCGTATCTAGAAATTTTCTCCAGGATGTTGAGGCAGAATCTGTCGTCCCTGATGTTTGGGGGCAGGTTCTCCTGCAGGTCCTTATACCTGAGAGTGTACAGAAAACACACCAGGTCCTGTGAGACACACTTTGTGTAAAGATCTTAGGCCTAGGAAAAAAAAATGTTGTGTTTCCTGTTTCAGTCCAGAAAAAAATAGGGTCGGTAGGTAGGGATTATCTTTTTTTTTCTTGTAATTTTTTTAGGCTGGCCAAAACTCTAGTGATACATATGTCAATAAAGTCGAACAATGTAAAATGAAATGCATGACGACACTTGTCTTTCAATGTCAAACTTTTATTTCGTGCTATTATGCAACTTTATCCTTCATTAGATAGGAAAAGCAGTATTTTTACTTCAATAGGAAGCAGGCTGAATAAAAATTCTACCTGGAAGCTATGTGACTCCACTGCCCACCCAAAAAAAAGTCTAGGGTCGGCAGGTTTTTCTAGGGTAGGTAGGGAAACAGGAAACACAACATTTTTTTTCCTAGGCCTTATAGTAGACACACCATAGTTATAAGAAGCTGATCAAGATGTTTAATTTTCTATGCACAAACTGAGTATTGACATACCAGGGCTAGAAATACTAAATATGTTTTTAGTTAGTTTAAAAGTCCTTCCTTCACCAGATGGTGCATTGGGTGGCACCCATCTCTGTATCTGTAGCCCTGGGCCACACAACTTTGTGATCACTACAGCAGTCCACTGGTGGTGGTGTGTGGTCAACTACCATACTTTCATGCACACAGGCCACTACAGCAGGGAGCTAGTCCACTGGTAGTGGTGTGTGTTATTATTAGCTACCATATTCTTTCCCAAATGCTAAGTGTTCAACACAGACAGCCACATGTACCATTTTAAAGTCTCTGGTATGATTTGTATGGTCAGGAATCAAATTCACGACCCACCGAATGACAAATACTTGGCCATTGCACCGGTGCAAAAGTGGTTTTACCAGTTATGCAAAACAAACAAACAAACAAACAAACAAACAAACCCACCAGGGCGCGTGGACCTTCTGCTTGCGGAGAGTTTCGTACTCTTCTTGCTCTCTTCTCTCCTCCTCTTGAACTGCCGTCTTCATCTTGTCCACCGCTCGGAAGAAACTGGTGGGGTGGCCCAGGGTGCGGAACTTGGTCTCACACTTCTGTTTTCTTTTCCTGAAGGAGGAAAACACGCAAAAAATCAGGTTTCATCTTGTTGACTCCAATACAAAAACTAAAGTGAAAAGCTTACAAGACTAGTTTAAAGCTTTGTCTTGAATAGTAGGTGTTCTTTTCCTGGAGGAGTGAGCCAATCTTGGATTCTCCTGTCGATTTTTCGACAGATGAGCAGGCAAACAGGCCTGTCGGTGGGTTCAGCAACCCGTTTGCCTGACCTGCACATGACTTTTTATGGAGAAGGAGGGGTGTGCACTTCCTTCTCCACCCTCTCGTCTACTGGCGCACTAAGTCTCACAGGGACAAGAACTGTATGCCACGTGTAAGACGTCCCCAGCAGATGCAGGTTTGTTATTTGGAGTTAGTGAGTTTGTGAGCCAATTGTATATGCATACAGTCAGGCCTCTTACAAGGACAGCAAAGTTATTGGCTGGGTTAACACACCAGTTGACTTGGAGGAAACTCCACCGAGGTAAAGCTCAGCTGAATCCACTCATGCTCAATCAAAAGTTGCTCAGAAGGGAAGCAAGTTGCATGGTCGACTGTTCATTGTGCTTTTCTTTTCAAAAACAGCTAGAGAAATTCTCCTGGTACAAGGAACTTGTAAATACTGTGCATCCAAACTTCTGTCTTTTCTTCAGGGAGCTAAACTGGTTTATGATAGTCATAATAACTATACCAATATGATACAATTGTAGTCAAATGCACAGGAAACATTGTCTAAAGTATGTGAAAATGATATCATCATATACCTGTCCAGAGCTTCCAGGTTGTCATGTAGCGTGAGGGTCTTCTCAGCTGAGACGTCGGCAAACCTCTGTCTCATCTCCAAACATTAGGGAATACTACAACTTCAAAGGTAATATCACACGTACCTGTCCAAAGCTTCCAGATTGTCGTGTAGCGTGAGGGCCTTCTCAGCTGAGACGTCGGCAAACCTCTGTCTCATCTCCAGCGGCAGGCCCTGCTGCCGAACACTCGGGAAGTCCATGTACAGCGCAAAATACGCAGGAGAGCTGGAAATACACACATTCAATGACTAAAAGATAATACAGTGTCTAATTTACATTTGAAAAACAATATGTAGTATATTTCACAGATGAATAAGGACTTATTTACCAACAATTTTGCAAACAGAGCTTTTCTAAAATTTTTGCAGTTAATCTATGATTGTAGTGAATTCCATTAACACCAAAAGTGTACATCATTTTAAGTGAAATGATCGTCTGCTGTAGTTCCAAAAGAAGCCACTATTGACAAGGACCAAACCTACAGTACTTAGAACTCTCTGCCCCAACAGCTACCTACAACCTCTACATCATGACCATAGCATGTCCAGAACAGGAGAAATCAAAAATGGAAGTTTTGCTACAGTACCATAGAAAGGCATTAGGGGTCCATTATTATTGAACTTGGTAATAAGGAATAAGCAAAACTCTTACTTTTAAACAATGACTACCGGTAGGAATCAAAGTTAGAGTGTTGACACTTTTGTCAAAAACAATGATTTTAAGACAAGATACTACATAATTATACAATGTAGTATGATGTACCTAAGCGGTCTGGCAGGCATACTCTTGCTGGAGGATGTGGAGGGGGTTCCCCGGAGTCTGTAATCAGCCAGTTGCGACCGGACCTCGTCGGTGGGGGATTGCTGGGGGCGGAAGTTCAGGAAATGTTAGAATTTTACCAATAGGCAATTCCAACAGAGCACAAACTTAAGAACAAAGTAACCTTAAATAGGATGTACATTCACCCCGCTCGATACAGCAGCATACATGTACATGTAC
This sequence comes from Branchiostoma floridae x Branchiostoma belcheri, assembly GCA_019207045.1. NCBI lineage: Eukaryota > Metazoa > Chordata > Leptocardii > Amphioxiformes > Branchiostomatidae > Branchiostoma > Branchiostoma floridae x Branchiostoma belcheri. Next base: position 2,330,384 of record CM033040.1, on the reverse strand, counting down.
CTTTTACTTTAATGTTAAAACTTTTGAAGAATGCGTATCAGTTACTATAAGATATCAAACTACTAGAGTGCAGATGCTGGTGACTGTGTAGAATTCAAGATCACAAACATTTCAAACTTACAAGTGTTCGGTATGTGAAGAGTGATAAATTGTGGAAAAATATACTGTATTACACATTTGCTAACAGTATGAAACAACAGTGTGAAAACATGTTTCTGTCGTAGACTGGTACACATGTATGTTGTATGTTAGACTTACTGATATTCAAATCCTCAATGTTAGGACAGCTGTTCAGAGATGCAACAAGAAAGCCACTTTATTTATTACAATGAAGATAATCTAGAAAGCATCATTCAAGCTTCAATATATATTTACCATAAAAAGACAGGGATTCTGAATTCTTCATTATAGGAAAAGATACAAATGAATGTATTTCTATATCATTCCAGACTTACGTTTCGAGCGGAGCCCGGCATGCCATAAGCACGGGACTGTTTCCTGAGAGCCATCATCGCTCGTGCCCCCCTCCCCACAGTCTGCATCGACAATGCTCTGTGGAGGACAAAAAGGTAATTTTTAAGCACATCCAAAGAAGTGCCGGAGAGTTACTGTAATACTTAAAAAAAGTTAAAGTTGCCCTTAGGCCACACCAATTTAATTTCTTGGTTCACGGATTCGCTCGCTCCTATTTTTTTGAAAAAAAAAATAAAAATAAAAATTACCATTCAGCAAATTTTCACCATTAATGAAACCATTCACCAGCTTTCTGGTGTAGTAAATTGGCCTTTATATTATAAGCTCCTTAAAGTGTGGGTACAGGTGCTGTTACTGTACAATAATAGTGTTTTTGTACTTTTTTCAAGCTGAAAACTTTTTTTCTGTATGTTTTGGATTAGCCGTTACCTTTACCCCAACCATTTTACAATTTTTATTTTTATTTTTATTTCGCCCTGTCGCTCCATATTTTTTATGAAAAAATCCGTGAACCAAGAAATTAAATTGGTGTGGCCTTACATAATTTATGTAACAGATGCTAAGGGGTGGAGCCTATCTCCATTTCTGTAGCCCTTGGGCCACACATTTGTGCATTTAGCCACTACAGCAGGGGGCTGGTCCACTGGTAGTGATGTGTGTTTAACTTCCATACTATTCCTAATAAGTGTTTGAGTGCCATCTTAACAGAGAAAGCAACATGTACCATTTTTAAAGTCTTTGGTATGACTCGGCAGGGGATCGATGTCTGACCTTCATCAGCACTTTCCCTTTCGCTTCCTTACCTGTCCACGGCCCTGGGAGTGTTGATGGTGATGGTGGGCGTGTCACTTCTTGAGTCTTCCGCACTGCCGGGTCTCAGGTCTTACCTTTAACAATACTTTCACTTTTAATCTCCTTACCTGTCCACGGCCCTGGGAGTGTTGATGGTGATAGTAGGCGTGTCACGTTCCGCACTGCCGGGTCTCAGGTCTAACCTTCAACAATACTTTCACTTTCAATCTCCTTACCTGTCCACTTTCACTTTCACTTTCAATCTCCTTACCTGTCCACTTTCACTTTCAATCTCCTTACCTGTCCACTTTCACTTTCAATCTCCTTACCTGTCCACTTTCACTTTTAATCTCCTTACCTGTCCACTTTCACTTTTAATCTCCTTACCTGTCCACTTTCACTTTTAATCTCCTTACCTGTCCACTCTCACTTTCAATCTCCTTACCTGTCCACTGCCCTGGGAGTGTTAATGGTGATGGTAGGCGTGTCGCGTTCCGCACTACCGGGTCTCAGGTCCAACCTTCAACAATACTTTCACTTTCAATCTCCTTACCTGTCCACTTTCACTTTCACTTTCAATCTCCTTACCTGTCCACTTTCACTTTCAATCTCCTTACCTGTCCACTTTCACTTTCAATCTCCTTACCTGTCCACTTTAACTTTCAATCTCCTTACCAGTCCACTTTCACTTTTAATCTCCTTACCTGTCCACTGCCCTGGGAGTGTTGATGGTGATGGTGGGTGTCTCACGTTCTGCACTGCCAGGTCTCAGGTCCCCGTCTTGAGCCAAACCTTCCTCCGCCTCTTTCTGTAAGTCTGCACTGATGTCTGACAGGAACTTCAGAAGGGCTGCGCAAAAAGAAAAAAAATTAAACAAAAAGATAAACGCGTTTGCTAATCCATGCAGTTACGCCAAAAAGGAGTTACTCAAGCAACTGGATATAATTATACTAGTATTGGAAACGGTCAGACTGCCAAATTTTTAGTCCAAAGGAGACAAGGGTACGACAACTAGATCTCTTTTGCAGCTAGGATATAAAAAACCTCTCCAGCAAGATTTCTCCAGTGTCACTGACGAAAGACGCCGGGTGCACATGGCTGTCTGAAACGTCTGACCGTTTCCAAAATCATATCCAGTTGCTTGAGTAACTTCTTTTTGGCATACCAAGTTTTACATGGATGTCTAACCTTCATCAACATTTACATGTAAGAAGCTAGTTGGGCAACCTTGGCTGTACATGTACCTGTGTCTTAGGCAAACATACAAATAAATAAATAAACAAGTTTTCTGTGACCTTCATTCCTTCATTATGACCTTGATACCTCTTTCCCCTTGAATGGAATTTAACATCTTAGTTTACATTCAGTACTCTGATGCCTTAGACCTCTTTAACCACCACCTAGAACAAGGACGTAGTTAGCTTCCCACAATTATTTGACAGACATCCAAATATTAGTGAGGACTGTGGAGATTTTGAACACCTAGAGTGCTGCTGAGGTTAGTCTCCAAGCAGACCCTACGGTGCCTTAGAGATAGCATCAAAGCTGGCAAAGGAGTATAGCCGGCACCGGTGCCCGTTTGACTCCCTTTGGCCGGCTATCTCTCTTTGGCCGGCTATACACATCTAAGGACATGTTTAACTTTCCCACAATTATTTGACAGACGTCCAATTATCACCAGGTTCGTTAGTGATGACTGAGGAGGTTCTGAACACCTAGAGTGCTGCTGAGCTGTTCCTCGCACTTACTGCTGTCCCTTTTTGCCCTACTGTACTTTCTACTGGTCCTTCTACGGGTAGATGTTCTCCTCTGGGCTGGAAAGGGAAATGCTAGGACGTTTCTACACATTTTTATGATATTACAATTAACATTGAACAAGATGAAAAACAAACAAAACATATCTACAATCTTGAGATCCTACCTTACGTTATCCAAATTTCAAGTTAATTTATCACCCTGGATACTATGATGACAATGACGGAAAAACTCCTTGCAATTCAAAGCGGTTTGTTATCCTGAAATCTTGTTGAAAAGGCAGACATGACACACATGAAAATTAGAGTGCATATCAGTATATTATTACATCATAGTTTACATGTATTACTACTGGTCCTTCTATATCTGCTTGGTGGGGCTGGAAAGGAAAACACTGGGAAGTTTCTACATGTTCTTATGATGTTACAATATACTGTATTTTCTACTGGTCCTTCTACGGGTAGATGTTCTCCTCTGGGCTGGAAAGGGAAATGCTAGGACGTTTCTACACATTTTTATGATATTACAATTAACATTGAACAAGATGAAAAACAAACAAAACATATCTACAATCTTGAGATCCTACCTTACGTTATCCAAATTTCAAGTTAATTTATCACCCTGGATACTATGATGACAATGACGGAAAAACTCCTTGCAATTCAAAGCGGTTTGTTATCCTGAAATCTTGTTGAAAAGGCAGACATGACTGAAAATTAGAGTGCATATTAGTATATTATTACATCATAGTTTACATGTATTACATACATGTACTTTCTACTGGTCCTTCTATATCTGCTTGGTGGGGCTGGAAAGGAAAACACTGGGAAGTTTCTACACGTTCTTATGATGTTACATACAACTTTATTTTCTACTGGTCCGTCTATTACTGCTTGGTGGGGCTGGAAAGGAAAACACTGGGAAGTTTCTACATGTTCTTATGATGTTACATACAACTTTATTTTCTACTGGATCTTCTACAAGTAGATCTGTTCATCTGGGCTGAAAAAGAAAACATGTTAAACTTTCTACAAATTACTGCTGTCCCTTTTTGCCCTACTGTACTTTCTACTGGTCCGTCTATATCTGCTTGTCGGGGCTGGAAAGGAAAACACTAGGAAGTTTCTACATGGTTCTATTCTTTTTTTTCTGAGAGTATCAACTGCTTGAAAACAACATTACGAATTCAAAGCAGTACTGTAGCAGCACTTTCACCTAATTTACAATTTCAAAATCATATTAGCACAGAAATATTTAGACAAAAAAGTTATCTTTCAAAGGATTTACATGTAGAAACAATTAGCATATTAAGTTAACATAAAATACAAAATGCATGTTAAAAAATGATTGTCCTTTATCTGAAACTCTGATTTCTTTATGATTAATCATGTCTTAAAAACAGCAGACAAATAAAAATTGAAAACTCCAAGATATTCATCACAAATACTTTCAACTTAGCATAATTTATCCACAAGTTTTTCACATCTAATGTTACAGTTTAATCCTGAGTACTCATGACACAAAAAATCAACACTTCTGAAGTCAGCAGACTAACATACATTCGCATAATTCCACCAGGTGCCATTATACCGCCACCTCCAAAAATGTTGTTATAGAGGCCTTCTCAAGATTGTCTTCCACACCTAAATATCTGAATTGTATTACATTAAGATATTTAACATTTGGTATTCAAGACAATCTTGGGAAGACCTCTATACTAACGTTTTTTTTCACGTGGCGGTATAAGGGCACCTGGTGGAATTATGCGAATGTATGTTAGTTCTTAAGTGTCCTGGAAACAGCAAACACTTGTAAATAAAAACTTTGAGACATCCACAAACATGTAACGAACCTTTATCGTACACCTCGTCCACTTCATCTGCCTCTGGAACGTCCTCGCTAACTACGATATCCGGCGCCGTTACCGGGCTTGTTGTCACGGTCGGCGTGGGAGGGGTGGGGGGTACCGGACTGGGGGAGGGGGAGGGGGGCGCCGGGGACACCCGTCCGGAACTGTGGCTGCCCGGACGGCTACTGACGCTCGGCGAACGGGCGATGGAGACTTTCCGTCCGCTGGAGGGGCGGCGACCCCCTGCGGCCAGGCGAAGACTCAGCCTGTTTTGCTGAAAAAATACGAAATACAAACATATATACACATGTATTAAGGTGAGTTTATGAAGGTTAGACATCCAGGTAAATAATATTTAAAAAAGATCCAATCCAATCTCTACAACTGGATAAAAATGAAAATTAACTTTCAAATGTTTCGAGTGATGTCCATCACAATTCTTCTTCAATAAGGTCATCTGTGTTCAATCAATCAATCAATCTGCCAATCAATCAAATGATGAAGTATTTGATCAATCCATCAGACCCCTAACTGTCTGAGTGCGGGCTAATGTTATCAATATATCAATAGGGAACTATTTTATAAAAGAAAAACTTGTAAGTAAAGTTTCGAACAGATTTGTAATTTTTTTTTTAGGACAGCTCAAGACCTAATTTGAGAATATCAACGGACTGGGCAAAATTTAAAAGTACAATCTTGCAAAAAAAATCTTATGTTGCTATTGAATGAGCATCAATAGTTTATGGTGCATTGTCAAGGTTCTACCTGTTAAAACATTTCAATGATAAGGTGCCTTACCCTGTCTATTCTGGGCTGAGTGATGAACTGGGCCCATTTTGTCTCCGTCATTTTCTCCTTCTTCAGTTTTTGCTGGGTTGTCTTTCCTCCTCCGGGTTCCCTGAATGGAACAAATTAAAGTAAGGTATGATTTACAGAAAAAGTTTGTTAAGTTGATTTCATTTCTTAATTCTCAACTCTGTTGTTATAGCTGCTTTAAAAATATGTTACTACCATTGGAAAGTGAGTGAGTGAATGATTCCCACTTGCTATGATTAAACCAGGGCTGTCTCGAGCTTTAATTTTTTCCCCACTCATTGTTTGGCAGCCCGTGTTGTTATTTCTGTTGTTACTGAAATACATTTCAATTTCATGTCACAAAGTTCTGATTTGTAGAATGGATGTGGTGATCAAGTTTTGGTTTATGCCAACAAGCAAATTTCCATAATGGGATGGAGGGACGAATCCTTGGTGACAGCATTGGGTCATACATGTACATTCGGTTCCTTTTGACACTTTCCTATTTACAACCTACTCACTTACTGGAAGATTTTTCTTTTAGAATGTCCATAAACCAAGGATTCAATTCAATGGACCTTACTATACATTCACATTTAAACACCTCCTACGCAGGGACATCCAACAGCGAAACCGCCTGTCTGGATGCGCCCTGCTTTCTCAACCGTCACTCTTAGTTCCTGTGGGCGTTGCCACAAACCAGCTGTCAGCCAATCAGAGAATAGGCCTTTCAGTTTTCAAAAGAGAATTTCTTGCATATAAAATGTATACATATGTATAAGGGTAAGCTCATTAATATCTATAAGCAGGGCCGTCAGGAACTAAGGGTGACGGCTGAGAAAACAGGGTACATCCAGACAGACGGTTTCGTCATTGGATGTCTCTGCATAGCAAGATGACAACAGTTCACACAGCATTTTGACTTACTTGAGGTCCCAGCATGAGGAAATGGGCATCATGACACTCGGTCCCTCCAGAGACATGGACTCCAGCAGCCAGTTCAGCGCACACAGCTGACGGAAAAAACTCTCGCTGAAACGGGAGGGGGAATGGAGTTGAGCTGAGCTTGAAATATTTCCTTTGCTGTTGTTGGAGATTGATGATGATTGTGCTATTCTGATTGAACTGTTAACAAATAGAATTGAATAGAATATTTGCTTAACCAAGAGAGGTACTCTTTGAATATAATGTGATATTCTAAATACTGACACTTTGAATATGATGTGATATCCTAAATATGAATTGTTAATGATTCATCTTGAAAAAAAATCTTTGGGGATAGTGGCCATTTTCTAAAACAGTTAGAAAATGGGCTTTCGTGAGAATTCTCGGGTCTTGAAGAAACCCCCTTGTGGGTGGAGCTACTCTATTTCCCTATAGAAGGCCTAGACTAGAGATGTGTTCTAACTATTTTTATTACATAGCATGCAGACATCTGACGTTAATTACACTCCAAGCCCCTCACACCCCCAATAGTAGAGTGGTATGTTCTTACAGTTCATTAGGTGTTGCAGGTTGGGCAGCGTTAATGTTGGAATAACAGGGGGTGAAGGGTCGGGGAGGGGCGCTGTGTGGTCCCTTCTTCTTCTTGGTACTGACGGCAGAACGTGTGCGAACGGAGGGCGCAAACTCGGACTGGGCAGCAAGGTCTATTGTTCTGTTATGTTATAGGAACAGGAAAGAAGGTTAAAGTTAATTGATATGTAACGCTAGTTCACCTTTATTCGTGGGGTGACCTTTATCCGTTGTCTTTAAAAACAGCACATTTAGGAGTATTAAATCTGCAGACTGTGGTTTCAAATTTGCAATAATTTCCAAATGGTCCGATTTGAAACCACCGTCCGTTGACTTTATATTCCTAAATAGGCTACTTAAAAACAGCAGATATAGGCCACCCTCGGATAAATGTGAACCAACGTTTATTTGTCTTTCTCCATCTTTGGACAATATACAGCAAAATTTATAAGCTACTCTCCAAATTATTCACTGATGTTTTAGCTAGTACTAGTGTCCAATTCTGTGTATTTCTATATGTTGAACAAAATGTTGTCTACAATTTCGTGCCTTGCAATCAACGTAAAAAGACAGCATACTTCTTTTAGAATATTCTACAAAATGGTGATAACTTTACATGTTGAAGACAAATGACAATAGTAACTACATGACTTTGTACACAATCTAGTAACAGAGTCAGACTTAGTTGTGACTTCTACATTTCTTTACAGTTCTTTCTTTTAAACTATATACCATGTGCTAATACATGTATGGTGCCTACCCTGCATGGCTGGTAGCAGCACTTTTTGTCCTCGCACTACTCCCCTCGGGAACTTCTGTTTGGAAAAACCTGGGAAAGGGACAACACACAGAAACTTGGATTAATCGAACTGAAATACATGAAACTGGGAAAAGGGTTTCTTGAGTAAGACAAATAAAGTCGAAACCGGTCGAATTTCGGAGTATCAGTCGTCATCGTTCCATACCTTATTGATATATGTGAAAGGGCTAAGCTTTGAAAAAACATCTGATCCTAATACACAATGTTTATGTTTTGATTTCAGTCATTCTGTATTAAATCCGCTGGCCTTCCAACTGAAAATATCTTTTTTTGTAGTAAAGTAGATGTTAACGCACTTAAGAAAACAGTCAACAACAAAACCTTAAGACATTCACACCACTTGTAATTGCAACGTTAATTGGCTTGGCATTAGCTATGGGGTATGCATACTTTTGTTGTTAACTGTATGTTTCTTCCAAGCACTTTAAGGATTTTACTAAATGAACTCTCATGCAGCATGCGGATAGCAGCAATTAATTACTACTATAGTGCAAAAATTGTGCACGCTTTTATTATAGACAGAAAATGTCTTGCCGAATTTCAAACCAATCAAATTATGTTTTATTGTAACGTTAAATCTGTGAATGCTAAGTATCTTTTAAAAACATCCAAGCACTATTAGAATGTTCCCAGATAAATTCCCATGATTAGAAGTTGTTAAACCAATTGCTACACCACCATTACTGAAATGCTGTCAGAACTTACGTCAAACCCCGTTGATTAATGTTCACATTAATTACAGTTAACGACGAGATCGGCCTACATCTATGTCCTTGGACTCTATAAATTATACTGTAATTAGTTTGGACTTTGGAACTTTTCATCGCAAATGTGGTCACCGCCTAGCGACAAGAGTTTTGAACACTGCAAGTTGCTCGGTGGTAACATTGTAATGAGTTTCTCCCTCAATACTGTAAATGCAGAAACTTTCGCGGTGGATTAATGTTCGCGGTTTTCGCGGTGGCCGCTTCACCGCGAACTTAAAACCACCGCGAACAGTTTTTCATGGCAGTAAGAGACATATAGTGCATGGTGCTACCACGAACTTAAATCCACCGCGAAAAGTCCGTTTTCCCTCTACTGTGAAATTAAATCCCTGCAAACTTAATTGCATTAATTTTACAGTATGTGCCATTTCTAAAGTTTTTGATATGACTCGGCCAGGATTGAACTTATGACCTAACAACTGCCAGACAAACACTCTACCCACTTAGCAAGTTAGTTTCTTAAATCTGAAAGTAAGCACTGCTTAATAAGAAAACCCCTAATATCTTACTTTTCCAAGTCCTCATCCTTTGACAAGTCGTCATCAGACTCCTCATCATCATCCGAGGATCCGGTTGCAGGTGGTTGCCATGACGACAGCTTCTCCATCTCCTGCCGGCGGCTTTGCTCCGCCTGGGCGTCTTCGTGGGCTGCCTCTTCATCGTTCATCAACCAGAACAGACCTTTCCCCAACCGGACGGACTGGATTAGGGACCTGGGGATTATATCACAAGGATTATAGCAGATTGGATTAAGGACTTAAGGGATTTCCACAAAGATTAGTTTGAATTCTAGACAAAGAGATCATCTTTGGGCATCTTCGCAACCTGCCTCCTCAGCGTCCATCAGTCGGAACAGACCCTTCCCCAGCCGAACAGACTGGATTAGGGACCTAGGGATTATCACATGGATTAGAATAGATTGGGTTAAGGACCTAAGGGATTACCACAAAGATCAGTTCAAATTCTAGACATAGAGATCATCTCAGAGATTAGTCCTCGTGAGCTGTCTCTTCATCGTTCATCAACCAGAACAGGCCTTTTCCCAACCGGACGGAATGGATTAAGGACCTAGGGATTAGAACAGGGATTATAACAGGGATTATAACAGGGATTAGAACAGACTGGATTAAGGATCTACGACATAGAGATCATCTCTGAGTCTCCTCGTGAGCTGCCTCCTCATTGTTCATCAGTCGGAACAGACCTTTTCCCAATCGACGGAAGCTGGGATTTGAACTCATTACCTCTTTTTCCAGTGGCATGGTCACTAACCACTGAGCTACGCATGCTTCAAGAAAGACCAAAGATTGTATCAAAGACTACCACAGTTAAAACTCTAAGAATTGTCAGGCCAGTATTGACTTATTCTGAGGACAGAATCACACCAACTAGATACCTGGAGAAGATAAGGAAAACCATATTAAAAACACGTCTTACCTCTGTTTCTTGAACTGACTGTTGAGTGTGTTCAGCTCCTTTTTCTGTTTCCGCAGCACAAACTGTGCAGCAGTCTAAAGTGAAGACAAAGAAACTAATGAATGTGCTGCCAAAGGATATCAATAATACAAACCACTGCTCTAACATTATATAAAACATGTATTTTCTATTAAGTCACTTTGACAACATTTAGTAGCTTAACAACATTGCTAAGCTACTAAACACCTATTTCAAATTGATGTTATACTTAGTAATATTCAGTCCTACGGTTCCTACCTCTCACCCATACCACTAAAAAGTCTTAATAAAGCAACTTCTGTCCCCTATTCCTTGCTCTAGCATTCATAAAAGTTAAGCATGGGGGAATAAGCATACTGATATTCCTACTCCCAATTATATAAACGTCAGTGAAAAGATATTGATAACAATAATTATCATAACTCCAAAACCTCGGGTAGAACTCTCGGGATGTCCTTCTGTGCCGCCATTTTGATGTCCATGTCACACACTAAGCTAAGATCTCATCTGACATACGATCCACAGTGTAGCCTCTTGTGCAGGATATGTCTTATAGGATTTCTAACACTAGTAACAGAGCCCGAGGTACAATGTAGGAATAGATAATTTTCCTACTCCCACCTATAAACCTCAGTAAAAAGATATCATAAACAATAAACTCAAAAACCTCAGGTAAAACCCTCGGAACGCCGTTCTGTCCTGCCATTTTGATGTCCATGTCTCAAACTAAGCTATTCCCTAAAATCTCATATGTGACATACGATCCACCATGTAGCCTCTTATGCCGGATATGTCTTATAGGATTTTTAACAGAACCCCAGCTGAAGAGCAGCCCGGGTGCTTCAGTGTGTAAGACCATGCAGAAGGAGGGGATTAAGATGGAACTGGGGATATGATACCATGTAGAACAAATAATATTACTTCAGTGTTTCAGTGTGTAAGGCCATACAGAATCCGGACTGGATTAAGATGGAATTGGGGGATATGATACCATGTAGAACAAATAATATTACTTCAGTGCTTCAGTGTGCACCATGCAGAAGGAGGGGATTACGATGGGGTGGGAGGATATGATAGCAATTCGCTAGATGTGAAATGAATACCACCCCCCAAGCACCACCTTTATTCTATTCCCCATTTGAAAAGAAAAACTATGGGAGCTAAGGAAACTCAAGATAAAGAAGACAAAGTTGACTCGAAGAGAGTTGAAGAAAGACTGATTGCAGCTGCAGGGTGTTCAGACCACTGCAGCAGCAAAACACAGTGGACTGGACTACCTAAAACTTGTGAAAGGAGTAACCGGAAAACACTCCGTACCCTTCTCTGCTGCTGTTGCAGTTGTTCTTCTGCATCCTTCACCAGCTGCTGTTCCCGTTCCTCCTCTTCCTCCCTCCTCTTGTCTGCCAACGCTCGGTCAACGGCCTCTTGCTGGAATTAGAAATAATAATTATACAAATCTTTTATAAAATGGAAAACACACAGTGTAGTCTAGTTTACCTTTATCAACGGAGTAACCTAGTAATAGATATTCGTTGTATTCAACAACAGAGTACATGTATTTAGAGATATCAAACTGAAGGTACTGCAACATTGTCAAAGTATTGCAGTTTGAAACTACTTTCCGTTGACTTGACTTCCCTAAATACCCTGTTTTTAGCAACAATGGATATACATGTAGCCCTGCAGATAAGGGCGAATGTACATGTACATTCCATGTAGATAGCAATACTATTACTAAATCTAAATCTTAACCTTCAAGTTTAAACCTTCTTCCTTCTTAGCCTGGGTGAAAATTCCTATTAATATTAGTTATTAGTGAGGAGCAAGTACATGTATGGGAGCACTAGTAAGAAGAGAATTGGCACCCATATGCACGGCACTCCCTTCTGACCATAACAACATAAAACTGGTGCTAAATGGTTGCCAATAATTCTGAAAGTTACATAGAAAGTGTCTTATTTCTAATCCATAATTTTGTACTCAAAGTACTTTGCGATGTGAATTAAAAGTCACATTTGAAAACTATCATTTAATTCCTTTTTCTATCCTTAGGCTAGTATTAGTAAGGCTTATACTTAAGAAAATAAAGAAAATATAGAATATGTGACATTGGCATGTTGATTGGCAGGTATATTTGTCACCAATGCAGTCTTTCAAACAGGACCCTTGGCCAGTTATATCATCAGCATATAATCTTCCGTCTTGTTCAAATATTTTATTTCAGATTCATTGCTTGTGCAAATAGCAACCATCCAACAGACTGTTCTGTGATCATAGCTAAGCAAGTAAGGGACTGTGTCAAATGTTCATATGCATGTAAGTCTTCGCAAAAGAAGTTGTGACACAACACTGATGACAGATTTCAACACTAGGGCTAGGATAGCTGCTGTTTTATATCATAAACTAAACGAACTACATACTAACGAATCCTCAAAAGGAGAGGTACATGTAGCTACAGTCAAACCAGGACTAGTACTAGTGTCCAACTCTGTAAAAGGACCTCTCTTGTCAATCCTAGGCCTTAGATTATTTCCACTATTATAGATAAAGGTTTAAGTTTAAAAGTCCCTGTTTTAGGCAATTTCTATTTTCAAAGGAATCAAGAGCATTAAACTTTTAAAACAAACATCCAAATTTGAAACTGGTACAAATCTTCCAACACCATTTTCACAAGCTCCGAATTAAGTCATCTGAAACCAAAAACCAGCCACAAGTAACCAAGTGCCGTGGAGGGGGTCCCCGTATTGTGCCCTCTCTATTTAAACCCACCGCACGGACCGCAGAGCGTTCTATACAATGAGAACTTTACCGAGACAGTTCGTTGCACAACAAAGGAGTAAAGTACTGCTCTAAGTAATGGTGGAACGCTCCATAGTGACGCTCTTTAGCTGTGAATAAACCGTGACGGATTAAGTAGCTTGTATTTACTATAAAGTACAATTAATGAATTGGAGCAGATTGAATGGATTTTGGATTAGAAGAATACGACCATCTAATGCTATAGCTAGTGGGTTAAGGAAATGAGATATCAGATTTTCAGTGACGTACGTACACGTACATGGTACAAAAGCCAGAATTCCAATGTGACAGAGAAATTGTCCTTTTTTTCATATCCTAAGACCTAAAGCTATTTTTGTTTGACTTAAATTTTTTTATAAGTTTGTGTGCATGACTACCCAATACCTTTTTTGTAGTCACTAACACTAAAAGTTTGTTTTCTGGAGAGAGCAATTAATAATATGAATGACAAAATTTTTATCTGTTCTTACTAGTATTAAAACAAATCTTGGATTCCTCAAAAAAAGTTGCTTTGTGATTTCACAAGAGGGCATGCAAACTTACGTAACGATGTAATCGAATGTGATGATGTAATGAAATTAATCACAGTAGTCAGAAATTAAAGATTGGACATCCTAATTCAAATTCCTACTCCGTTTAATTACTGGGCAAATAATTTGTGCTGTCACGGCAGCAAACGTCGCTTACAACAACAAAAGAAAGTACAGTGAACTTTGGAGGTTAAGGTGTTCTTTCTTTACTTTACGTTACTAGTACACACCTGACGGTTGTATACAACACCTGCCTGCGTACAGTATAATGGGTATCGTTACAAAACCCCGGTACTGTCACCTACACAACGTGTACCTATCAGAGAGAAAACACTCTGACAAGGCTGAAAGGATTAGTGCACTGTTTACCACAAACACACTGGCCAGTTTGTCAATACATGTATGTGCACACGCTTTCACACTGTGTTTCCTGTTCATTATGTGCACCTACTCTATCTAAGGCTAGTTAATGAATTAGGGAGCCTGCAATTATAATGGTTGGAAAGGGTAAACAAACATCCATGACAAATTTTTAATCACAGGTTCTTCAGTTCCAACCAACTAAACAACAACTGACACATTTACTGAAACGTTAAATGTTGGTGTGAACTCCTAGGTTCTGAAAAAGAAACTTTTTTTTTTGAAAATAGACTAGAGACATGTTTGTGGAAATTTCCTTGAATCGATGAAGGTTATATATAGATTTGAGGTAGGATAGTAAAGGAATAATACTCGTGTTTTTTTGTGTATAAAGGTGTGACAACGAAAACGACGAACAATTATAAAACCACCGCAAAAATTCCAGGAATCGCAGTATCTCACCCCCACCCCCACCTGATACAAAGGGACACTTAAATGAACTGACTAACCTTATTACCACTAACAACACTGCAGGGAGCCTGTTACTATTCAGTATTTCAACACATTAGACTAACTGACTACACAAACACAATTATTACAGTCTATAGAGGAAAGCCAACCTCATTTTGTGCACAGGGTTGCTAGGCAACAGTCGGAAACAGAGCAACGAGGTGGAATTAGCGACAATAAATCTGTCATTGGTTCAAACTCGTTTGGTCGCCTTTTTTAATTTGTAGCAAAGGCATGAAAGGAAGACAAGACGTCTGAGAGATACATTTCAAAGTGATGCTGCACCTTGTTGCAATTGTTAATTTATAGTACAAAATGAATGATGAATCGTTGTACAAGTTAAATTCTTTTCTAAACTTCTTACAATATTGTGTTTAGAACAAGTTGATCCTACTTCAAAGCTTTAAAGAGAGAATGCAGTCACTGTGCTAAACTGTGATAAATTCTCTACCAATTATATTGTCTAAATTATAGTACACATTTTGTGTTGAGTTAAAGAAAGTTTGGACTTTTTTGTCAAACTTTTCAACATGGATGTCAGGTTTAAACCCGCTCGTCCACCAAAAAATATCTGACTTCATGACATGAAACTGATAAATATGTATTTTTGCAAGCCTCGAATGACAAATTTAACAACAAAACGGCTTCCAAACAATGTGTAAGACAAAAAGAAAGCCTCTAAGTCGAAGACAGCCTTGATTTGAAATCCTTTTCAACAATTCAAGCACCACTCAGGACAAGATGTTGGCGTCCCACGGGAAAGTTTGTATCAAGTTTGTAAACCATTTGCGGTGTCACCTGATTAAATACTGCAAAGCTTTTACATCGGAAGTACCTTCCGTCGGGCGCTAAAGCGAGCACTTCAACCGCACCCGGCTACACTTCCATTTGTCGCTCCGCGCTATCGGGCAAACATTTGTGCAGGAACTTTGCTCTGTTTGGAAAACATTCCTCTCGGTTTGACTCGTAACCAGGAGATTTGTGTATGTGTGCGGGGGCTTAGAGTGTGTGTGGTAGGACTTAAGAAGCATGGCATAAGATTTAAAATATTTTCACATCCTGTAGTACCTTTGTTGCTTACGATTCTTGTTAAATAGTTCTACAACTACCTTATAGAAGTACTGCCAGGAAGTCTATACAGACTAGGAGTCTACTGTGCAATACAAAAATATTATACATTTTATAACGTGCAGAAAAATTATACAAAAGATGGAAAATATGGCTCAAATGCTCGACAAACAGTGCAGAGTTAATCAAAAACTGAACGGAAATGGATACTGAAAATCAGTCACTGATGAAAGATAGTGGAATCAGATACTATCTACAATGTCTGACGACTCGAGAATTTATCCAGTTCCTTTATTTTTATTGTTGTATTATGATGGAAAAGAACGTTTTGTATTGTTCCAAAGCAATGCAAAAACATTACTATGGCGACAGTGCTTTGTAAGGCTGTTACACTAATCTCATGTTGTTCTAGCCATTATTTACCCAGTACAGATTTCTACACCAACTTTGACCACTGTTCACCAGTGCAGATTTATCATGTAATCCCCCATCTTTACATGCTTGTTAACTTTTGTCAACATGGTCACCATATCCCCAACCATAACAATCACAATTCTCCGCACTTTTTCCACAGAGATTTGTCCAGAAAATTGGGGTTACAAAACAAATCCCACGGCGCTGTGGCAGTGTGTCCGGAATCTGTGCGACCGGTTGCGCCCGGTTGTTTTGGATTTAGCGGTAATTTGATCAAGGTTTATGTGGGCGAGGTCATAGCCACCTGTATAGCGTACTTGTAAAGGGGTTACAAAGGCACGGGAAGGCATGGTCCAAGTCACGTAGATTCAACAGACTGTGTTTCAAAACCCTTTTCTTAAAGAGCTAACAGACTGCATTCTGTATGGATACTGTAATGCTGAAGTGGTTATTGATATAAAAACAGTCTAAGTAAAAGGCATTAAAATGTGAAAATGGACACAGATTTTTTACACAGGAGAAAAAGTATTCTACACTTTTGACTGCAAACACCGTAATGTGTATATTTTCAGCCACATATTTTTACTTGTCATAAAAATTAAATTGCTGAGAATATTCGTCTTGATTTTACAGAATGTTGTACACTACACTTTTGACTGCAAACACCTTCTTGCATTTTTCCAAGGTGTTTTTCAACCATATCTTATACCTGTCATACAAATTAAGTTCCTGGGAACCTTAAATGTCTTAGTTACTTTCACATCCAAGTTTTAAAAGAACACTGTTTCTCTTGATTAAACCTTGCTTACAGTAGTCCGCCCAACACCCGGCAGCAGTTACACTAATATACACTTACAATGTAAGTTACAGCCCCAGACAGCAGAGTTTGTGTTACACAGACTACATATGTTTCTCTGTAAAAGCCCAGAAAGTGTGGCTAATTCAGTTTCCCTCTCCTTTTTTCCAAGCCAAATGAGTTGGAGGTAATTATCAACCAGGTGGTCACAGATTGAGAAGACAATTTACCTGCAGGTATAATTACAGGTGTGGGGATGTAGTGTCGTTCCAGGGGGTAGAAGTTTTAGGGCTAATTGCGGAAAGCTGTCGGATGGATCGTTTCTTACACCTGACGGTTCAAGCTTTGCTAGTTTATATGGTACAGCAGTTAATACTAATGATTATAGATACTGGGTAGATAATTATAGATGATAATAGATACTGGATAGTTTAAACGAACACTTGCAGATAGATGTGCATTTTAGGTTAGGTGCGACAGGTTGTTCAGTGTAATATAACCAGCTGCTGCCACGCCGTGTGCCTGCGAAGCTGGTGTGTTATGCCAAAGGGCGGTTATACCGGCTATATAGACACAGAATTTACAGATTATCTTGCGCACAGTGTGATCATTGTTTCAACATGTCTTCATCAATCACTTGCTGTACATACCTTCTACTGTCCAACCTGTCCATTATAGTGATCAATTCAGAAAATAATTGAAGTGGACAGGTGGTCACTTTATATTTTGTCTTTTAGACATACAGTACAGGATTCAAAATGATTGGGTCCATCAGGAAAAAATAACTTACAGAGGGACCATAAAAAAATGACCATATGTTGACCTATACTTATAATGCAAAGCTGGTCACCAGGGCAGACTGACTGTATTTCTACTTTTTTTAGTAAAGTTAGGTTTAGTTGAAAACGTTTTTTTCATTAAACAGATGTCTTTTTTTGTTGTACTTAATATGGAACATTCATGATAATACGCAAGATAGCATTATTTCTCAAGCAGCTGGATTAACACTTTGGAAAACATTTCCAAAACCCATCCAGTTATAACTTGTGTATCTTATTACCTCTTATTCAAAATTCATCAACATATAGACAACCACAATTTACCTCTTTCAGCTGACCCAAAGCTGACAGTATCAGTTTCCTCTCGTCCAAGTGGACGGGAGCTCCAAGCTCCTGGTACGGTTTATCGATACGCGAGCGGTACCCTTGTCTCGTGGTCTGTCTCAGCCTCCTACCATAGTTCTCTCGGAAGACCTCCTCGCGTGTCGGAGTTGTCGGGTTGTAGACGGTTTCGGAGCGGGCCTGGAGTTTCAGTCCCTTCTGCGTGGGGATCGGGAGCGGCTTGACCTGGACATACGCCCGCGGGTCGTGTCGCGCGGTGCTGGCGGGAGCCATCATCGATTCCCGCGGTCAAATCAAACCCAACGGACTCGACCGCATCTGTGAAGGGAGAGAAAATAATGTCTGATTATTAGTGAAGATGTGGCGTTGGAGGACTGCTAAACTGACCATGCAAAACGGCTGTCAGCCTTTTAGCGTAGTGGCTTAGTGTCTTGGTTTGTGATCTGGCGGGACGGATTCGGCGCGTGTTCGTATCCCGGGAGTCAGGATACTGTTTCTTTCTGTTTCTACTCCTTTCTCACATTGGTTTCCACACCGGGAATCGAACCCCGGGCCTTGGCGATGAGAGTGCCAAATCCACAAGACAATTGACAAAAATGAATTAGAATAAAGAAATAGCTAGAAAAGGCCACATCAAGTTAATTTGATCTTTTATGTAATCAGTCCGTTGAGAAAGTGAGTTTCTTGAAGCAGTGAACAAAAACAAGGTCTAAAAAAAAAATCTCAGTGCCCCCCTCCCCAGACCCGTCCCAAGGACAGTTCCTTTTCGTAGTTTTTACTCAAGTTTTTGTCCCAAAACTTACTTCAACATTAAACTAACACCAATACTACATTTTGCTACCAAAGTTCTTTAACGGAAACTCCAAACTCTGCACTTATTTGAGGGTTCTTACCTAAAACTTTGGAGTTGAAAAGTTTGGGTATCCGCCATTTTGGGAAGACTCGATCGAAGAAGCCCCGAAAAAAAGTCTTACAAGCTTTATATCCTCGTTTACTACTTTAATTCTTCGTTACACACACAGAGAAACGTTATCGCTATCACAAAACGACAACAACAACAACAACTATTCCCCAAATCGGCAAGTTTGGCGATGTTATTGATAGTGAGATAGCACGAGTGTCTTGAGACTTACCGAGGAAGTTTGGCCAAAGTCTCGGGGGAATAACGCGGCTGCCCCGTCAACACTCTTTCCGTGCCTGCGGTGATTTCAACTCCCGTTTCCGTACCCTTTAACGCCTGTTATGCTTCAAGAATATACAATTTACTCCTTTAAACCACCGGTTGGTGGCCTGTAGGAGTTGAAGTGTTCTCGAAACTCGGCGCCACCATTTATGATCAACACTGATTCACAGAGGGGCGAACTGGACACCATTACAACACCTGAGGCGCTCTTCCACCATACAAACTCCCTCCCCAAAATCTCAACTTCTGAAGAATGTGTTTTCTTCGCTTTTCCGTTTTGTTCCATCTACTTATGACAAGTCTTCAAAAGGTTCCAATATGACATAGAAATGGATGAAACTTGAACAAGCAAACGACACAAGCTTTATTAATGTTATATACTACATTTGAGCTAAGAATTAACTTTGTAAGGGTTGGTCTTCAGGTTTTTTACTTTCTTCAAAGAAAATATAATGTCCTTTTCCTTGGAATTCATTTATTCATATGAAGTATTTCATTTTTATCGTTTGACTTTTTTGTTGTTATTTCGAGTCAGATCTGGTAAAGAACAACAAAATGGTCGTCTGGAAAAAAAAAATTTGCACTGCCTTCCCCTAGGGGGTGCCGCCAAAGCCGGTAAGAGCTGATTGAAACGTCGCTTAGCAACATCAAACAAAGGGTTCGCCGCCCGTGTCGGACCAGCGCTCTACTCAGGTGTGCAAAACAAGCCTCTGTCTTCAAGTGTTTGGTTTTCATTCTCCTTTGTTCTGGCCTGTAGTCTTTCTGATTAGGACGGATTGAGACTCGGTAAACAAGATAAGATAAAGTGAACAGCAACAGCTGACTGAGTATTCATACGGATTTTAAAGGACTTTTTGATTTCACGGAAGTCATACGAATTTCAAGTCTAATACGAGCAAGTAATAATACTAGTAGCAATGTTGTATGTACATGTTTAAGACTAGTTTGATTTCCATGAAATTGTTACTAGTATGAACTCAGTAAAATTCGTATAAATACTTCGTCAATGGGCGCACCTGGGCTAAGCTTGTTCGCTCAGATTTTGGGTCACTCTCTTAAAGTTATTTTTCTTCGATTTCTGTACGTTGCATTCATGTACAAATCGATCTTGTGATATATGTTTACTATTATTGAACATGATCATACGATCTGCAATAAAACATGGACTTCTGGACCTTGGCCGCCAACAAAAGGTTTCAAAGTTTAGAACATATCGAATTTTAATTTGCGAACTCACACCCGAGAGCTAATTGCAAAGGAACAAACTGTTTTGATAGCAAAAATTTCTCACGGCAAGTAAGTTACTAGTAGCTAAGTGAATTACTGGGAAATATAACTTTCTTAGGAGACAATGGCTTATCATGAGTCTCAAATATTTTACTCATCTCAAGCAGATGTTAAGCTTTGGCTTGATTTACGTTTTTATCGGGATTTCTATTTTGTAACTAGTGGACGAAAGATTCGCAAAAGAAAAACTGACAAAATAGAAAGCCCGATAAAAAACGCAGAAAACGATGTTCAAAACAAGCCGAAGTCTTAATTTTCTTCTTTACAGGCACTTGTACAACCTGTCATTAGTGTAAAATAAAGTTGTAAAGAATGGAACAAAAGGACAAGAAAAATAGCGCAATGTTGTCTGTTGTCTTTTCTGAACGCTCTGGTACCAGCAAGGAGGTTTAAAAAAACCTAATTTTGCCGAATTCTACTCTCCGTACCCCCCTAGGAAGGCCCGATGGAGTCTAAAACAATCCTACCGCTACTGCCCATAATATTGAAGCATAACCGAACAGGTGTCGCGCCCTCTATCGGTACAGTGTGGAACGACAGTTAAGACGACAGAAACGTTGCGTCTTTGTCGGCTGGTCTTTGACGTTCACATCAAGTTCCCAAGATCCTCTACGGTCGATTTTAAGTTCATTGATGCTAAAATTTAGATTTTACTTTTCATTTTTGGTCTTTCTTGCAGAATTACGGACTAAAGTTCAGGTTTTGATATAGGACAATGTATAAACAATAATTAACATAACCACTCTGTTGAACCCCCCAGAAAAATACACTTTTTTTGCTAATCTAAGAAAATTTACTCAGAACATTTCATGACCACAAAAACAACGTTATCATCTCAGATGCGGGTCAAGTTCTGAACCTTGCATTGTTCATCTGGTTGCCCTTCAACCTCCACGCACGAATTTTTCGCTTTCTCTTCCAGACAAATGAGGTAATTATTTTACGTATTCACTTTATTGACAAACATTGTAGAAACAAAGAAAATTTTTGCTAAAGATTTCCGTGGAGGGGAACAGTCAATGAGTCTATGACTCAATTTTTCTCTGCCCTGCTTCGCGAGGGGTTCCTTACAACTAAAGAAGATTTCCAGCAAACTTGTCACAATATCGTACGTCGTCATCTTGCTGTCGTTCCATCCTGTACCGCCGCAAAATATATATTGTACAGGAAAAGCAGTGGAAGATGAAATGCACTTTATTTGTCATTGTCCACACTACAGTACCGAAAGAGATAAACTATTTAAACTAGTTAACAAATTTTTCCCAGCTTTTCACATCGTACCGAACTACAAAAAACTGTCTTCCTGTTAGCACCACCCAATGCATATGTCTCCCAAAATGTCGGAAATTACTGTATACAGAAAAGAAATCAAACCCAATAGCATTCATTTTAGATTTAGAAGTATCACTAGTTGTTGACCCCTATGTCCACTTTGTTATTGTATCACTATCATCATTGTACTTTCACACATGTATTTTTGCAATTAGCCTTCGGGCATGAGTTTGCAATAAAGATAATTATTATTCACCTGTTGGACAGGTGCTCCAAGACTAATAGGCAGTAGCGATAGGATGCTTGTAAACCTCCACCAGACCCAATGGGGTATGGGGAGTAAGAACTCGGCGAGAATAGGGTGAAAAATGGACCGCCTCCCAAAACTCCGCCCCCTGTTCGATCATAGTTCTATTTCGAACACCTCCGTCAAAAATAGCCATTTTTGTCCAATGGTGCAGTTTTTGACGGAGGTGTTCGAAATAGAATAGGGGGTTCTATTTGTTCGATATGGCGTTCGACAGGATCGGTCCATTGAAGTAGGAGGTTAACATTTGTCCTTCCACATCGGCCAATGAAACCATTTGTATGTGTAACGCAAACTTTGCTGTCCAGGGCTATAACTGGCCCCTTCCCGTATGAGGCCGGTTGAATGTTGGGCGGGCTGTTATAAGTAAGATTTAATCAGGCTATGAAACCCTGTGGTAGCAAATATCCCCTGGGAAATATACTCCCTATTCACTCGTTCTCATTGAAATGTCGAAAATGGCATTTTTTTGGTCGAAAAATAAATTGGCTTTATTTTCAGTGAAAACTACCTGGTTGTTTAGGAAAATTCCTCTTTTAACCATAGCCAAAAAATAGCAACTTATTATTTTCGGTCCCATTGGTAATACATTACAGGGCGGGTAACAAACGTTACCGGTAACGTTTGTTACAACAGTAAACTTTACCCTGTTTTCTTGTAAAGGACTTACCTTATTGACTACATCATTTAGGTATAAGTGGATGTCCCAAGGAACATTTGAAAAGTGGGCAGCTTTTTTACACCAGGTCAAATAGAAAACTTAGACATCGAACAATGGTAACGTTTGTTACAGTCATTTCTGTACAACATTTTGTTAAGCAAGGTGGGATACAAATAACAGTCAACAGCCCTTTCTTGTTTCTTTAGGAAGCCAGAAAAACTGTGCAGCGTCACAAAAATGGTCATTTCTAGTCTTATACGTGGATAATAAAACCGTGGCAACCATCGTACTCGTGGTGGTAACGTTTGTTACAGAATCTGGCGACAGGCATAAACCACCTCACACAGCCTCCAAGATCAGTGACAGTAGCGATCTGCAGTGTGATCTGTCAGAGGGCCTTGGTAGCTGGTTTCACCTGCCGAACAATTATTCTGGGAACTGAATTGTTACATTTTTGGCTACTACTTGAATTCTTCGTTTCTTCTCTGGCGACAGCCATTTTTTAGGGTGTGAAATTCGACCCGTGGCTATAATAACCGTCTAAGCCATCAACTAATACGAATGTTGTTGTGCATCTTTTGTAAAACATTACAGGGGTTATGGAAAAATGAAGGAACCAGTGATGTTGTCTATAATTTTCTCCATATCAAGCCGTAAAGTCAGGCGACAGCATTTCGACATTTAAATGAGAACGAGCCTATAGCCAGCGAGGTTTGTCTGGTAGAGACATGCGTATTAGTGGGTTGAAGTTTTCTTTAGTTTGTAAGGAGCCAGAGATTTGGCGAAAATTTGTGCGTGGGAGTTGAAGGGAAACCAGAGTAAATTATAAAATGATACAAAATTTGTCCGCATTTGAGATGATAACATTTCATTTGTGGTCTTGACATTTGTGGATGAAGTTTCTAAATTTTCCATCGATAAGTGTAGTAGCTTCCTAAGAATTCAACAATGTCGCTATCTTCTTTATGTTTGTTATTCATTGTCTAATACATATATAAAAAACGAAATTTAATCCATAATTTTGCAATAAACCCAAAATGAATGTTGAAATCTAGCACTGACGACTTGATTTTGACCGTAGAGGCTCTTGAGAATCGTTATATTAATGAGAAAGACCAGACGACAAGGACACAATGTTGTCTGCCGTATTCCGGCACATACAACGTTATACAGTATATGAACAATATGCACACACATATATACGCAGTAACCTACAAAACGCAGAAATAACAGACACCCGATTTGTGCGTACGTTTTAATATAAAACTCACGCTTTTAAACATTTTTGTGTCTAGCAAATATAATCCAGAAAGCTAAGCATGTACGTCTGAAACCAGACAAACCCTGCATGCACATACAATGTACTGTGTGCTCGTTGTTGTTCAACACAGTTTTGGCAGCTTATTATATGTATGGGATCCAGGCTGTCTGTGACTTACAATATTGTTGCTGCAACAGATATGAAATGATATCTTTATTTGACTTGTATGAATGTGATAGTAACACAGATTGTCCGGTCATGCTGATAAGGATAACACACAATCTAATGGAGATTCCTAATAAAGCGACAGAGTAAATGAAACAGTAGTTTACATGTAACAGTCGGATGTTTTTTGTTGGGTTTTGTCTTATCTGCAGGCTTAGCCGTTTGGAATAGCCACCGGCTAGTTAAAGGCAGCTCTGACTGTACATATATTTCCTATCAAGCTGAACCAGAACATAGAATGTAAGTAAAGCTGTTGCAGTTTGGCTCCAGGGTTGTGTGGGAGTGTTTACACAACGGATCGATACTTACAATAGATGTCTATTTGTGAAGTGACAGAAGATATAAATTGAACAGGAGTTTAACATGCAATAAAATTACATTTTCTCCACATTAGACTTGAGGTGCAAGATATTCACAAGAAGGTCACTCTTTTTTTGGTCCTTACCTATGTTTGGGGTCATCCCCAGGCCACACTGAAAACATCAGAAGGCCGCATGCTCTTACTACTTAGACGAATAAATAGATAAATAAATGAATAAATTAGACTTTAAAGGTACTCAAAGTAGAATTATTTTGGCAAGATCAAAAATATTCGGAATGACAAAATCTTTATGTTATTCAATTATAAATAGGGTAAATACACGTACGATGCAAAGAAATGGTCATGAAATTGATTTCAAGAATTTGCTAATTTTACATTGAGTACCTATAAGAAAATACAACTTGTTGGTTTTATACTATCCATAGGTTTTACATATATTAACGTTATTGCTCATCTTACTGACCTAAATGTAAGACGTATTTTATTTTACCTTTAATCTTTAGTTCTGATGATTAGAAATTATCAAATTTAAGATCAGTTGGCTTTTGCATGACAAGGGTACCCGAAATATACATTTTTGTCAAAAATGGCAAAAATATTCCCAATTTAACAGTTTTAAAGTGATGTTCACCTTAAAGGTGAATGGAGTCCTGTGGGCACATGCGGTACGCACTCTCGTATCAAATTTCGGGTCATTTGGTTTAGATAGAAAGGCATAAGTAGGCGAAAAATATATATTTGAAGTCTAAGAATGGCAATAAATCCCAAAACTCAGGAATTTGTTTAATGATGTATGCAGAAAAGAAATGAAGAAGTGTGAGCACTTGTCCTACACACCTTCACGCCGAATTTTACGTCATTTTGAAGTTTAGGTCATTCAGTTTTAATACAAGGACAAAGGAGAAAATACTTTCTGTAGTAAAAATGCCCCAACCCAAAAAAAATGATTTTGAAGTAATCTATGAAAAAAGTATTGATGGGTCATACGTCAAGTGCACATCTGTACCACATTTCGTGTCATTAGATTGTAATACCAAGGCACAGGGGCCCAAACATATATAAATTTGGTCTAAAGGCCTATATAAAAAATCATTTTAAAAAGTCTGGGGGTATTTGTAATCTTTATCTCCCTGCCAAATTTTCAGCTCATTTGGCTGAAAAAGGAAGAATCTGAATCCCTTTGAAGATTTGGCAGGAGAAGAAGGAAAAGAAGAAGAAACGCGACAAAAAACTGAAATTGAAAAACAATATATTTCAATCCATGTATAGATCTAAACATAACAACTAGAGTTCCACGACCCCATACCTTCGTCAAATGATTTTACCTTTAACAACTGGTGTATCAATTGTGTTTGTCATTAATTATGCAAAAAAGTTACTATTTTGCATAAATAGTATTAGTTGATCATCTCCTTCACCCAAATAACAGACGCACACAATCCACGTTCAGGTTTAATCGCTATTTTCTGATAATGTATGCAAATGAGGTCCTCATTTGCATACCTAATGTGTCCACCTGTACACAACTTCCAAGTGCCACAAGAACGAAATTTCATTTACCACATTAAGATTATTAGAGCATTTCTCATTAATTATGCAAATTAGGTGTTTATTATCAACATTCTTCTCTTTCTCAGTTATATGTTGCAATATCCCTATAATAGAACAGAGCGAGATTATAAGTTTTTTTTCATTAATTATGCAAATTTGATTCTAATTTGCATAATTGCCAAATCATATTGAGCATCACTTACCAAAAATCACGATGATCCGTTTATCTTTTCTTGCGTTATTCTCCTTCAAACTCTAAACCGGTTCCTGCAGTTCTAAAAAAGCCTCTAGGGGCCTAAATATACACCACTTACTCTCTGCCCCAACAATCTACCATTAAAAATATTACGACCGAGATACCAAAACCGGGTGTCCCGCTGCAGTACCATAGCCAGCTGCCAGGCAGCACAAAATCTAATCGTTTCAAGGTCTCATCAAGACCTACGTACCAAATATCAAGTCTTTCTATCTAGGCATTCTGGAGTTATGCTGGCGTCTACCCTGCAGAACAACCTGTGTCTGACCTCTTTTTACTTGAGATACATGGTCATGGGCACGGCCACGGCAACGCTGATGACGTACAGGACAAGGCACAGCCTGTCCAGGACCTTGGTCAGCAGGGTGTAATCGGACATCTCCTGTTCGCCCTTCACCGCCTTGGTCAGCTCCTCCACGCTGCGGATCAGGTTACTGAAGCCAGAGGTCACGGCGGCCTCCAGGCGGGTGGGCGGGCCGGGCGGCTGGCGGGCTGTCCCAGAGACATCAGCGGGGGCCTCTACGTCGGTCACCGCCACGTCTTCGGTCAGGCCAGCCTCTCCATCCCCGCTCGCAGCCTCCTTCTCTGTGAGGTCTCCGAGCAGCAGGAACCTTAACAGCAATGAAGAGGAAAGATGACGATGCGGATGTCTACATCCATTTATATTCACAACTATTGTGGATTAATATATGCATGCTGTAGCGTTCAGATCACTTTATAGAGAATGCACAAAACAAAATGTTGCCACCAGGATTCCTCGATAAAAGCAGTTTGAATCTGCCTACTGATAACAAGAATATTACTTTCTTGATTAATTTAAGAAATTTGAATTGAAGCTGTCAATCGAATTCTGTTCAGCCTCGCGTCGTTCTCAGTGCAACACCAAGTGTGAAAAGACATTTTGCAACTCAAGCCAACAAGTCTAGGCAACCATCAAAAATTTAAACAATGGAAACAAACCGCGATGTATAGGGCTTCGCATATAGTTTGCTTTTTTGTTTTTGTTTTGAGTAGGTGAGTAGGTACCTTGCCATGTATCGGAGAAAGACAGTCTTCGCCATTGGAGACAGACTCCCCTCCTTGTCGTGGAGGCTGATGATGTAGATGGTGAAGAACAGGAAAAGTCCCATCAGCCCCATGCACACGACGATCAGCGTGGCTGTAATATAATCCGTGGTTAACAGTTACCGGTATGTTCCGTAACATCAGATTGATATTAGAAAATGAGGTTCTTGAATAACGACCTAATTGACCTGGACTCTGTAGGCCCTCAGAACGGCAGCTGTAAAGCTACCGAAACATCGGCCAAGTAAAAGCCACACGTGATGCAAGAACCTACTTTTCCAGTTTCTAGAATACAAAATTAATCAAAGAAAAAGCTACTTTGTGCTCAAAAAGCAATAGACCAAATTACGAACAGCACAACTTTCCCCACCGAAAAATGGCAGTGCTCCTTTCACAGGAAGTACCTCCGTGACAAACACGAGAGACACGACCATGGAGAGCTGAATGGTCACTCCGAAGGAGATCCGGTCTCCCTTGTCTATGGGCATGACGAAGGTGATGGTCATCAGCACCACCAGGATGACGCAGGGGGCAACAGTCGTGGCGATGTGGAACAGCGGGATCCTCTCCAGATAAACAGCGAAGCACGCCTGCTTGGTGCCATTAGCGAAGATTTTGTCCTTCCGATTCCATTCGCCCTCCGGTTGAGTTGGGGACCAGACGTCACAGGAACTGCCCTCTCTGCATTCTGTGTTTCACACATAATTACAACAAATTATCATTGGTAAACGTGACGTGGTATTATTGTCTTAGACATTCTCATCTTAATATGTTTCATGTTGACACAAGTGCCACTATATGATTGTATATAGGAAATTCTTGCTGGTTGTTTTACCGTTTTGTATCGCTATTTGTTACGTGGTTTATGGTCTCTAAATTTGATAATGCAGGCATCTAGTTTGTGTTCCGATGTCCACTGTACATGTGTTTTTTCCGTCGAGCATTACATTTGGAATGTACAGAGGATGGTACCCATTAAGTTTACTGGAAGTGGCCTAACCTGAAATAAATTAGGAAAATCTCTATTCAATACAAATAAACAACCAATTAAACCAATAAAATGAAATTAATGATATATTTTAAAACGTTACCGATGATTTGCTCAGTTGCATTCATGGAGAAACAGATGTTACATTCCATGGTGTCGGCAGGGAAGAGGAACGGGTTTGCATTACAGATGGTGCTGGTCAGAGTCTCCACCGTCCATGTTACATTTCCAGTGGAGCTGATCCGGGGCGGCGCGTCCGTTGGCAGGTCTCGGTACTTAGGATCAATACTGTGCAAAATCAAGAAAGTCTCGTCATTTAACATCAGGCGCTACGAACCTGATTAAAAAAAAGTCTCGTCATTTCTCAGTTTTCTGACAACCATTGTTTCCTCGTACTTGTACTGTTCATTGTTGTGTTGCACTGAAGTAGAATCCTGATAAAAGTTGCAATATTCTGTTTACTAGTAAAATAACATTCCTCGTATGTCTGAAAAGCAAGTTTGATACAGCAATTCTGTACCTATATAATCTGAATTTGATTAGTTACAAAGACAAAAATCAATTTCTGCTAAAATCTACATTGTTATGGCGCCAAAATACCCTTGTGTATCTACTATCTACTAGCTGCAGCATGATGGAACTGTTCATGGAATTGTCTTTAGGGTCGTCATATATACCGGTCACATAGAAACTAGGGTAGAATTATGTTATATTGGTTACAACAAAATTTTTGTTCGTTGAAAAAATTCTATACAATTCAATATATTTCTGAAAATATAATGAAATAGATTTAGCAAGATTCCATCTTGATCCCATGACAAAAGTTTAAGAATAGACTTCTACACACTTCCGCTTCAGAGTAAGTGTTGGGGTCCAGATGTTGCTGCTCGAGACGCTGAGGGTCGAGATGTTCCCGTAGTACTTTGGCTCCCACTTCAGCCGGCTGTCCTGCCAGGTCTGAAAGCAAACAAATTATTTTCCAGAATTATAACAATAGAAATTAAACAATAGAAATTCTATAACAATCTATAGAAACTAAACCTCGTCATGAAGAAATGACAGAATTGCATATTTTCTGAAGTGCCCGAAGTTGCATAATTAGGTCAACTTACGAAGTCGATGACTACAAAAGCAACCAGCAGCTCTTTTTTTTCGTCCTGAAATAAAGTCATATCATCGATTAGTTGTTTTTTTTTACATTCTTGTGTTGACTTGTTGTTGTAAAACAAAAACAAAAAAGATTACAAGAGTGTTAGAGATGCTAAAACTTACCAAGTCGACGATCTGTTCCACAGAGCCATTGAAGCTGATGGCGGACAATCGGTTTGGGCTGTACAAAACGAGCAGCTCCTTTTCCAGTTTACCCCTGATATCCACTAAGTAAGGGAGAAGTAGATGTATTTGGAAGTTAGAAATACTAACGGAAGAAACTCCAAACTTTCAGTTTGAACATGATCGATTTCTATGCCCATGTTTCGTCTTTAGAATACTTCTTTGTAGATAAAGTTTCCACCAGTCCCTACTTTTTTTTTAAATTTGTATATTAGATTAATCAAATCTCCATTCTACACTGCCAATGTCTATAACAATCACCTGAACAGATGGGCTTGTCAGCTTGCCAGATGCCTCCTTCAATACACCTTACTACGCTTTCAGACCCGTTCTTAAGAGAGTACCCCTTGTTGCAGGCGTACGACACCTTTTCCCCTACGTTGTAGAACCTTTTGACAGGGATTCTCTTGCCGTAGTTTAGAGGACCCAAGTCCCGGCAGCCAACAACGTCTGGGTGTAACACGTTAAAGAAGGCAATGAAAATCGTCAGTATTGATAACCCTAAATACATTATCATACAAAATAAATTACATGATAGAGGAAAGCACCCATGCAAAGCATCGGATCTGTATGATGTGAATAATCGACAATGGTCAAAATACCATGTATTTCAGTATTGACGTAGAAAAATTTAAGCTTAATCAGAAAATGTCTTCATTCTATATACATAAAAAACTCAACCAAAAGAATGGAAAATTGAGTCTTTCAGGAAAGTCCATGGCTCTCGTACACAGTTTCTGGTGGTGAATATGGTCTGATTTCAGTCATCCTCTCCAGCCTTAGTTGTCACTTTAACCCCTTGATAGATTTTCGTTTTAAAAGTCTGAGAACCAAAGCACCAATTTGAGAGGCCATAGAAACATGGTATGGTTCAGAGGATGTCTCCGAACTTGGCAATACAACTTACTGCACGGAATGACGTCACAATCCTCCTGGCTGCCATCTTCCACCAGACAAAATGGCCGCTCGTGACCGGTAGGGTTGCGGCAGGAGTTGTTCTCCAGGTTAGCCCACGGGTACTCGGTCCTGTAGAAATCAGCCTGCGTAGTGGACCACTCCACACAATCTGCCCTGGAAGCAGTTTTATTCCATGTACCGCGGTAGTTTATGCCACTGCCATGGTAGCAAACTAGGATAAAAATGACCATGCATCAGCAATTTATCATATATCGTTCAGTCAACATAATGCATTCCTAATTCAGAACTAGTGTTGTGAAATCAAACTTCCTTTCTGATCTGTGATGTGATCATGTACAAAATGGTGAAATTTAAGTGACATAACAATTTCAAGTATTACTTTAAAAAGAAAGCAATGACCCGTCCTCCTGACCTTCATTGTTCTTCAAGGTCTCTGGTTCCGGATTCCAACAGTCGTGCGGTGGTGACGGAAACAGGTCACAAGGAGGAAACCGGATCATCGTCTGGTCATCAGCCATGACGAGGACTTCCTCACACCACGAGCGGCACGGCAGCAGCTGTGTGCTCCTACAATATGTACATGTAATACAAAAAAGGCAAATACAAAAGACAAATCAAGGTAATTTCAGAGCGAACATTTCTAACGCGATTTTGAGTATAAATGATCAGGTAAATGTTATTAATTATTTGATCTAAGAAAAGTTCAATAAATGCAAACGTATTGCCACAATTTCAAGTGAAACACAAAACTTGTACTCACGTGCACGATGCCGTGTTGTCTGCATGTTGAGACGAAGAGCAGGAAGTCTTTTCGGAGTCAGCACATCGCGGGAAGATGACCGCAGATGCGAATTCCCGGAACTCAGGATGTCGGTTCTCTACGTTGCTGGTCGAACTGTTGAGCAGCTCCACGACAGAGGAATTCTGTATCTCCTCAAACGTCGTCTGGCCCAGCTGATTCGGCAGCATCGCAAGCCTACCGTTGAGTTTGAGATGCACAGGAATCGGCAGGCAAACTGAAAATTATAACAATATAGAGATGTCGCTTTGAACATCAAACCATTGACATGACAGAAACATTGATAGGGGGCACTGACGAATAGGAAATCTACCGCACATGCAAATAAATCATCATGGAAAGTTGCTCATCAAAGAAAAATGCTGTCTTATTTTTTCAAGCCACTGGAGTTAAACCCTGTCCAGACTGGGCTTTTTTGGCATTCCCTGGCCATTTGGGGGCTCATTCGGCCCCTCCTTCGTAATTTCAAAACGGCTTACTGTACGATCACCAAATTTGCAGGGGGTGATATGCTCGTCAAGTTCTATAATTCCCAAAATTTTCATATCATTATGACGTAATATGACGCAATAATGACGTCATTAATTGATTTTTGCTAAAACGGGGAATTTCCATAAATATTTCACTCAAAAATAAAGGTTTCTTATCAATATCTAAGTGTTATATGACTTCTGTTGTCAAAAGCCGACGCAACGACGTCAGAAAAGACGATATTTTTTGGCTAGCCGCCATCTTGGATTATCAACCTTAAATGTCTTAAGATACATAGATACATCTTTTTCAACATATTTTTCAACGCTAAAATCCCATGAAAACGTCACATTAAGATATGTTAGATATTAAAGATACATATATGGTTAGAAGTATGGTTTAGCAAGAAAATCTTAAAATCCCATTGTTTGAACCAAAATTAGTGATTTTTGTAAAATATGTTTTTCAGAAACCCGTTGCCATGTCAACACGAAAAAAGATAAACTTACTCTATTTTTTGTAAATTGTTGCTGACAATATTCTAGGAAAAGTCATCAAGTCTGCTTGTCCTAGCACAAGCCGTTTGGGACCTATACGACGTCAAAGTTGGCGCAGGCACTCAACCCCCCCCCCCCCCGTCTGGATAGGGTTAAGAGTTGCAAAACGCTAGGTGAGAGGAGAGCGTTTCATAGCTTTTGTTGTTAACAGTGGTAACAATATGATTTTTTTTCGAAATACAGTTTTACGAGGAACTACATATACATTTATTAAGAACCATGATAACTTACCACAACCTTCCTCGTCACTCCCGTCCGTACAGTCTTCCGTCCCGTCGCACCGCTGCCACGCCAGGATGCAGGCATGTCCGTTTGCGCACTGGTGGTACCCCAGGAGGCAGGGGAATGCTGTGTAGGTCGAATATAAAATATTAATGTTAGTGTAGGCACCCCCTGCATGTAGCCCAAGGAAAAATGATAGCAGCTCATTCGTCTCCTGTGGTTTCTTCAGTTTAGTGTCCTTGAAACTTTGAACTAAACTGAAGAAACCACAGGAGACGAATGAGCTGCTATCATTTTTCCAAAGTCGACGTTGGGGTCACATCGGGTCAAATTCCCGCATTAATAATGACAAAAATGGCCGGCCGGTGGTTTTTATGAATGGAGTTTTGTTTTTCAAGCGCTTCTGTGGATAACCTCAGGGCTTCTGGAGTTGTTTTTTCGCCCGTCAGGGCAGGTAAGTTCGTTGGGAATCTAGGGAGTTAAAGAATCTGGCCCTACGGGCAAGAATAAAGGCCCAGCGAACACAAGTTGGATCTTGCGGACGTACAGCCCTTGGACGGTAATGCAATATACCGTCCTTGGGCTACCCTGCATGGTGAGGGCAGAAAAAGAGCTTGTCGAAGAAAATGCATTTTCCACACAATTGCGAGTTCCGGCCGAACAACACTTCGCTGACCGTCCCATACCTCAGAAAAACCATCGCACAATCCTTGTTTGATTGTTTGTTTCTTTATTTAGCACGTGTAATAAAGCAGGTACGTATAGGTTATCAATTCTAGCAGGTGAATATGATAGCAGCGCCAACAAAGAAAGCTTACTACAATGCGCGCTGAGCCAGGGGATATACATAATGTATTATCAATTATGATAGTAATGTAGGTGATAGAACGCATACCGTCATCTAGCTGACAAATGAATGGTGTCTCAGTGCTGCATGGCTGATAATTCCAGAACCCATACCATATGAATGCACAGTCTTCTCCAGCGATTTCATTATTCGATTCGCCGGGATCCCAGTTGGAAAAGCCTGTTGACTCCAGGGTTTGTCCGTCCTCAAACACCCACTGGCCTTCGTGAGCGACGTCATTCAGGCCGATCCATATGTTTCCTCCGATAAAGTCGTTGGTCTCGCTGTCTTTCGGCATGGCCAACATTCCTCCATCAGTGGCACAGGTCTGTCTGGCCTGATCGTAGGTCTTATGCTCCGAAAAGTACTTGTAGCAAAATTTTTTAAAACGCACGTACCCTGGCTTTGGGCACCCTATAAAGGGAAGAAAACAGCAATTTATTAAAACCTGTAGTGACTAGTAAGAGTCATTCCTCAACTAACTAGGTTTGAGCATGAGATTTTGACCGAATGTTGATAATTTCCAGATCAACTTTACCATTTGTACATCAAACGTTGCAAGACGCAGCTGCATGATTAAATCACGTAACAATACTATTGAACATTCTGGAGTCGGAGTGCTAAGCTACATACGTAATCCTGCAAAAATACTTTACTGCCGATGGTAAGAACACACCCGTGCTCGCTGTAATTAAACACCTTACCACTTGCTGTATCTATGTAGGAGAACTGGAATCCCTGACTGGTGACAGTCGCGTCTGAGGTAAACCTCACGAACATCTGGTTAGATGTGCTGGTGATGTACTTGACTAAGGCGTGTCCTGTTAACCTGAAGAAGAAAAAACACATATCACTATCGCCTCTCTTTGTGTTACCCCGAAAATATTGAAGCGTTTGATTCTGAAGCTAGAAATTACACTAGAACTCACTCACTGCATTATCCAAAGTTCTCTGGAAGAAAACGTTGGCCGTTTTGATATTACCTCTGCAATTCTGTATTCGAAGCAGTATCACCGTAGATGAACGAATAGTAATAATCGTCCTCTGTATACGAAGCATCACTGCCTCCATCGTAGATGGTCAAATAGTCATAACCGTCCTCAAGGTGGAAGCTGTCAATCGTGAGAAGAATCCTGCTTCCTTCTGCCACGGTGATCGTCCACTCACAAGTCGCAGAGTTGCCGTAGTTACTGGGGTAGTTTGGTGACGTCACAGTACCTCCAGGGGGAGCCGTCAGGATACCTCCACATCCAGGAGCACGTGCTGTGTCTGAGGGGATAAATAATATCAACGGTCAACTTAAATATGTATCGAACAGGCCGGATTTATCAAATTCCGTCTTCTTTTACCATTTTAACAGGGATGTCACCACGATTTTTGCTTGTAAAAGTCATTTGGGTTTTATTCTGACCCGTTTACACTACAATGAAGGTCTAACCTACTATATTTCTCGGTGGTAACAAACATTCAATAATCGAATGTCGTTTGGTCAATGATGGCAGCTAAGTCCAAAAACAAGACACATATTGGTCCCTTAGGTAGAAAGGGAAAGCAATATAATATTGCATTCTAAAAAAAATTGATCCGCATATATGTATATTACGGATATAGAAACCCCTTTAAAATCGCGACGGCAACAACGCACACCTGCTAGCTATAATCAAACACCTTACCACTGGCTGTATCTATGTAGAAGAACCGGAACCCCTGAGCTGTGGTACTCTCGTCTGAGGTAAACCTCACGAATATCTGGTTAGATGTACTGATGATGTTGTTGACTAAGACTTGTCCTGTTAAGCTAAAAAAAAAGAAAAGACTATCGCCTCCGTTTGTTTTATCTCGAAAATATCGAAGCGTTTGATTCTGAATTCGAAGCTAGCAATTACACTTAGAACTCCCTCTCTGCACTCCAAACTTGCCCGAAAGAAAACTGTTGGACGTTTGGACATTACCTCTGCAATTTTCTATTTGCGGACGAGGAGTCAGAACCGTCCTCTGTATACGAAGCACTATCACTGGAGACATCGTCGCTGGACGAGTAGTCAGAACCATCCTCTGCATACGAAGCACTATCACTGGAGACGTCGTCGCTGGACGAGTAGTCAGAACCATCCTCTGCATACGAAGCACTATCACTGGAGACGTCGTCGCTGGACGAGTAGTCAGAACCATCCGCTGCATACGAAGCACTATCACTGGCGACTTCGTATATTTCCAAATAGTCAGAACCGTCCTCAAGGTGGAAGCTGTCAAACGTGAGAAGAACCACGCTTCCTTCTGGCACGGTGATCATCCACTCACAAGTCTCATCGTTGCCGTAGTTCTCGGGGTAGTTGGGTGACGTCACAGTACCTCCAGGGGGAGCCGTCAGGATACCTCCACATCCAGGAGCACTGAACGGTGCTGCTGTGTCTTTACGAGCACTGGTCGGTGCTGCTGTGTCTCCCGGAGCACTGGTCGGTGCTGCTGTGTCTCCAGGAGCGCTGGTCGGTGCTGCTATCATGTCTCCCGGAGCACTGGTCGTTGCTGCTGTGTCCCCAGGAGCACTGGTCGGTGCTGCTGTGTCTCCCGAAGCACTGGTCGGTGCTGCTGTGTCTCCAGCAGCACTGGTCGGTGCTGCTGTGTCCCCAGGAGCACTGGTCGGTGCTGCTGTGTCTCCCGAAGCACTGGTCGGTGCTGCTGTGTCTCCAGCAGCACTGGTCGTTGCTGCTGTGTCCCCAGGAGCACTGGTCGGTGCTGCTGTTTCTCCAGGAGCGCTGTTCGGTGCTGCTGTGTCCCCAGGAGCACTGGTCGGTGCTACTGTTTCTCCCGGGACACTGGTCGATGCTGCTGTGTGTCCAGGAACACTGGTCGTTGCCGGTGTGTCTGAGGAGATAAATGATGTCTACGGTCAACTGCAATAAGTACCCCGGAAGCCGGATGTATCAAATTCCGTCTTCTTTTACCATTTTAACAGGGATTTCACTAAGATTTTTGCTTGTAAAAAGTCATTTGGGTTTTATTCTGGCCCGTTTGCATTACAATTGAGCTCTAACCTACAATATTTCTCGGTGGTAACAAGCATTCAATAATCCAATGTCGTTTGGTCAATGATGGCAGCTAAGCTAAAAAATCAAGACACATATTGGTCCCTTATGTAGAAAGGGAAAGAAATATAATATTGCATTCTAAAAAATTGATCCGCGTATATGTATATTACGAATATAAGAAACCCCTTAAAATCGCGACGGCAACAACGCACACCTGCTAGCTATAATCAAACACCTTACCACTGGCTGCATCTATGTAGGAGAACCGGAACCCCTGAGCTGTGGTACTCTCGTCTGAGGTAAACCTCACGAATATCTGGTTAGATGTGCTGATGATGTTGTTGACTAAGACTTGTCCTGTTAAGCTAAAAACAACAACAAAAGACTATCGCCTCCGTTTGTTTTATCTTGAAAATATCGAAGCGTTCGATTCTGAATTCAAAGCTAGCAATTACACTTAGAACTCCCCCACTCCACTCCAAACTTGCCTGAAAGAAAACTGTTGGACGTTTGGACATTACCTCTGCAATTTTCTATTTGCGGACGAGGAGTCAGAACCGTCCTCTGTATACAAAGCACTATCACTGGAGACATCGTCGATGGACGAATAGTCAGATCCGTCCTCTGTATACGAAGCACTATCACTGGCGACTTCGTAGATTTCCAAATAATCACCACCGTCCTCAAGGTGGAAGCTGTCAAACATGAGAAGAACCACGAATCCTTCTGGCACGGTGATCGTCCACTCACAAGTTTCATCGTTACCGTAGTTCCCTGGGTAGTTGGGTGACGTCACAGTACCTCCAGGGGGAGCCGTCAGGATACCTCCACATCCAGGAGCACTGGTCGGTGCTGCTGTGTCCGAGGGGATAAATGATGTCAACGTTCAACTGAAATATGTTCCCGAAGGCCGGAATTCGTCAAACTCTGTCTTCTTTTATCACTTTACAGGGATTTTTACAAGACTTTGGCTTGTCAAAAGTCATGCGAGTTTCAGATGATGATGATGAGTTTTACATCTCTAACCTACAATATCTCTCGGTGGTAACCAACATTCCATAATCCAATGTCGTTTAGTCAATGGTATTAGCTAAGTCCAAAACCAAGGCACATATTTGTCTCTTTTTTCAAGTCTAGTGTAGACAGGGAAACAAACGATTCTAAAAAATCGATCCACGTATATGTATATTACGTATATAAGAAAACCCTTTTCAAATCACATTGTTCACAACGTTTAAGTGAATTCGGCAAATACCTCAAACTATCCAAATGTCGCTCTACCTATAACAGTTATCATCGCATGATTACTTCTGTAAAACTGAGGTTTTGAAGTGATGCCTGTCCAGAAGATAACCAGAAAACTGCCTGGGTGGATTGTTTTGACATTTGGTATTTGGGTAGGTCTTTAGAAGACAAGGAAATTCTATGAATTCCCCCTAGAGATGTTTATGGTACTGCAGCGCAAATTCCAGTTTTTATATCTCGTGTTCTGGACATGCCAGTGCCATGGTGTTTAAGTGGTAGATAGCTCTTTAACGGGAGAATAAATTATGTAGGTTTTGGCCACCTAGAGCCTTTTTGGCAAAGATTTACCAAAAGGTTGAGGAATTGCAATGATTGTTGGTATGTAAATCTTAATAACGAATTTACCGCCAATGTTCGTGTGCGTTTAAAACACCCAACTGGAAACAACACGAAGGATTGAGTACTTCCGTACGCTTGGGACTAACAACAACATAGACCAATTCATTTTTTTAAACAACAACAAACCTTAAGATGATGCAACAATAATTAAGTACAGATTAATCAAACCAAAAGACAGATATATGCACCCGTAAATTTCGTAACTTCTGGACAGGGTAATTCTTGAATTGTAGAAAATAGCAGGGAAAATTATACAGAGATCTCTGTCTAAAGCGTCTTAACGAAAGTTGCAAACAGACGCACAAAGTCAACCGAACAAAAGTTCCATAATTGTTCCTTACCAGACGGTAGCTCAGCGGTGCTACCCTGCAGAGTTGTACGTGCGGTGCTGGGCTGCACATTCGTGGTGCTGGGCTGCTCAGTCGTGGTGCTGGGCTGCACAGTCGTGGTGCCCGGTGGCACAGTTGCGGTGCTGGGCTGCTCAGTCGCGGTGCTAGGCTGCTCAGTCGCGGT
Source organism: Branchiostoma floridae x Branchiostoma belcheri (assembly GCA_019207045.1). NCBI lineage: Eukaryota > Metazoa > Chordata > Leptocardii > Amphioxiformes > Branchiostomatidae > Branchiostoma > Branchiostoma floridae x Branchiostoma belcheri. The sequence continues at coordinate 2,291,854 of CM033040.1, read as the reverse complement.
GCTTGGCTGCTCAGTCGCGGTGCTAGGCTGCACAGTCGCGGTGCTGGGCTGCACAGTCGCGGTGCTGGGCTGCACAGTCGTGGTGCTGGGCTGCACAGTCGTGGTGCTGGGCTGCTCAGTCGCGGTGATTGGCTGCACAGTCGTGGTGCCGGGTGGCACAGTCGCGGTGATTGGCTGCTCAGTCATGGTGCTGGGCTGCAAAGTCGCGGTGCTGGGCTGCAAAGTCGCGGTGCTGGGCTGCTCAGTCGCAATGTCGGGCTGCACAGTCACGTTGCTGAGCTGCTCAGTCGCAATGCTGGGCTGCACTGTCGTGGTGCTGGGCTGCACAGTCGTGGTGCTGGGCTGCACAGTCGTAGTGCCGGGCTGCACAGTTGCCGTGCTACGCTGCTCAGTCGTAGTGCTGGGCTGCTCAGTCATGGTGCCGGGCTGCACAGTCGTGGTGCTGGGCTGCACAGTCGAAGCTAATGTTGGTTGCATGGCGAGGACAGAAAACAGAGCTGGTCAAAGAACGAAGCATTTTTCCGCATAATTACGAGTTTTAGTTGCAAGATAATAGGCCTTAATGCCGGCTGAACAACATTCCGCTAACCGTCTGGCACCTCCCTTGATGATGAATGGTTATACCTAACACTGCAGCTAGGTGTCGCTGCTGCAATACGGTTAATGCCCTCGAACATGATTCATCTTGATTATACATAAACGGAAGATATATAGGCATATGCACTTATACATCATATTGGAAAATATATATCATCTGTGATAATTTTGGAGAATAATTTCCTTCTGCATACTAAAAGAAGTCAAAGCCTTAAAATAGTTTATTCAGTCGGAATGGATTTCAAATAGATGTCATTTTCCTCTTGATTTATGTATTCAAGTTACTAATATCTAAATCTATTTTACTTTCGTTCTTTGTTAAGCATGCGGTTCTGTATACCACTGTTTTACTTTGTTTGAAATTAACCTTCGGGCATGGTCTTGCAATAAAGTTATTATTACTATTATAAATATATACCTGTATAACATGCAAGGTAAACGTATATGCAGCCTCCTGTAACGGAGACGTTCAAATGAAAAATACATAAACAACGGGGAAGAATTTCGAAGAATTGGTCAGGAAATTGCAGCTAGCATAGAGATAGCAAGTATGCAGGTACATTGCTGAGGAACCACCACCGCATCTCATGTATGTGATGCTTGAGAAGAGAATATGTACATTGTTACGGCCACAAAAACACAGTCTGCCGTTCTGGTAAGACCTTAGTAAAAGTTATCGTAGCATTAACTTATACAATGATGCCCAGATTTGCGACCGACTCAAACGTCGCGGCCGAAAACAAACAAGTGCTTTTGAAAAAGCTGACGTTTGCCCTTCATAGTATTTGTGATATGTCTGAAACAACCCCCCTCCTAGTGGCAAAAATGACACCAATCGCGTAAATGACGAACATTTGCAAGCAGAAAACAGCGTCATATTTTATACATAAACACGAAACGCTTGGTTATTCTATTAAATTCACTAGTAAACAACTTGTACGTTCGGAGTCGTCTAAAACCCGTTTAAAGGGAGAAAGAATACCCTCTCCCCTCTGTTATATGGGTTGACAGAACGCCACAGTTTCAGAGAAAACAGATCGAAACTAGTGCACTCCTGAAAACATGAAAAAGCTGGCCGGTTTTGTTCAATGTCAGCTTCTGCTGTATGCACTGAAAGTAGAGTTTAAAAGAATTATACGGAACCATTGGGTTGAGTTCAACTAAAATGAATCATCATCATCATCATTATTACAATTTATGGCCAGCTATATTCATTAACATAACATTTCATACACACAATAGAAGAACGGAGGAGGTATGAAGTCATGGAACTCTATATTCGGGCGGGGCATGCTTTGTGAAACACACACCCTTTCCTCGTGGCAAATTTGGTACGAAAAGCCACCAATCGCGTAAATGATGAACATTTTAAAGCCGAAAACAGCATCATATTTCATATATAAATCCTTCTAGTGTAGGCCGAACGAATGAAGAATCCTACCGGGAGACAGAACACTTACAATGACATAAAAAGCGCAACGGAAAGCCTTCGTCCTTGAGCGATGCGAAAACAAAAAAGGCAACTAAAAGCCTTCGTCCTTGAGCGATGCGAAAAAAAGGCACCTGAAAGCCTTCGTCCTTGAGCGATACGAACTGGAGTCTGGTTAGTAACGCGCGAATGGGTCCAAACAACTTTATAGAGTATAATAAGTGTATAGGAATATCAATGGCCATATTGAGTAATGAAATTTGAAATTTTGATGATGCCCATTGTGATTATCAACTGTTGCATGCCGTGGCCAATTATATTACACGCCTATCATTTGTAAGATGGTACGTATTGCTCTTTTGACAAAGAAATGCCGCGTAACACGTAGTAACGCGTCCAAACAACTCCATGGAGCATAATCCCTAATCACCAAGCAGATCCTATTTGATGATGCCCATTGTGATTACCAACTGTTGCATACCGTGGCCAATTATATTACACGCCTATCATTTGTGCGATGGTATGTATTGCTCTTTTTGAAGTTAAAAAAATAAAAATGAAGAAAAAATTAGTGCTGTCGTGTAGAGGGACTGCAGGGTGTTTGGCCCCGAACCCAGAGATCCAGGGTTCGAATCCTACTAATATTGTGCCCTTTGGAAAGGCCTTTTACATGACTTTCCTACTTTTTAAGATGGACACCTGACTTCGGGAAGGAGAGAAATGGGCTTCCAGAACCGTGCCCTAGACAAAGTGGATAACAATTATGGAACAACATGTGTTTGACGTACGCGTGCAAATACAATGTACCGCAAATTATGAGGATAAGGTCAAAAGAAATATTCCAATTCTTTAGATAGAGGTTTCAATGTGGTCCCTTCCCAGACCACAGAAACACCTAGCTGATATTGGTGCTACATGTTATTGTCCATTTCAACCTTAATGATGACAAGTCAAAAAATTGATGTCCCTCCTTAACTGTTGAAAGCACAAAGTGATGCCTGAGTGTTGTAAAAACATCAACACATGGAATAGCCTGGTGTTCACACACACACGCGCGCGCGCGCGCACATACAAACATGCACTCACACATACACACAATTTCTACATCAAAGAGTAAAATTCATATATTTTCCATTTTAGATCTTCATTCAAACTTTGGAAATGCCACAAATGTGATCACCCTGAAATTGTCGATGTTACTTCAACAGTCAATGCCCACATATATTGATAACAAACACAAATGTCACTTTCTACTTATACCTGTACTGAAAGTACCCGACAAAGGCTTGACAAAGACCAATGGTCAGTTCCCCTTAGCGTTGGCTAGTTCGTTTTTTTCTTTTTAGATAAGTCGGTCTCGTTCTTATTTAAGACACCAAATACACATCCTGCTTTCATTCACATACATGTAAATTCTTAAAATAGTATGGCGGGTGAAATTATAAACTGGTCCTCCACTGTTTGAAACATGTTAACAATAGTTGCAGAGACATGCATAAAAAGTAAACGACCATCGACACATTTGTAAAGTACAGAAAACGATTCTTACCGGAGGGTGGTTCAGAAGAGTCGACTAGAAAAATGGCAAACGCAACGGCAACAGCCAAGCCTAGACCCAACCTGGCCATGTTCTTGCCTGTTCGACCGACCCAAACGTCGCGGCCGAAGATGCGAAAACAAAAAAAGCACCTGAAAACCTGCGTCCTTGAGCGATGCGAACTGGAGAGTCAATACAGACATTATCTAATAGTATGGCGCGACTGGGTCCAAACATCTCCATGGAGCATAATCCCATTGTGATTAACAATTGTTGCATGCAGTGGCCAACTAATTACACGTCTATTATTTGTAAGATGGTATGTATTGCTCATTTCGAAATTTAAAAAAAATGATGTTGTCGTGTGAAGTGACTGCAGGGTGTTTGGCCCCAAACCCAGAGATCCAGGGTTCGAATCCTACTAATATTGTGCCCTTTGGAAAGGCCTTTTACATCACTTTCCTACTTTCCTCTCTCCATGTGTAAAATGGGCACCTGACTTCGGGAAGGAGAGAGATGGGCTTCCAGTACCGTGTCTAGAAGTGAATAACAATTACCTTTGTCTTACGTTGAAGTACCGCATATTATAAGGATAATGTCACAAGAAATATTCTTAATGTTTAATAAGAGGTTTCAATGTGGTCCCTTCTTAGACCACAGAAACACCTAGCTAATATCCGTGCTAACACACACACTTATGCACAAACACACATGGCCAACTTTTTCTATTTTTAAGCATCCAATTGGTGAACCTGGTGGACTTCCATGTTGCTATGGCAACACTATTGTGACGTGCATGTAGGAGTCTTCATGAACTGTTGAAATAACCCTGCCATTTACTGCATTGGTCTCACCGTCCGCAATGTTGCTTCCCTTTTTCTGTATTAAAATGTCGGTACCCATTGTTGAAATGACGTTGCTATGGTTACTATAATAACGACGGCATGGTAACGTTACTATGGTTACGCTTTTGTGACGCACGTGTAAGAGCCTTCACAAACCATTCAAACGTTGACAATACTTCCATTAGCTATATTGGTTTTAAAGCCCGGAATTTCGGTCCCCCATTTCTGTAATGACATTTCGGAGCTCACTGAATGGGAAACTGATGAAAGATGTTATCTGACGGATCTGCCATTGTTGAAAGGACCCACCCAAATGACTAATTATACATCATATGTGTCATTATGACCAAATTATCACACCATGACGACTCCCATTGCATACAGGCTACTATAAACCCTCGTCCTTGCCTCTTCATAAATGGGTTTTATTCACTAAAAAAACTTTTGCAGCCCTATAGCTGAATTACATCTTTTACATTGCATAAAAAGTATCTGAATTACAAGGTTACAGGTTAAATTGTCTTTACTTACGTCCGGAAGTAAAAATCCGTTTTTATCCAGTTGTAGAGATTGAATTGTGTTTGAATATTGTTTACATGGATGTCTAACCTTCATAAACGCACAAAGCACATAACATATAACGTGGTATGCATAACTGTGATACTTCTAGTGTAGGCCGAACGAATAAAGAATCCTACCGGGAGACAGAACACTCAAAGACATATTCACATAAAAAGCGCGACGGAAAGCCTTCGTCCTTGAGCGATGCGAACTGCAGAGTCCCAAGCGAAATGATACCACCATCTTCTGGTTAGTAACGCGCGAATGGGTCCGAACAACTCCATGGAGTATAATAAGTGAATAGGGATATCAGTGGCCATATTGAGTAATGAAATTTGAAAATTTGATGATGCCCAGTCTGATTATCAACTGTTGCATGCCGTGGCTAATTATATTACACGCCTTTCATTTGTAAGATGGTATGCATTCCTCTTTTTATAAAAGAAATGAAAACAGGTGTAAAATGGACATCTGACAGAGGTCCTGCGTTCGAATCCAGCATTGCTACAGATATTGTGCCCCTTGGAAAGACGTCGACCTTTTGCATGACTTTCCTAATTTCATCTCTCCAGGTGTAAAATGGGCACATAACTTCGGGTAAGAGAGAGATGGGCATCCAGTACCGTGTCCTAGACAACGTGGATAACAGCTATGGAACTACATTCGTTTTATGTACGCGTGCAAATACAATGTACCGCCAGTTATGAGGATAAGGTCAAAAGAAATATTCCAATTCTTTAGATAGAGGTTTCAATGTGGTCCCTTCCCAGACCACAGAAACACCTAGCTAATATTGGTGCTACATATAATTGTCCATTTCAACCTTAATGATGACAAGTGAAAAATTGCTGTCCCTCATTAACTGTTGAAAGCACAAAGTGATGCCTGAGTGTTGTAAAAACATCAACACACAGTACATGGAATAGTCTGGTGTTCACACACGCGCGCGCGCGTACACGCACAAACACAAAATGCACTCCCACATACACAGAATTCCTACATAAAGCAGTAAAATTCATATATTTTCCATCTTCATTAAAATTTCCGAAATGCCACAAATGTGGTCATCCTGAAATTGTCGATGTTACGTCAACAGTCAATACCCACATATATTGATAGCAAACACAGATGTCACTTTCTATTTATACCTGTACTGAAAGTACCCGACAAAGGCTTGACTTACCGGCCAATGGTCAGTCCCCTTAGCGTTGGCTAGTTCGTTTTTTTCTTTTTAGATAAGTCGGTCTCGTTCTTATTTAAGACACCAAATACACATCCTGCTTTCATTCTCATACATGGAAATTCTTAAAATAGTATGGCGGGTGAAATTATAAACTGGTCCTCCACTGTTTGAAACATGTTAACAATAGTTGCAAAGACATGCATAAAAAGTAAACGACCATCGACACATTTGTAAAGTACAGAAAACGATTCTTACCGGAGGGTGGTTCAGAAGAGTCGACTAGAAAAATGGCAAACGCAACGGCAACAGCCAAGCCTAGACCCAACCTGGCCATGTTCTTGCCTGTTCGACCGACCCAAACGTCGCGGCCGAAGATGCGAAAACAAAAAAAGCACCTGAAAACCTGCGTCCTTGAGCGATGCGAACTGGGGAGTCAATACAGACATTATCTAATAGTACGGCGCGTCTGGGTCCAAACATCTCCATGGAGCATAATCCTATTGTGATTACCAATTGTTGCATGCAGTGGCCAACTAATTACACGTCTATTATTTGTAAGATTGTATCTATTGCTCATTTCGAAATTAAAAAAAATGATGTTGTCGTGTGAAGTGACTGCAGGGTGTTTGGCCCCAAACCCAGAGATCCAGGGTTCGAATCCTACTAATATTGTGCCCTTTGGAAAGGCCTTTTACAACACTTGCCTACTTTCCTCTCTCCATGTGTAAAATGAGCACCTGACTTCGGGAAGGAGAGAGATGGGCTTCCAGTACCGTGTCTAGAAGTGAATAACAATTACCTTTGTCTTACGTTGAAGTACCGCATATTATAAGGATAATGTCACAAGAAATATTCTTAATGTTTGATAAGAGGTTTCAATGTGGTCCCTTCTTAGACCACAGAAACACCTATCTCATATCCGTGCTAACACACACACTTATGCACAAACACAATTGGCCAACTTTTTCTATTTTTAAGCATCCAATTGGTGAACCTGGTGGACTTCCATGTTGCTATGGCAACACTATTGTGACGTGCATGTAGGAGTCTTCATGAACTATTGAAATAACCCTGCCATTAACTGCATTGGTCTCACCGTCCGCAATGTTGCTTCCCTTTTTCTGTATTAAAATGTCGGTACCCATTGTTGAAAGGACGTTGCTATGGTTACTATGGTAACGATGCCATGGTAACGTTACTACGGTTACGCTTTTGTGACGCACGTGTAAGAGCCTTCACAAACCATTCAAACGTTGACAATACTTCCATTAGCTATATTGGTTTTAAAGCCCGGAAATTCGGTCCCCATTTCTGTAATGAAATTTCGGAGCTCACTGAATGGGAAGCTGATTAAAGATGATATCTGACGGATCTGCCATTGTTGAAAGGACCCACCCAAATGACTAATTATACATCATATGTTTCATCATGACCAAATTATCACACCATGACGACTCCCATTGCATACAGGCTACCACAAACCCTCGTCCTTGCCTCCTCATAAATGGGTTTTATTCACTAAAAAACTTTTGCAGCCCCAGAGCTAAATTACATCTTTTACATAGCAAAAAAGGTAACAAAATTACAGGGTTACAGATTACATTGTCGTTACTTACGTCCGTAAGTAAAAATCCGTTTTTATCCAGTTGTAGAGATTGAATTGTGTTTGAATATTGTTTACCTGGATGTCTAACCTTCATAAACGCACAAAACACATAGCATGTAACGTGTTAGGCATAACTGGGATGCCTTTAGTGTAGGCGGAACGACCGAATAATCATACCGGAGACAGGACACTCACACTCACGTAAAAAGCGCAACGGAAAGCCTTCGTCCTTGAGCGATGCGTACTGGAGAGTCTCAAGGGAATTATACCACCATCCTCTGGTTAGTAACGCGCGACTGGGTCCAAACAACTTTATGGAGTATAATAAGTGCATAGGGATATCAATAGCCGTATTGAGTAATGAAATTTGAAAATTTGATGGTACCCAGTGTAATTATCAACTGTTGCATGCCGTGGCCAATTATATTACACGCCTTTCATTTGTAAGATGGTATGCATTGCTCTTTTTAAAAAAGAAATTAAAAAAGAAATTAAAAAAAAGTGCTGTTGTGTGGAGAGACTGCTGGGTGTTTGGCCTCGAACCCAGAGGTCCTGGGTTCGAATCCTACTCATATTGTGCCATTGGAAAGGCCTTTTACATAACTTTCCTACTTTTTTCCCTCCAGGTGTAAAATGGGCACATGACTTCGGGAAGGAGAGAAATGGGCTTCCAGTACCGTGCTTTAGACAAAGTGGATAACAATTATGGAACAACATTTGTTTGACGTACGCGTGCAAATACAATGTACCGCAAATTAAGAGGATACGGCCGGTCAAAAGAAATATTCCAATTCTTTAGGAAGAGGTTTTAATGTGGTCCCTTCTCAGACCACAGAAACACCTAGCTAATATTGGTGCTACATGTAATTGTCCATTTCAACCTTAATGATGACAAGTCAAAAATTGATGTCCCTCCTTAACTGTTGAAAGCACAAAGTGATGCCTGAGTGTTGTAAACATCAACACATGGAATAGCCCGGTGTTCACACATACACACACGCGCGCGCACACATACAAACATGCACTCACACATACACACAATTCCTACATCAAAGAGTAAAATTCATATATTTTCCATTTTAGATCTTCATTCAAACTTTGGAAATGCCACAAATGTGATCACCCTGAAATTGTCGATGTTACTTCAACAGTCAATGCCCACATATATTGATAACAAACACAAATGTCACTTTCTACTTATACCTGTACTGAAAGTACCCGACAAAGGCTTGACAAAGGCCAATGGTCAGTTCCCCTTAGCGTTGGCTAGTTCGTTTTTTTCTTTTTAGATAAGTCGGTCTCGTTCTTATTTAAGACACCAAATACACATCCTGCTTTCATTCTCATACATGGAAATTCTTAAAATAGTATGGCGGGTGAAATTATAAACTGGTCTTCCACTGTTTGAAACATGTTAACAATAGTTGCAAAGACATGCATAAAAAGTAAACGACCATCGACACATTTGTAAAGTACAGAAAACGATTCTTACCGGAGGGTGGTTCAGAAGAGTCGACTAGAAAAATTGCAAACGCAACGGCAACAGCCAAGCCTAGACCCAACCTGGCCATGTTCTTGCCTGTTCGACCGACCCAAACGTCGCGGCCGAAGATGCGAAAACAAAAAAAAAAACACCTGAAAGCCTTCGTCCTTGAGCGATGCGAACTGGGGAGTCAATACAGACATTATCTAATAGTTTGGCGCGACTGGGTCCAAACATCTCCATGGAGCATAATCCCAGTGTGATTACCAATTGTTGCATGCCGTGGCCAACTAATTACACGTCTATTATTTGTATGATTGTATCTATTGCTCATTTCGAAATCAAAATAAAATTAAAAATGCTGCTGTCGTGTGGAGTGACTGCAGTGTGTTTGGCCCCGAACCCAGCGGTCCTGGGTTCGAATCCTACTAATATTGTGCCCTTGGGAAAGGCAGTTTACATGACTGTCCTACTTTCCTCTCTCCAGGTGTAAAATGGACAGCTGACAGAGGTCCTGCGTTCGAGTCATGCATTGCTACTCATATTGTGCCATTTGGAAAGGCCTTTTACATGACTTTCCCACTTTCCTCTCTCCAGGTGTAAAATGGGCGCCTGACTTCGGGAAGGAGAGAGATTGGCTACCAGTACCGTGCCCTAGACAAAGTGGATAACAACTGTCTTTGTTTTGCGTTGAAGTACCGCATATTATAATGTCACAAGAAATATTCTTAATATTTAGTATGAGGTTTCAATGTGGTCCCTTCTCAGACCACAGAAACACCTAGCTCATATCCGTGCTAACACACACACAAACACTCATGCACAAACACACATGGCCAACTTTTACTATTTTTAAGCATACAATTGTTGAGCCTGGAGGACAACCATGTTGCTATGGCAACGCTATTGTGACGTGCATGTAGGATTCTTCATGAACTATTGAAACAACCCTGCCATTAACTCTATTGGTCTCACCGTCCGCAATGTTGCTTCCCTTTTTCTGTATTAAAATGTCGGTACCCATTGTTGAAAGGACGTTGCTATGGTTACTATGGTAACGATGCCATGGTAACGTTACTATGGTTACACTTTTGTGACGCACGTGTAAGAGTCTTCACGAACCATCCAAACGTTGACAATACATCCATTAGCTATATTGGTTTTAATGCCCGGAAATTCGGTCCCCATTTCTGTAATGAAATTTCGGAGCTCACTGAATGGGAAGCTGATGAAAGATGATAGCTGACGGATCTGCCATTGTTGGAAGGACCCTCCCAAATGACTGTACACTTATCAAACATCACATGTGTCATCATGACCAAATTATCACACCATGACGACTCCCATTGCATGCAGGCTACTATAAACCCTCGTCCTTGCCTCTTCATGAATGGGTTTTATTCACGAAAAAACTTTAGCAGCCCTAGAGCTGAATTACATCTTTTACATTGCATAAAAGGTAACCAAGTTACAGGTTACATTGTCACTACTTACGTCCGGAAGTAAAAATCCGTTTTTATCCAGTTGTAGACATTGAATTGTGTTTGAATATTGTTTACATGGATGTCTAACCTTCATAAACGCACAAAACACATAGCATGTAACGTGTTAGGCATTACTGGGATGCCTCTAGTGTAGACCGAACGAACGAAGAATCCTACCGGGAGGTAAACTTATTTTGTTATGTTATGTTACAATTGTGCACACTCAAACCGTTGTTCATACCAATTCTATTGGTTGGTTCTAGATATTTCTTCAGAAAAAATATTGAGCGACAGAGTGAGAGAAGAGAAAACAATTCTATTCTTTACTCCATTTACAATGTCAACTGAACAAATAGTAAAGAAATAAATGAAATAAATTGTTTTTGAATGGAAGGTGAGGTCCCCTTGTCTCATTTAGTTTTATCCCCATTAAATGGAGGAGCTGAATTATTCTAGATGAGAAAAATAAAATTGGCGACTCCCAGAATTAAGTGATGAAATTGGTGTTTGCCTACATTGCACATATCTAATTTGTCAGCAATTAGGAACTTTCTGGAACACACGAGCTACGTATACATTTAATGCCATTACCCAACAATGTCTGAAATGGTCCTGTTCACACAAAGGCGTCAGCAGAGCTCATTTTTATTCAACCATACTTATTCATGTGTTCTTTCAATTCCCTCTTGCTTGCTTCATTCCCCTCACCTTCTTTCCATACCATTTCATCCCACAGATCAATGATGGTAACACGCTGCAAGACTGCATGAAGCAGTACAATCACCTGTGCCACATCAAGACACACGATGGGGAGAAGCCATATTCTGCCCGCTGCAAGACTGCATGAATCACATGAAGTCACAAGATGAGTAGAATCCATATTTCTGCCCGCTGCAAGAATCACATGAAGACACACGATGGGGAGAAGCCATATTTTTGCCCGCTGCAAGACTGCATGAAGCAGTATAGTGGCCTTGGACCCCTGAAGAAGCACATACAGACTATCGGCAGGTCATTTAGCTGACAGACAGAGCGAGAGCTCCAAGTTCATCTTCATGGCTTTAAGTCTTTTTTTCCATTCGTGCTCATGGCTATGGTTTGCGCAACATATATTAAGAACTAAAGAAGAGAGAAGAGTGGTCTGTGAAACCTATGTAAAAGTTATTACTCTATTTTTTTTTCCACAGCACATGTATCTAAAAGTATCCACTACAGTTGAAATTGAAAATAAAGGTGTAAAAAGAAATAGACTCCATTTTTCGACGAAGTAAGATTTGTTGTAATAGACCCAATCTTCTACTGAGACTCTGTGGAGCCACTCTGCATCTGAGGGACTGCAAGGAGGCCTAGGCATGGCCACAGCAATGTGGAAAAGGGTCAACCAATTGAAGAGATGTTGCCATTTAAAGTATTTACGTCTCACAAACCGAAAGTAGCAACGAACGAAATCCAATTTCAACTGTCACCGCAAAACCCACACAAGAGACAAACAGAATAAAAAACACTGACATCTTTTCTACTGTTTAAAATAGCAAAATTGTCTTTGGTCCACCATATCCTTAACTGTGCAATATGAAAATACTTCATATATTCCCATTTTGTTATAAAAGGAGAAATACTAGTTTACAATAAAAGTTGGCAATTTTATGTCTCAACAATCATTGGTTGAAAAAAATTACAACTCATCACGCCATGCCGGACTTACCCCAATCAGAGGTATCATTTTCGAAACAATCAGGAAACCTTTTTCTAAACTAACGTGTTGAGAAAAGAAGAAATAGAAACAGAGAAGGAATCGAGTAAGAGACGAAAATAAAAAATAATAACTTCATGATTGACTGTTTCTTTTTAATGTACGTTGAACTGATGAACATTTAGTGTCTAGAATCCGTATGAATCATTTTAAGCGGCATTAACTTTTGACATTTTCATGAAGTCTAAATCATGAAGTCTAAATCAAGGCAAACCCTGAAAGACTGGGAAACGAGAAGGCGGAATTATGACTAGGCATGTTCACAATGTTGACAAATGTTTGTTTTTTTGCCTTGCCGCCAGGCAAGGCTTTACGCCAGCTTTTTTCCATGGATCAATGGACGGACCTTTTAACCCAGCCCTTCCAAAGCCCCTTCCAAAGGCCCTTCCAAATCGCCTTTCTCATGGACAAGTTTGACGGCTCAGGCAGACAATGGTACATCCCTGTTGAATTTTAAACCGTCCATTTTACGTATTTGTTTCTGTTTGCGGTCGGTTCTAAAAGCATTTAATATTTGGTTACATTGAATAAATGAAGCGTTTGTATGGTAAAATTCCAAATTCATTTGGAGTGACATAAAATCAAGTGCATTATCTCGCAACAAGAATTGCATTAGCTATTCATAAAGATGAAACAATTTCCAAATCAGGCTAATAAATTGTATGTGAATATATAAGTAGCCATGACGTCATCAAAACGTTGGAGAGGCCTTCCGAGACCGCAGCAAAACGCTAACGTGAGTTTAGGAGAGCGCCAGCTCAAAACGTCACACGAGAAGTCGCAATAGATAATATTTAGGATCATTTTGTTATATCGCTGTGGCTATTGACACACTGAGTGTGCCTATAGCCTAAACAGGCTATTGACACACCGAGATTCCAGCCAGCCAATCAGAGCTTGTAACATGCCTTTCCCGACATTATTTTGCCAGGCTCTCGTCTCATTACAAACTTTTCACATAAGTAACAGTTGTTTAGACATTTTTCGGAGGATTAGACATTAGAATCTTTGAATCTTGGAATGAACGGACGTATTCAAGTTATGCCTTAGATTTGGATACCTGTTAATACAAGTTAGTACCGTGAATGTTAGCATGGCGTAGTGGTTAGCGTGAATAGTCGCCACACTGCCGACCCCGGTTCGAACCCGCCTAGTAAATGTTTTTTTTTTCAATTGTCCTTTTACCTTTTTATAACATCCATTTGATATAAGAATATTTTCGTCATGCGACCAGAACCATGAAAACCCACCTTTGGGACTTTTTGGTCTGCATTTTCAAGAGTGCATGTTTAGGTAACAGTTACGTTTATTTTTTTCAGCCGCAGAATCCACCCGCTACGTTCTTATTTTGGACGGTACACTTATTATTTCTTTTAAATTGGACCAGGGACCCCTGAAATAATAAAATGTGGGGTTTTCCAAGGATAAAAGCTCCTTGGGTTTTCTAACCATAATTCTGCGGTATTTTTGCTCAAAATTCACGCCGTCGAAGCATATATTTCCGCGCCGCTATGTCATCCAAACATATCGGTTGATCTCGCTATGACGCTACAAAGTTCTTTCAAAATAATGAAAGTAAAACAACAACTATAACTTCGCTTCACTTGTGATATCAGTTTTGAGGCCGCAAATTCTCCCTAACGGCAGGAATTCGTCGGCAAACACAGCTGAAAACGTGTTCCAACATGGTCACATGCGGTGTTTGCATGGTACTAAATATAGTTAGCTCATTTGCATACTTGTGACTGGCTACATGCGGCCTATACCGTAAACACGTGAAAAAGATCGTATTTTGGGTTGATGATGAGCACAGAATGCCATTTGTATTTTCAGAGTGTTGCCTTTCAAATATAATCGTAAGATTTTCTCATTTTCGTGGTTTCTAGTGTCAAAATTTTAATAATACGTATTTAGCAGACAAGCAAATTATCCTTACTGCACGCCAAGGCACAGCATTTTGCCTGCGGCCGGGCTTGAAGTGCCGACCTACCTTTTCCTGACGATATTCCTACCACGCGGCAAGGCACAGCTTTTTTAAAAAGATTTCTTGTTTCAGATCATGCTGATCAAGTATGGCTGGTCCATCAACATCATCATCACATCCTCACCCCTGCCCCCCCCCCCCTCATTGACCAAGAAGCTGTCAAAGATCAAGACCGAGTTGTCATGTGATTGAAGCCTTCTTAACGTTATAGTTGTATTTTCTTGGGGGGGGGGGCACAAGTCGTACGTCACAATGACAGTAGTACAGTACTGTAGTTGCCACCTGCATCTCCTTGTTGAGTACTCGAGTGGCCCAGGTAAGTTAAACTAAGGAGGTTAACCTCCTTGGTTAACCACAGAGTCTGCCATGGTCGGTGAGGAAGAAAATGACGACTTTGAAACGAACATCCATTTTATCGACCTTGCTGGATGATTTTGAACTTGTCAGACTGGAATTACAGAAAAAAATTGCCGTGAGATTTCTGAGGCAGGGAGTTGGACAGAGGAGGTGACCAGAGACGGAGTGAGCAGAGAGAGAGAACTTAAGTTTTCTAGGCGTTTAACCCCCAACAAAGGGGGTGTTGCACAGTACTCATCTGTTCAATACCTCGTACGAGCAGGGTATTATACCAAGTGTCTGGAAAGCAGCAAATGTTGTCCCTATTCCAAAGTTCAAGGGAGCAACTAAACCCAGTGACATAAGACCTGTCTCTCACCTCCCTGTCCTAGTCAAGTTGTTGGAAAGATGCGTACTCAAAAGACTCTTGCCCTCACAGAGTTCCGGGAGTGATAGGAGCGTTAGAGGAAATATTAGCATAAACTTGACGAATAGTACATTGTAGATAAGGATGTTACTTAGTGTGACCTTGATATTCTGCTTCTTCAAACAGCACGGGAGACAACAACGCTTGCCGCAATCCTGGCAGGGTATGCCCAACCAAGACGTATAGTAAAGCTAAATAAAATAAAATAAGACTTTACACACGAGTAGTGGAAGGGATGAGATTCCTGCCCATGTCCAGATGCTTGACCGACTCGGGCTCCAGCGAGTTCGCCGCTGGTCCGTATAAATTTGCCTTTTCCCCAAGACCATTGCTGAATGGAATGCCCTGCCTGGCACGGTGGTAGTAAGTGCTGCCACCGTTAAGTCCTTCCGTGCCAAGCAGGAGGGCTGCCCGCCCTACCGTACGGTTGCCTCTTGCGGGGCTATTTGGGGGTATTCAAGAAGAAGAGGAAACTTTAAACTTCAGCAAGAGATACGCATACACGGCAGAAAGAAAACAACCCAGTTGGACCCACAACACCGAAATCACCAGCAGACTCTTCGGCAAACTTTCTGGGTTACTTGTACATATACTTGATTCGCATAGTCTTGCAAATAATGCCAAAGAAATGTCGATATCTTACACGGTAGTTCTTTCTGTTCTTATAATGTCAATAGCAAAAATATAGCAGCAACGCATGTCTACATTACATCAACAAATCGTTTTTAAATTTAATTCTTTGTTTTAGTTTTCTATTGGTAAGGGGGATCGACTCACATCCACTGTACATACATAATTGTTTGTATTATTGTATAATCTATTATTTTCAATTCTTGTATAAGTGACGGCGCTAATGTAAATTGAATTCAACATGAGTTCGCCGTCACTTTGTCCTCGTCCGTTTATTTGTATTTTTACATGTATCTCAATAAAAAAAATCACCAGCAACCTCGCCAGCGGTCATCCAGTCCGACCTCAACAGCCCAACTTCAGCTCAGCTACAAAATTTGAGATAAACGACCGCGATGTCTGAAGGCAGAAAGACCGTCCCTCCCTTTTTTCTGTGCCACGAAACTTCTGCTGCACATCTCAGAAACTTTGGTGCTGCCTGCTCCTGACTCAAGCACAGAGTGGGATTGCCAACAAGATAAGTTGTACCGGCAGAAGCTGAAGGCAACAAGACCGTCTCTTCTTTTTTTCTGTGCCACGCCGTAAACACAATGTACACCAACAAGAAAATACATTGTTTTAATTGGCAAGTGCACGATGAACACCAAGATGCCAGGATTTAAGGGCTCGGTAGTCTGATTGATTGATTGATTATATCGTCTTTTATTAATCTTAGTAAATATTGTATTTTTATGTCGGGGCGAGGGCCAGCAAAGGTGTCACCACCCGTTCCCCCGACCCTTCCACTTGTGAGGTGAATTTTGATAAACAAATAAACAAAAGAGATGATGGCCATATGCCAGTGAACAGGGTGTCGTTGCCTCTAATCGAGTATTTCATGTATGCCTTTTAAAGTTGAATTTTGCTTCTATCAATTCAACACCATTTAAACCAAGTATCTTGACTTCAGGAAGGCGTCTGACTCTGCGGTGACCTGTACAAACGATGGTGTGGTATATAGTATTGGCAATAAAATCCAGCATGACCCTGCTTAGTGCCCCATTATTAAGACCAAATTGGACCCACCACCTCCAAGGCAAAGGAGGGCCAACAGCCAACAACTGAAAATGATAAACACAAGAACCCAATACCGCAGTGGTTCATTTCTACCCAGGACAATTAGGGACTGGAGCGCCCTTCAGTGCAGTACCGTAGAGGCCGCGACATTCATCATTCCGTCGCGGGCAGCCCCGGAATAGTCCAAGTTACTACAACCCCGAACACAGCTGGTGATGGACCAGGCATGGAAAATGGACTAATGTTTTACGGATTATTGTTAAGTCAGAAACTAACCGACGCGTATACGCACTACAAAAAGCCATAATATTCTACATTAAGAATGTGGGCTTTTCACAGAAGAAGAAGTATTGGTAACAAAATTCTGAGCTCAGTGTGTCATGGAATACAGGAAACTATTGGCGTATTGCGCCCACCTGAATAAGTATTCAGTGCTGCTGTTAATATAAATAGTTATTGTCAAAACAAATATAAGCCCATTTGCTTGTGTGCGGCACCACTGTGTACTGTATTACCTTCCGACTGCTGCATTAGAAAATATTATCAAGTATTTGGCACTAGTGTGAATAGGTAATGATATGATTATTCCAGATGAACTTGCATCACTACAAAGCCAATAAAATGGATCGTCCAACCAGCCCATCCAGCTACACCGAGTCAGCTTCCACCGTACAAGACGGTCCCCGAAGTCTGGGTTTCCAAGAGGCTGACCGGTGAAAATTAAACCTGTCTACTTTGACCCCGAGCTGGCTGGATTCTCCGACATGTTGGATAGCAAGTTGACCTGGAAATGTATGTCAGAACGGAAGGAATAAAGTTTGCGTGGGAGGGGTCAAGAAATGCCCTCATAGCAACGGCAACTTTTGCAGATTCTGTAATAAATTGCTTAATACTTAGTTAATACTTAGTTATCTAGTAGTAGTAGTAGTAGAAGGCATTGGTCGGTAACGTTTGTCAGTTATCAGTTGTCATACAATATATGCCAAGCACTATTGTTATTTAGTTGATGAAAAGAAGGCAAGAACTACAGCTAAAGAAAGTTTGGGCAAGTAATGTCTCGTCATAAAGTAAGGCAACAGTACTTTTCCTTGTGGATACAGAGTGCTGAGAAATAACCGACTGGTGGTTGGAAATAATTCGACAACCGAATTCAGACTAGTATTTGAATTGTCAAAGAAGTCCACCGTTACAAGCTAGTAAAGGTCTCCCTTATTCTACAGGATGTGGCGAGCACTGATAAACACCGTAACACTAACAGTATAGAGCCCTAATGTCGTTGCAAGATACACAGCGGCTGAATGGCAAATGTAGCACTTGTATACACCGCAACTGTGTATAGCCCTAACGTCGTTGCAAGATACAAGAATACACAACGTATTAACGGCGAGTGGACGACAAAGGCGCTGTAGCAACGACATAAGATTGAACAGCGACAGACATCCCAAACCGTGACAATATATGGCAGCCGCCTCAGTCACGAACCATTCGATTTATAACGCCGTTGCAAAATACAATAATGTGCGGCGGGCACCTTTCAAGCACCTTTTAACATGGCGGTCGGAGACCCCGGCCGTAAGTTTGAGCCACAAGTCTGTGACAAGAGGAAAATTTGACAAGGCCGCTAAATCTCAGCCACAAAAATAACCACCAAAATCTCCCCAATGCGGGGAGGTGACTGTACATGTGCTGTATTGATCAATGACATAGGAATGAACAGTGCACAATATTCCGCAGACTCACAAAATATGGCGGTCACCTCAGCCACGAACTATTCGGTACGGACCAGGCAGCAAAATTTGACAAGAATGAGGGAAAATGCCGACACTCAACCGCTCTAGCTGCAACCCGCATGTGCACAACAGCTCAACGTACCCTCTCGCAAACACATAGATAAGGTCTGAACTGCAGAACTCAGCTAAATGAAGGCCAGAGCGGGAGATAAAAACAACACACACACCACAAGACGGCTTCCATTCACACAGTGCTGCTGAGGCATGTCGTCTGGACAAAGATTTTGTTCCCCACATCACACGTCAATCATTTATATCCCTCCGCGTTACACTTGTCAATCACAAGATTCTCACAAGTCTGGATATTAATCAAGCAGACAGAAAATCTGTGACTTTGACGTCTTCGAAACTTGGTAAGAAAAGTACAGATTCTAATCTGATATTTATGTTGTACAATATTTTGGATACAAACTTGTCACGACTTTGGTCACATACTTGTCACTACTTTCTGATTGCAACAGAATACGGAGGAGATACGGTCTGCCGCAGAGTTTGGCGGGAAGTCCAGGTAGGCCGAAACAAGTTAGTTTCATGTATAACATACAACGAATCTGATCACTAAAATACCGAGTATGAAAAATGAAGAAATTGAAAACAAAATGGCAGACTTATTCAGAACGTTTTTAAGGGCTTTATTTTCCAGTTAATAAAGTAAAAATACGTTGAGGCGGTTAAATAGAGTAAATGTCCCCAAGATAAAGAGGTCGCACTGTGACGCAGTGGCATCCAAAAATCAGGTGTTTGGCAAAAGATTAATTTACATATTAACCAGCAATTTGATCAGCTGATTTGAATATCAATTTTTAATCCAATCTACTGACGTCCTGGTAGGCACCAGCCGTCAAATACTCCGGATATAAACAACAACAGTGTAAATATCCTTATTCACAACTGACAAGTGACCACAGAAACTGTAATGAAGTATTTGAATGGCTAAAAGATAACGCGTATCAAATTTATTGTTTACATGAAACTTACTCTGTAATATCTGTTGAAACAGAATGGCATTCCGAATTGGGGGGGGGGGGGGGCGCAATTTTCTTTAATCGTGGTTTAAGCATATTGACCAGGTGCTAAAATTACCACTGGTTAGTGATTGGTCAAGCATCCGCTGGCGCCATTGGCTGTTGCACGGCGACTGCTCTGTGATTGGTCCATTAAGAGACTTCTGACCTGTCATTGGTCCCAAAAATGCACTTTTACGATTGGTTGTCTCTACTGATTGTATGAAAAATCACTGGTCTTGATTGGTCCATTGGAAAGAGTCCTAGAATGGTATCGGTCAGACTTTGAAAAATGCATTTTACGCCATTGGCTGCCTTTGTTGATGAGATTTATCCTTGTATGGAAGTAACGCGACTCACAGGGCCATTCCTGCGATTTATAACAGTACTGCAACTAGTATTGGTCAGGCGTTGCGACGGTGCGCGGAAAAGCTGAACCCCCAGATTACCTCTCCATGGCAACGCATGGTTGCTAAGCAACAGGATCCGTCAGTTGCTGGCCCATTGTGTGAGATGAGGCAGTCTATCTGTGTCCGCTGCAAGTGCAGGACCGCTCCAGGTTTGGTGAGAATAGTCCCCCGTTCTTTTTTATTTTCTTTCCTTTTCTTTACGGTACTTATTCAGCACATCCTGCAGTGTTTTGCTCTTTGTTGGTATGTTGTTTTCATATTTTATTCTATATAGCGTCGGAAATGGACTGAGTTCTGTTTCCGAATCGATTCTTGTCTTTTTTTATTTTTGGAGTTTTCTGAGATTTTGATAAAAAAAAGTGTCACGCTTTTATGATGGGACCAAAACGACCCGAAAATCTGAGTGGGTAGATGTCCTACATATTACCTAAATTCCATTTCTTTGGAATGTCTGATGGAGTTTTTTCCCTTTATTTCTTGTCCAAGGATACAGCACACATATATTAGTCACTTTTAAGGTCTTATGTATGATCTACTCAGTTCTACTGTGTAGATCAGCGCTCTTAAGTTTTTCATTTTTTTTCCTGGCTTGAGGTTACCTACTGTACATGCAGAGTACAATAATGAAATGAAAGACACATCTGTATACGTGGGGTCCTGTGTACCCGATAAAAAAGGCAAAATTTGTTTCCTTTGCCTTGTTTCCTATTATTTCAATCATCGGTCGAAAAAAATAGTCACCTTTTCACAAACGTTATTAAACTCCAGGGGGTGTTGATTGAGTCCTGTCTCCTGGACAAAGATTAATCACATAGATACAAGGATACACGTAATCTCACATTAAGGCTGACCATTGCTTATGCTTGCGTTCTTTTCTTTGAAATGCCAGATTCCAGATTTTTTTTTTGGAAAATATAAAGATAAAAGGACATGAAGAACTTTGTTGCCCCGTTTAATGCGTTTAACCCAAACAGGATTAATTTCATAGATACAAAATCCGCTTAAAGTGTTAAACTCCCTAGGTTATCTTTTCGGTACCCGTATAGTTAGAGTCTGCTATATAATAAGAGATTTCGTCTTTCGGCTGGAATTAGCGACAGAGTGTTTCTTTTTCCTCCTGTAATGCATTACTTTCCAGATGTAGTTTTTAACGTTACAGCAGTCTGAATCTATGTCTTCCTAACGTCTGCTTGTGAATCTGGTGTCGACAATCTCTGTACATGGACGACAGCATGTAAATGTACGTACACAAAGTAAAACACACTGTGATGTACACCGACAAGCTTAACAACAATCCGTCAACCGAGACGGGGGCTGATACTAACTGCCGGTCACATTTGACCCCGTGCTGACGTCACAAGTCTATTCAGGTCACGTGACTTATGCTTCGGGTCATTCAATCTACTTGAACAAGATCAGATGGCTGATCGAAAGCCTGTTGGTAAGCGTTTTACTTTGAATGTGCGTAACGTTACTGAAAGCTTCTAATTCACACAGTCGCATTTTGTTGATTCCCATTCATTCTGTAGGATTAAGTCTCCGCTGCAGTTCTACAGGAAAGATGCAGGTGGCGCTCGTGACCCTGCTGCTGGTCCTTGTTGCGGTGCCGGGTGCGATACCCAACAAGGTCGATAAGGTGAAGATTGCGAAAGTCAATATTGTGTTTATGACTTTTAAAAAAGTAGAGCTCAGTATAGAAAGGGATTCTGTCTTTTTCTACTTTTCTGCATTTTAAAAAGATTTTTGGCCGAAGCGATGCAACAAATACTGTAAAGGTTATGTGCACTGAAACGTATTTAGGTATTTTCATATTGTACTTATACAGATTAACGTTATACGTATTACGTTTTTGTTTTTTCAGCGATTGTAGGCTATAGCGGAGAAGCGGTTTACCGAAGTAAACAAATCTAAACATTTGGTTCCATGAGGTAAAAACAAACAAACAAACCTCATGAATAAATGAATAAATATAACTGTTTTATTCCAGGAGGTAGAGATGATTTTTGCGAGGATCCGTGAGGAGGTGTCCTGGATTATCAAGGACCTGGCTGAACAGCTGAACGACTGGATGGAACAGGAGTTCACGGACACGGTGAGGTTAACGTTAATGCTAGTTCACCTTTATTCGTGGGGTAACCTATATCCGTTGTATTCAGCAACAGGGTATTTACGCCGGTGTCAAAAATATTTTCAGAACACTTCAAAATATTGCATATTGAAGTCATTTGTTATTCTAAATACTAGTACTGGTAACCTGTTTTCTTGAAAACGATAAAGGTAACCCTCGCATAAAGGTGAATTAGCGTTTCTTCGTCTTCATCCAATGGGTTACCTATATTCGTTGTTTTCAAAAACATGGCGTGTAGCTTTATCAAGTCGATGGAAGGTGGTTTTAAGTTGCAATATACACAATGTGTATTTTCAAAATATTTCAGTTTGAAACCACCGTCGACATCGTTTACGTGATGTACCTAAATGCCCTGTCTTTAGAAACAGCGGATATAGGTTACCCCACAGATAAAGGTGAACTAGCATTACGGTGATTTATCGTTGGAGTAAAAAAGTTCAAATGTGTAATCTTTAAGCAGATGTTGGGGGAGGACGATAGTAACGTTTTAAGATTGCTTAATATTGATATTGGGTTGGCCGCCTACTCTTTCTCGCAGCCAGGTGACCTCAATACGACTGTCGCTAGGGTCTGGAGCGGCTGTCATTTGGCGTCACTCAGGTGACCTCAATACGACAGTTAAGTTGTCCCAGGTGCGGCCATAGGATTGTAGGTGTTGAAACACTCACACCGGGAAGGACCCCGACTCTTGGCATTGCTGGACTAAGTCCCCCAAACCTGTTATATATAGCTCCCTGTGGCGAACATCGTGTGCCAATTTGTTTTATTGTGTTTGTGTTTTTCAGAGTCTGAATCTGTTTGATGGCATTGAAGCTGCCGGTACAGTGATCAGCCTCTTGCCTACTAAGATGGTGAGTGGATGATCTTTCAATTTAGTGAAATACGCGTCTACCCGTATCCCAGTTAATAACGAATCAAACCAAATAGCAACCGTTTCAGATTAGAAGTAGCAGTAAATGACGACTTTAATTTCGCATTTACGTTTCTTTCATTACTAACAATAATTGTATTATATACCCTATTACTATTTTTATCTTTATTGTATTCTCATGTGTAACTGCAATTAGCCTTCTGGTATGAATTTGCGATAAAGTTGATGATACTGTTACTAATTAAGTTCCGTAAACGTTCAGTGAGTTGAACTGTAGTTTGTTTGTTTGTTTGTTTGTTTATTCTAACTCTACCACCCAGGAAATCCTCAGGAGAGGCAGCATAGCTAAGATCATCCTTGAGGCCGCTAAAAACAGCAAATATGGGGTAAGGTTTTTAAAAGGACGTTTTTAGTTCCTGCTAATCCATATCGCTGTTGTTTTGTAAACAAGAACGCAAATGTCATATACGCACTTGTTGTATTCTCTTATTCTAATTTGTTTTAAATACATTTAGTCACGTTATCATAAAGCTGTTTCTGTGCACAAAGTAAATGAACTTCCCATATCATGTGGTACCTTAGCTTATCGTTCTCATGTTGAAATGACCAAAGTCACATGACCTGAATGGGGAGAGTAACATCTCGATTTGGGGAGGCTTGTGGACTATGTGACGGGCTTCAGGGCTGCTCAAATACTATACAATGTTATGTAAAAACTAGAAAGGCCGACATTTGCTTTGGTGCAAATACAGCATATTTCAGCCATACCCATTCCCACGCAACATTGGACTGTTCCAAGTCACCCCTGTGCAAAAATGGAACATTTTAACAGTAAGTTATAAACTTACGTATCAAAACTAAACGCAAACTGGCCAATTTCCCCGCGTTTTTCGCCAAATAACATTTTCTGATGATTCATATTCAATTGCCATGCGGAGTGTTGGTAAATTCAATAACAAAGACTTGTATTCTAACGTTCAATGCACGCGTACCGTCCGCTACCGCTCAAATGACCCTGTCTGAACTCCAAATCCTCGCAAACTACAATTTTAAACCGGGCACAGGGTGACACATCACTTTGAAAATTTGACAGGAGAAAGAAGATACATTACGAACACAATATATTTCATCATGCAAAGTATTGATAACATATAATTAATGCACATATTATCTTCCCATATTCTTTGCAGTACCTTTTATTGAGTAACATAAATTTCAAAATCCTCCCAAATATGCATGGTTGCGTCTACATACACACGTGACAATGTTAGCCAATCAGCTAAAGGAAATTGTTTGGCGCTTTGTTTGGCAAGTGTTGTCATTAGTTGTTTTAATACCAATTGTTCCTTCCTCTTCGCTGATTGGCTGGCGGCGCAATTCAATTAATCAGCAGACCGACACCTGCCACCTGTTGCCCAGGGCGGGGGTTATTGCTTTGTTTGCCATATATGGAACACACTGAATGCCGAGAATGGCCAAAACAAGTCAAGTAAATTGGAGAATGACAAAAAATCCCCCAATATATCATTTTGAAGAGGTTTATGCCAAAAATTATACATGTGTCATTTGAATAAGTATCTAGTGCACCCTTTTACCCAAATTTAGGTCATTTGGTTTTAAAACCAGGGTACAGGAGCCAAAGGTGTACGTTTTTGGTCATAAAATGGCCAAATAGTCGCAAAATAAAGCATTTTGTTGTACTGTATGCCTAAAGTGTTGATGAATCCATGTGCGCATATGTGTATGGCACTCCTAGACTAAATTTCAGATTATTTGGTTTTAAAACCAGGGTACAGGAGCCAAAAGTGTCCTTTTTTGGTCAAAAAATGACCAAAAAATCGCAAAAATAAGCATTTTGTTGCACTGTACACCAAAAGTGTTATTGAATTTATATGGGGGGATTATCAAGGCACATCTGTGTCAAAGTTCAGCTCATTCGGTTGTAATACCAAGGTACAGGAGTCAAAAGTGTCCTTTCTTGGTCAAAAAATGACCAAAAAAATCGCAAAAATAAGCATTTTGTTGTACTGTACACCAAAAGTGTTATTGAATTTATATGGGGGGATTATCAAGGCACATGTGTGTCAAATTTCAGCTCATTCGGTTGTAATACCAAGGTACAGGAGCCAAAAGTGTCCTTTTTTGGTCAAAAATTGGCCAAAAAATCGCAAAAATAAGCATTTTGTTGTACTGTACACCAAAAGTGTTATTGAATTTATATGGGGGCATTATCAAGGCACATCTGTGTCAAATTTCAGCTCATTTGGTTGTAATACCAGGGTACAGGGGCCAAAATATACAGTTTTGGTCTAAAATTGACAAAAAAACCTTAATAAAACCTCTTAAGAGACAGATATGAAAAAATTGGAAAAAACACCCGAGGGTATTAGCCCACTCTACCATTGTGCCAAATTTCAGGTCATTCGGTTTACGAACGACGGAGATGATTCACTTTGAAAATTTGACAGGAGAAAGAAAGAAAGAAAGAAGAAAGAAAGAAACATTACGAATACTAGAAAGGCCGACATTTGCTTGAGAGCAAATACAGCATATTTCAGCCATCTCCTTCCCCAAGCAACAATGGACTATTCCAAAATCACCCATGTGCAAAAATGGAACTCTTCTGCTTAAGATGACTAAGCATCCTAAGCTACTAATTACACGTATGAGCAAAAATGAATCGTACAACCCCCTTCCCTGCAAGAATGGACTCAAGTGCACCCAATGTAGAAGGTAAGATAGACCAGTCCAAAAACGCTTCCGCTAAGAAATGGAATTTTGAATCATCAGCCGTCCAAAACTGAATTTGAAAGAAATCTCCCCCCCCCTTTGCAAGAATGGACTCTACCTGTTATACCCCTGTGCAAAGTGGAGCGATCCAAAAATACATCCGCTAAAATAGGACTTTGACATAATCACCAAAGTCCAGAAATACATGGCCTTTTCTATAATAAGCAACCCAGTCCAAAACTGAATTTTTTGTAATAGTCCCCTGTGCATGAATGGACTCATCCATATTACATCAGGCTTGCTGATTGGCTGCCGAATCCTCAGGTACAGTCTTCAGGTGGGGTCAAGTTCCATTCAACAAATGGAATTCGGAATCATCACCCATGTCCAAAAATGAATTTTTCAAAAATCCCCCCTATGTGCAAAAATGGACTGTCCCAGCAGTAGCCTTATGTCAAGTGGATCAGTGCAAAAACACTTCCGCTAAAAAAAGCATTGGCATTATCACCAAAGTCTTAAAAGTAAATTTTAAAAAACACCCCCCTGACCAACAATGGACTCTTCCAGCAAAATAACCTTGCTCATTGGCTAATAATTAATTAGATTTGCCTTGTCCCCCCAACCACCTGGAGGAACATGGACTAGGTAGGTATGTAGATGATTGGATCTACCAGAAACACCTGTGGCTTCCAGAATGACCTAGAGGTCGTTGACCTCGGCACTTCCACCTCACAAATCCAAAATTCTCCCACAAAAACCTCCATAATGAGCCATTTTGAAGTGATTTATACCAAATATTATGCATGGATCCTTTGAATAAGTACCTAGGGCACCTCTGTGCTAAATTTCAGGTCATTTGGATGTAATACCATGGTACAGGGGGCCTAAATATAAAGTTGTGGTCCAAAAATTGCAATAAAACCTCAATAAAATCATTTTAGAAGCAGATATGAATAAAATGAAAAAAACACCTAAGGGTATTGGCCCACTATACCCTTGTGCCAAATTTCAAGTCATTCGGTCCAGGAACGACGGAGTTGATTCGATTTGAAGATTTGACAGGAGAAAGAAAGAAAGAAAGAAACATTACGAATACAATATATTTCACCATACCTATGGTATGGCTGAAATATAACTAGAAAGGCCGACATTTGCTTAGGAGCAAATACAGCATATTGCAATCCATCTTCATATGCATGCCAATCCCAAATTTAACAATTTTTGATTGATGTACACCATAGGTGTGAATAGAGCCCTGTGGCTACATAACATACGCACCTTCATACCAAATTTCAGACCATTTGGTTTTCATACATAGGTACAGGAGCCAAAACTTAACATTTTTAGTCCGTAAATGGCAAAAAATCCCAAAATTCAACAATTTAAAGTATTGTATGCCCAAAGTGAAAATGAAGTACTGTGGGCACTTGCCAGACACACTTTCATGCCAAATTCCAGGTCATTAGGTTTTCATACAAGGGTATAGGAGCCAAAAGTTTACATTTTTTGTCAAAAATAGCCGAAAAACCCAAAATACCTCATTTTTAAAGTGATCTATAAAGTAAGTGTTGATTGGACCCTGTGTTCATATGTCCAATGCACCTATGTACCAAATTTCAGGTCATTAGGTTTTCATATAAGGGCATAGGAGCCAAAAATATAAATTTTTTGTCAAAAATGGCCAAAAAACCCAAAATAACTCATTTTTAAAGTGATCTATGAAGAAAGTGTTGATGGAGCCCTGTGCTCATATATCCAATGCACCTATATACCAAATTTCAGTTCATTTAGCCTTCATACAAGGGCACAGGAGCCATAAATATACATTTTTAGTCAAAAATGGCCAAAACCCCTAAAATAACTCATTTTTAAAGTGATCTATGAAGAAAGTGTTAATGGTTTTCTGTGCTCATATGTCCAATGCACCTCTGTACCAAATTTCAGGTTATTAGCTTGTAATACTAGGGCACAGGGGCCCAAAATATACATATTTTGTCTAAAAATGACCAAAAACCCTAAATATCATAAATTCTAAGGCCTCTATCAAGAAAGTGAAAAAACAACCTGGGGATATTTGCTATCCCTACCACCTTGCCAAATTTCAGCTCATTTGGCCCCAAAATGAAAAAGTTGAATCCATTTGAAGAATTTGACAGGAGAAGAAGAGACCAAGGAAAAACAATATATTGCAATCCCATACTATGTATGGATTGCAATATAACAATATATTTCACCATACTATGTATGGCTGAAATATAATTACAATGACGCCAACGGAATAAACAACAACAACACATTTTCCCCTCAGGTCTTGCTCGGCTACAGCGCGAAGGAGTGGGCTCACACCGTGTCAGGGATCCAGTACGCAGTACAGGGAGCCTTCATGCGCCTGGCGCTCGCCATGGAACGGGTTCACGACGAGGAGTTTCTCCTGGAGGTCTTCAACACGGAGGTAAATGTAGCCTGTGTTTACACAATCTCTCGCTGGCTGGGGTTAATGGCAACTTTATGGCCGGCCGCTAGGAGTGCAATTTTTGCGAGGTTAGAGGCATTTAGTGTAACACTGGTTCACCTTTATCCGACGGTAACGTGCAATGACCGTGCCATGATCAGATGGATTTGTGGCGTCAAACCCCGGGATGAGACCCCTTCATCTAGCTTACTTGATAAACTTGGTATTCTGGACATCATCTCAGTGCTGCAGTCCCGCCGTCTTAGATGGTTTGGGCACGTTGAAAGATCTAGTGACTGCATCAATAAGATCACCAAACTGAAAGTATCTGGCAACAGAGGTCGTGGTAGACCTAGGAAAACCTGGAGGGACTGTGTCAGCAGGGACTTGAAGGAGTGCGGTCTGACAGGGGTCGACCCACTGGACAGAGCCAAATGGAAGCGGAGTGTGAAGACTGGCCGACTGCTGCCTACCCCTGCGTCAGGGAACCCAGCAGCAGTATAATCTAACCATGGATAGTGAGTGAACGTATATTCGTTGTTTGTAAGAAAACAGGTATTTAGGGATATGAAATCGACGGACGGTGGTTTCAAATCGGAACATTTTGAAAATATTGCAAATTTGAAACTGCTGTCAGTAGACTTAATACTCCTAAATGTGCTGTTTTTAAAGACAACGGATAAAGGTCACCCCACGGATAAAGGTGGCTATACAAGGGAATCATGAGAGATGGTAGACTTCACCATGTATCACCTTACCCATGCTGGTTTGGAAACTGTACAAAGTGTAGTAGCATTGGTTATGCACAGTAATGCTGCATTTGTATGTTGGGTATCGCAAAAACAGACAGAGACACATAACACACACACACACACACACACACACACACACACACACACACATACAGACGTACACACAAACGTGAATAGCGTTGCATATACAAACTCACATTTTCTTTATTTACAGATTACGGTACACATTTCATATGACCTATATCTCCACATCTTTTAGTGCATTTCAATAAAATTGTTTTGCCTTCTTCGATATTCCTTGACAGGCAGAGAAAGTGCAGGAGTACTACACGGCTATCCGGCGGGAAACCTTCTACGCCATTTGGGGGGCCGGCCACGGCATTTACAACGTGCGCATGCGCCGTAGGGCAAAACTGGTAAGTAACCTAACTGAATCATGCTCATTCAGCACCAAGGACAGGTCTAACAGTGATGTGTACCAGAACTAGCATAGTATCCAGCGAAATTATAGCTCCCTAGTGTCTTTTGTCTTGCGGAGAGGACAGAAAAGACTCGGGAGCTATTATACGGCTGGAGACCAGGCTATGCTAGAACATTACCATAGAAACTCTTTAGGTACAGGTCCAAATTACTACTACCAGTAACATATGTATCTTTCTGACTTATTTACTAGTTACTAAATACATGTTATTTTAGCCACAAAGATAGAACTTCAGCACTGGAATCATAGGGATGTTGGTTTAGCATTTTTAATCTTTATTTTAGATCCTTTCAATCTCAAATGTATGTACATAATTTTATGTGTTCGTTGCACGAAATAGCTGAAGTCTAATAAAGGTTCTGCTGACTGGTAAGTCATATTTCAATATATTTCATATACTAGTAGACCAACAGAAAACTTTGTCAAATAAAGGTACAGGTACAGGTCAGGGCAAAAACCTAAACCTCTGTACCTGGACCTTAAAGTTCATCTAGGTACAGTACTTTTCTACGTCAGGCTAACTTCACTTCTTTCTTATCAGGAATTCAGCGACCTGGCCAGCAACACGAACATGACAATGATTGGAGAAAGGAATATGCTTGGGGAGGAAGAAGACATTGAAGAAAACGTTACTGCTTGAATTGCAGCACTTCCCTTACTCGATTGATGGATGACCTCGAAAGAAGGATTGCAAAAGATTTTCTCACCACAACCCTCCTACACAAGAACAACTAGCCCTTCCAGTTTTATGCTATAAGTTGTAGGTCCTCATGGCTTAAGGGTAGTAAAGCCATTTCATTGACAAAGAAAAGCTAGCATGCTACATACTTGTTACATGTATACATCAGTGTTGAAAATGTAGATAGAAAAAAAAACACTTGATGTACACATGGTCAATGAATCCTTCATTAAACTTTTCAAGGAAGGAAGCATTGTTGCTTAGATTGTAGCACTTTCCATAATCAATTGATAATTGGCCTCAAGATGACTTGAAGATTTCCTGTTACAGAACTACAACACACTCCAAGACAACTAGCCCTCAACCATATACTCAAATCAACACAGCTTTAGATCCACAAGGCTACAAAATAATTGAAGTACAGTATGTATAGTACAAATTGTTTAAACTATCTATTGCATACGTATGTTGTTTGTTTCCTGTTGGACACTTTTTTCATGTTTTGTTTGTGTTGAAATGGAGCTAGTTAAGTATTTGAGTAATATCTTTTTACAATATCATCATAACTGTTCATTGTCACATGTGTCCTCTATGCTTCCACCATGTGTACTTGCAATTAGCATTCGGGCACAAACTTGCTTATAAATTTTCACTATTAGACTGTAATATAAAATCGAAGACTTTTACAGATCTAAATTTTGTTTCTACATAATATTCTATACTCGCTTAGAGCCAAAGTGCAAAAGGAGCTATTTCAATACACAAAAATAAAGCTGACTAGCCTTTTTTTCATTGTTGTTTATTCAATTTATCTTCTACACTTTCAACCAACATTCTTATAAAGCATCGCTGGACCAACACACGGCCCCTTCAGACAACACAATAAATACAGAGTTTCAGGCATGCACTGTTCAGAAATGTCTACCTTTCTGAGAAGACAGACATTTAATATATAAACAACATATTTATTTATTATTGAAAGTGTCCTATAACTACAATTTACATATTTTCCTTGACCAGAACCATTTAGTTGAGATACAACTTGTGGGGTGGGGGTGGCAGGTGAGATTTTGGTCACAAGTTCTTGGGAAGAAATAAAAGTAATTGCCTATAGTAACATTCACTTTAAACAACTCCGGGGCTTCCCAACATTCGCCGTATTAACATCTTATTTCATATCAAGAAGTTATGCTGCTTTTGGAAATTGGATTGGAAAGCAAATGTAGTGTTTACTTCGCAAAAATCGGGAAACTCTTGCTTTTTCAGCCACCCAAAATCTGACCAGGAATTAGATGTTACATGCATATGTTGGTGTACTAAATGTGCTTAAGGCCACACCAGTACATGAATGAATGCCTTGTTGGCTCTGATACCATGTTTTGTCCCTTTATTTCTTTTTACAACAGCCATCACAACTTTATGGTGCCTAATTTTGAAAACGTAGCCATCTTGTTTTTTTTCACCCATCTTGTTTTTTCTTTGCCCTATCGCACTATTTTTGCAGAGGATGTCATCCATAAAATTTACTTGCTGTGGCCTAATGTGGCTTGCTCAAAGTTAAATAACACCATCATACTTGTTTTTTTCCTGAATGCAGTCTGATATAAAGGCAATACGATATACATGTATGTATATATATATTTACAGAGTTTAACAACAAAAACAAGTTTGTCAAGACTAAAGGGGCATTTAGAGATTTACAATGATGACATTACGTTTGATGTAATTTGTCAATACAATTCTCGGATAACACAAGTGTTACTAGAATATAGATAGATGCTAACTCAATAGTACCAGCTAGTGGATTTTGTAATCAATTCCCTTCCATTGGTAATAATTAGTAATTACTAATTAATTGGTAATTACATATGTATAAGGATTGACATGTTGGACAGAAATTACAACATTGGTGCAAATAATCTGGGCAATTCATGTTCAAAACATGCAACATTAAATGTTTGAATAGGATATGTCTCAAATACTCAAAATTTAATTTAGGACAAAAAAAGTCAAAATATTATATTAAAGAAAGGTTTTTATAATTAAACTGGTTAGGTTTGAAATAAAAGCATAGGATACAAAAAAAAAACAAAAATAACTATCGTAGACAAGGTCGTATCGGTAAAATTCCTAGATGTTTTATCACATTATAGGGTTTTTAGAATTTTCAACTGATTTTCTATATTTTGGCCGTTTGTAGGTCAATTTTATACCAAAACAGTCTAAACCTTAAGTGACAATATCTTAAACAGTTTGAAACCTGCAGGGCCTTAGTTAATTTCACAGTAGGAAGGGAAATAGGCATCCGCAGTGGTTTAACTTCACGGTTGACAAAATGGTTTTATGAGTTCACTGTGAGAGCTCAGATAAAACTAGCACAAATATTTCATGATTTACAGTACTTGGAATCTAGTCAACGCGTTTCCGGCAGGTCTTTTCTGCGGGTTTCCGGAAGGTCTATAACAAAGGCTGGGAGGCAGTTGTTCCTATTGGCTGCTGAGGGTAGGTGGCCATTCCAGGCTGGTTCCCTACTCCCCCTGGAGGCATGACCCCCTGCATGGTTGTCATGGTTACAGGGGCTGCCATGGTAACAGGTGCTGCCATGGTGCTGGGGAAAGAAAAGGATTACTGGTCAGCAACTTCAGAGAAGGAGGGTAAAGAATCTCCTTGCTTAAAACCAACCACAAAATCCAATATCTTTCGCTGCAATTGCTCAAAGCTTGGTGTAAAGATTATGTCTGCTTGTGGCGTTTGAACACACACACAACACTACCAAAGACTGCACTTTCTGAAAATTCCAGGATCAAGACCTTCTTGAAAGCAACAAACAAAGTAATGATCTTGTTATAGCTGTATAACTGCCCTTAGTTGTAACACACATTCAAGCTTCAGTATAGCCTAACCACCCTTAGGTGTAACACATCAGCTTCTGTTTCTGTATCTGCATCTGTATAGCCGGTATAGCCGTCCTTCAGCCTAACACACCAGCTTCTGTATCTGTGTCTATACAGCCGGTATAGCCGTCCTTCAGCGTAACACACCAGCTTCTGTAACTGCATGTATAGCTGGTATAACCACCCTTTGGCAATTAGCAAACCAGCTTCTGTATCTGTATCTGTATAGCCACAGTAAAATGTAGAGGGTTACCTGTTGGGATAGCCCATCTGTTGTGAGGAGACAGGTTGCCCAGGCGCAGCCATGTTGCTGGGAAGAGTGGCCTGTACATGTGCTTGAGCCTGAGCCTGTACAGGGTGGGAGGGGAGTGTTGCTGTGCCTGACATGGACTGAGGAGGGCCCTGCACTTGGTAGGCACCGGCTGGACCTCCAGCGTAACCCTGGAAAAGAAGACAAATGTGGTTTTAGACAATAGTAGAAGTAGATGGGGGTTGGTTCAGGTTCAGAGGAATTACCGGTAAAAACTTGTAAATGGGCGATACTCAAAACAATGGTCCATTTCTCTACAAAAGAATTGTGTTTGGGGGAGTATCTGATTCCCGCTGCCGTTTTAAACTACTCTTTGTGCAAACAACTAGCTTTGACTATAGAAACTTGGAAGAAATGACCCTAAAATCTATTCTACTCTTCACTTGCTATTTTCTCTGACCAGGAAATGCCAATGCATATAATGTTACAAGATGTAAAATTTTTACAAATAATGTTACAAACAATGCCTGTGGATGTATAGTGTTGTACTGAGAGAACTAAGGGGTAGGCAGGCCCAGGAGGGTGGCTGTGAGCGATCTGGGTGTGTGTGTGTGGGGGGGGAGGGGGTTACTCACCTGTGGAGGCATAGTGTTGTACTGAGAGAACTGAGGGGGGTAGGCGGGCCCGGGAGGGGGGTTGTGAGCGAAATGTGTGTGTGTGTGTGTGGGGGGGAGGGGGGTGTAGGGGGCAGGTACTCACCTGTGGGGGTAGGCAGGCCCTGGAGGGGGGTTATGAACGAACTGCGTGTGTGTGTGTGTGTGTATGTGTGTGTGTGTGTATGTATGTGTGTGTGTGTGGGGGGGATGTAGACGGGTTTACTCACCTGTGGAGGCATAGTATTGTACTGAGAGAACTGAGGGGGGTAGGCTGGCCCGGCAGGGGGGTTGTGAGAGAACTGAGGGGGGGGTAAGGAGTTGTTCTCACCTGTGGAGGCATGGTGTTGTACTGAGAGAACTGAGGGGGGTATGCCGGCCCAGGAGGGGGGTTGTGAGCAAACTGAGGCATGTCCTTCATCAGTTTGTGGTACATGGACAGGGCCTCCATCAGTCGCTGGTTTAACGAAGTCAGCTCGATGTGTTTCCTGGGGAGAAAAGGGAATGTGTTGGTGAATCTCAGAGTCAGAGTAACATAGTTGGATATGTTGGGGTTAGGCAAGTCTATTGCCTTTATTGCCCACAATATGTTCGTCAAAGTGCCACATTTCCTACATTAATTGCCCTTTTCCATGAGTGTGAATTTTCCATGGCTAGATGTGGAAGGATATTGGTCCAGTGCCTTTTTTTTACTAAGAAATGAGCTGATTTTCTTCCTGCAAAGAAAAATTGTATAGAAATACGTCATCTAAATTTTGGGCTAGTGAAAAGTTGGTTAAGGCGAGTAGATTTTTATGTGCTTGACCTATTGGACTAGTGAATTTGGAAAACTTTTCAAACACTGATATACAAAACAAAATAACTTTATACCTTGATACCACTTGGGCAAAATTGTCCCTCTTCTTACATGTCAACTATTCCACAATCATCCCCTTACCTGTCAATCTTCTCTAGTTCCTGGTCAATCAAAGGTCCCATCTGCTGGCAGGCATCTGTGGAGGAAAAAAATACCTGATGATATTAGATTTGAAAATATATGAGCATAAATAAAAACTTCTACCTTCATACAGTAGTCTGAATCTTCACAAAAACATGGATTTAAAGCGTTTGACATGTACATGTATGTGAAAGGTTGTAAATTCCTTTTTGGGCCTGATAATTTTCGATTCATTCATGAATTTGGATGTGAAAGAAAGAAAATACACAGCAAAGGCTGCCAAACTAGTCTGTATTCTGTATCCATGTCAAAGATATTACAAAGGGATAGCCCTACTAGTGAAGATGGCAAAACATTTTACACTGTGATGTTAATAGTGTGGATGTGAGGTATAACCACTTTGCATGCATGGTTCATGACATTTTGTACAGTTTTGGGTGATAATACAACCTACGTTACCCTTATAGTGAAGTTCTTTTGCACACATTAAAAGTAGTACTCACATTAAAAGATTAAAAGTTTCAATGTCTATCAGACACCATCATCGGGGTTAGAATGACTGCATCTGCTTCTCGCTGCTGTTTATAGCCAATGTCTGACAGACAGCAGATGTTGCAAAAGTGAGTAATTACCAACCTGATGAAATTATTTACGGAGCAAACGTTACCTTCGAAAGCCCGGAGGTGTGGAGGGTCCGTGGCATCGTCCCCGGTCGGGTTGGCATTTTGGAGCATGGCTAACGTTTCATTCATCTTTTCCTAAACAAACACAAGAGAAGAAACAAATGTCTGCATAAGAAAAGACTTAAGACATAAACCTTTGCATGTAACTAAAGCTCAAAATCTACTATTGAAGACTTACAACAAGCACCTGAAAACCTGCAAACTGGACACGTCTCTGTCTGAGACTGTGGGACACTCGGGGAAGAGAAAGACTAATAACTGTGCCAAGTTTCATTAATCTCCTGCTATGGGAAATGGGTCAGGGACATTACTTATTGAATGCCCCTCGTAGATGATGCTGTTCTGGTTCTGTTCTGGAGTAATACTGGGCAACACCTCTCTAGTTGGGGTAAAACACCCAGGAACTGACATGGTGCTGTGCATGCAATTATTGCTGGCCCCTCAGGTGTTCAGTGACCTTCTCCCTGAACTTGGCAGGTTTTTATATTGTGGTCACAGTGACTGTATGGTAGTAGATTCCAATCTTGAACTGTTTGCAGAAACTTCAAAGTATGAGTGTCTGTAGCAATCAGTTTGTGCGAGTTTGTACAAGTTTGAGTGGTTGTGGAGCGATTGCCGTGGGCTGGGCTGTAAGTACTGACCGGCAGGGCCACGAGGCCTTGTCTAGCTTTCTGCAAGATTGTAAGATGGTCTGCATGTTCTTACCTCGTCTATCTCCACAGGCTCAGGTTCTGGCTCCACCGTGTTGACCGTCACCTCTTCATTAAACTGGACTGTCTTCCCAGTCTTTACTACTACTGGGGAGAGAGACAAGCAAACATTCAGTCATGGTGTTATGGTTTCTGTAACTTCAGGTCTTCAGTAATTCAATCAGTTTTAGGATGGAACAGAACAGTTTGCATGACAAAAATGACAGAGAAAAACCAAACAATCACACATGGTACTTGCTGTTCTGATCCGTATGAAAAAGCTTGCCGACGAAATGTTCAAAATTATTCCGAAAACCAAGCATTAAGCTTTCTGTAACTTCACGTTTTCAGTACTTTAACTAGTTTAAGAAATTCAATTAGTTTTATAGGGTCCATCATGGAACAGAACAGGCTGCATGAAAAAGTTTATATTGGCAAAAACAAACACTCATGGTTCTTCCTGTTTCAATCCATATTTTATCTAATCAACCTCAAAAAATGAAAAGCTTGCCGGTGAAATGTTCAAAATCACTCCAAAAACCAAGCCATCCCAGACTGCAAGACTCACTGATCATCCAAAATCACCAAAGTTTCATCTCAACAAAATTATATTTC
Organism: Branchiostoma floridae x Branchiostoma belcheri; assembly: GCA_019207045.1. Lineage (NCBI taxonomy): Eukaryota > Metazoa > Chordata > Leptocardii > Amphioxiformes > Branchiostomatidae > Branchiostoma > Branchiostoma floridae x Branchiostoma belcheri. Next base: position 2,254,925 of record CM033040.1, on the reverse strand, counting down.
TGTGCTCTTTGGGTTTGAACGTTAAACATCCAAGTACGAAATGTTTTGAGGCAAATTTAATCCCTACAACAGTTACTGGATGAAAAATTGGATATTTACTTTTGGATGTTTTGTGTGATGATATCAAATGTCACTTAAAACATCTGAAAGTAAATATAAGGTTTTTATCCAGTTGTAGAGATTTAATTTCATTTAAAAACCCTCTTAATGTACTTCTCATGTTACAACTGCTGAGAAGGGCTTTCTAAACATATCCTCATGTATTTTTTTTGCAAACCAAATTAGATTTTGTTTTGATGACAGAGCTGTGATTTTGGATGATCCCTGGGACAAACCAACCTTTGGGAGAAGCGCCCTGAGCACCGGGTTGATCTAAGGTCATCAAAGATACAACAGTTACACATTGACCTTCACATTCGACCTTGAGAAATCCGAGACCCGCAATTACGACCCATTAAAACTACGCTTGTCCTGTCCCACACAAAAAAATCTTTGTACTATCAAACAAAGTCACATCACAACAAAAACACACATTCAAATAGACATCACTACATGCACACTACTCACAATTACTGACATTGAAGCAAACATACAAAAAAAATGTCTATAGTGACCACTTCGGGGACTTGTAGATTACAATAGGGGGTGGTCACTATACACAGTACTTGGATAGGTGGGAAACATTAATCTACTGGTAAAGTAACCATCAAAAGAGGCCAAAATGGCCAGTTAGCTTCTTCTTTTTCTTCATATGTGTGCTGCCCTCATTTAGTTGAGGGCTCAGGCATGGGGGTGTGTAGCCTGAGTACCATCCTCTGTAGTGACCACTGGCTCCATCCTTTTGATTGCTTACCATGAAAGGATTGAGCACTACGGAGGATGGTACTCAGGCTTGGGTGTAAGGGGATTTCATCCAGGTACAGGGGACACAGGTGGCTTGTGGCTGGCTGGTGGTTTATGCAGATGTGGAGCAGGGTTATAGCCAGCCAGAAATCATTTTCCATCCCCTTGATTTTGAATGGCTTTGGCGCAGCGTTCCTAGGGGGGTCCAGAGGAATGCTCTCAAGGAAAATTTTGAAATCTAGACCCTCTGAAAAGCTAGTTCCTGCATTTTGAGGGTAAAATTTGCTCACATGGCCAAAATTTTTTTCCTGCCCATGCTGCGAAATTCTGTCAAAGGACGGAAGGACGGGTGCTGGCTACAACCCTGCACTAGAGTAGGTAATGGTTTGACTGCAATGTTTGAAGAAAGGAAATTCTAATGAATGTCTTACCAGGCTCTGGGTCAGCATTCAAGTCTGCTGTCACAAAGTTAGCGGGGAACAGTCCAACTCCGCGGTACGTCTCTCCTTTCCACCAGTTGGGGTCACTAGAAAAAAAAGGAAGTATAGTATGATACATGCATCTTTACTAACTTAAAGTATGTTGTTTCCTAAACATTTCCAAAGTGTGCTATTTCTGTCAGGATATGACAGGGCTTCAGGGCTCAAAATACTGGGTGCAGGTGCACCCAAAATTGGAGCTGTGCACCCAATTTCTTTCAGTGGGTGCACAGGGTGCACCCAAATATTTTCTTAGGTTTATGTATGGAAAGATATCGAGTATACTAGTATACATCATATTCTTGACATCTAAGTGTTAGAAAGATAATAAAAATGTCTGTCATGTTACTTGTTAAGAATTTGATAGCTTGTAACTAAGTTTTGTTATTAGTTTTTTTTTTACATTCTACTTAAATTTAAGTGGTGTACCCCAAAATTTTTGGGTGCACCCAATTTTTAAAGCTGGGTGCACCAGTGCACCTAATCCCAAAAATGAATTTCGAGCCCTGAGCTTGTATTGTTCAGTACAAACTACATGCGGTATTACTATTATGCCATGAGGTAGTTTACTAGGTATACAATACAAACAAACAAACATGTACTGAAATATAAATCCCCAAGCACTTTCACAACGAATTTGCATTTGAAGATGACATAAAGGTAAAGCATTGCTATAAGACATGTTAAACAATGATGACTAGCTCAAGTTTAAAGTCATTCATTTCTGCTGATATTTGACTGAACTTGTAAGTCATTGATAAACTGGCAAGTTCACAACTTAAAACATAATCAGTTGATAAACCTAAAATAGCTAACTTATAACTTACATTAGTTAAGTAATAAGTTAATAACTAACTAACTAACCTGTCGTCAAGGACGCTGATGATTTCTCCAGCCTTGAAGGTCAACTCATTGTCCTCGGCTGCTTCAAAGTCGTAGATGGCTCGGACCTTCCGTGTCTCGGGCTTGTGACTGGGCGACTCAGAGACCGGCGCGCGTACGGAAGGGTACAGACTGCTGGAGGATGGGCTGGATTGGGCCTCCTTTAGGGACAGCTCAATAGCTGGAAACAGATAGAAAGGAATGCATCAATTGTTGCGGTATCGTGTGTGGCGTGACTGGTAGAGAGTTTGGCTCGGAATCTAGAGGTCCCGAGTTCGATCCCCACCGTGCCCCCGACGTTATGCCTTTGGAAAGGCACTTAACACGACTATCCTCACTTCACCCAGGTGCAAAAATGTGTACCTGACTTTGGCTGGGGAGGTAAAAGAAAAAACAACTACCTTTACAAATGCACCTTCTGTCTGTATTGTATGTGTATGTGGCACTGTTAATGTTATAATAAGTTACTAAACTTGAGTACAGTGCCACATTGTCCTCGTCTGTCTAAATAGCAAAGAAAAAAAATTCTTCATCATAGATAAATGTGAAATGCAAATATTTCCCACAAAACACATTAGACTTTCATGTTATTTAAATTAAATTGGGGTTGAAATGACAAGGAAATTTCCACCTAAAAGATATTGTGTAAGATAATACCAGTTTGAAGGAGTTTATCTTGAGAATTAAAAAAAAGAACATAATCTCTATTCTGTACCTTTCAAGATGTCATCCTCTTCTTGCTGACTCTGGACCACGTTAGGATCAGCACTGAAGGTCTTCGGCTGGGTACTGGCAGACTGGGGAGGGAGGTGGGCAAACAGGTCACATACATGTATTAGAGTGAAGTTTATTTGCAAGTTTGTGCCTGAGGGCTAATTGCAAGTACATATGCATGGTTTAAACATAGTAGATATACAAGTGACAATGAACAATTATAAACAATATTCTACTCTAAATACTAATACTAGTGTTGGCTATTTCTAAACAGGTTGGGTTTGACTTCTTTTTTGGAAGCAGAGGGAGATGAAAAGCCCCACCTTTTCTAAAATTTGTGGGTTCTGCAACTTCAAGAGAAAAGTGGCTTTCTGTTCGTCTGTTGATGTAGGGAAGTTGGGATAAGTCTTTGTGGCTTCTGTAAACATCTAGTGATTATTTCTGTTTGGTTGACTGAACATTCGTTTACTTGTAATATTAATCACATTACAATGACTATGTGTAGAGATGACCAGACTTGTAAAGGTGTGATTGTACTTCTACAACTTAACTAGTACCTCCCTACAGACAAAACTTGACTTGAATGAGTAAACTTGCCATGGATACTTGGATACTTCATTGAGCCTATTAGCTAAATACATACATTGTAAGGAGCTAATCTTCCTGAACGTACAAAAATGTTGACATACAAACTACAAATTACACCACTGTAACACCACAAGCCACTGATTAGATTGTATTAATGTTTATTATAGTGTTTTTGAAAACTTCTCTATGATTTAATGTTACATCTTTGACTTTGTGTGTGGGTCACCACACTAGCACAAGTATTGTTCGTTCGTTTGTTCGTTCGTCCCATATATTTATTACAAGTATTGTACTGTCTTGCAATCCTAATTCTAATCAAATCAAATCACAAGAAGGGAATCGAAAGAGATCCTACCTTCCCACTGGGGTCAGGAAAAGATCTAGAGTGGATGTAAAACCACCCCATAAAATAGCGAGAGAGAGCCTGCCTACCTTTCCGCTTGGGTCAGGAAAAGAGTGTCCCTCCGACTTGAGGCTGCTGTATAGGCTGGGGATCAGGCTCAACTGTGGGTCGTCAGCAAAGTCTGCTGCCCACTGTTGGACTAGATCCTTCAGCTTGTCACACACCTTTGGATGGGCCTGGGGACCAGACATGTATGGTGAGTTGGGGTGGGTATTGGTACATAAAATAGGCTGGGAACCAGACATGTATGGTGAGTTGGGGTGGGTATTGGTACATAAAATAGGCTGGGAACCAGACATGTATGGTGAGTAGGGGTGGGTATTGGTACATAAAATAGGCTGGGGACCAGACATGTATGGTGAGTAGGGGTGGGTATTGGTACATAAAATAGGCTGGGACCAGACATGTATGGTGAGTAGGGGTGGGTATTGGTACATAAAATAGGCTGGGAACCAGACATGTATGGTGAGTTGGGGTGGGTATTGGTACATAAAATAGGCTGGGAACCAGACATGTATGGTGAGTTGGGGTGGGTATTGGTACATAAAATAGGCTGGGAACCAGACATGTATGGTGAGTAGGGGTGGGTATTGGTACATAAAATAGGCTGGGACCAGACATGTATGGTGAGTAGGGGTGGGTATTGGTACATAAAATAGGCTGGGAACCAGACATGTATGGTGAGTAGTTTAAGTAGGGGTGGGTATTGGTACATAAAATAGGCTGGGACCAGACATGTATGGTGAGTAGGGGTGGGTATTGGTACATAAAATAGGCTGGGAACCAGACATGTATGGTGAGTAGGGGTGGGTATTGGTACATAAAATAGGCTGGGAACCAGACATGTATGGTGAGTAGGGGTGGGTATTGGTACATAAAATAGGCTGGGACCAGACATGTATGGTGAGTAGGGGTGGGTATTGGTACATAAAATAGGCTGGGACCAGACATGTATGGTAAGTAGTTTAAGTAGGGGTGGGTATTGGTACATAAAATAGGCTGGGAACCAGACATGTATGGTGAGTAGGGGTGGGTATTGGTACATAAAATAGACTGGGGATCAGGCTCAACTGTGGGTCACAGCAAAGTCTGCTGCCCACTGTTGGACCAGATCCTTCAGCTTGTCACACACCTTCGGATGGGCCTGGGGACCGGACATGCACAGTGAGGATTTAATCTTTATTCATTGCACTGTCAGGCAGTGTGTTGCACTGTCAGGCAATTTAGATCTCTAGAGTAGCATCTAAAAACAGTAAGTCAGGGTGTAACAATTTGTCAAAATTTGACTTGTCCTATCAGACAAGTACATAAAAAATTTACTGGCCCAAACCAACTTTTCACTTACCCAAAATCTAAATAATTTTTTTTTTTTCAATTTCAGCAACAGAACTCTTTATTATCTGCTCTATATTTTATATTGACCAATGCTTGATGTCATTTCTGTAAAAGTAACAAATACATCAAAATCTTACATATGGAAAAATCTTACTTGCCTGATCGGGCAAGTGGGCTGCGACATGCGCTTGTCTGATCAGTATTTTACTTCCCCGGAACAATCGGGCTTAGTGAACTTGTTCAACCCTGTAAGTTGTTTTGTTGTCTCACCTTGCTGAGGATGGAGCGAACCTCGGCACAGAAGTCCCGCGAACAAACCTCCAGATGGAAAATCTTCCCACAGTTGTTTGCACATGCGCCGAGGAGCTGGAATGGAGGAGAAAATAAAACCTACAAAAATCTAAACTTCACGACATAAAATTGATGGAGATGTATTTTTGTCTCCTTAAATTTTAAAACAACAGATTCAACAGCAAATATCATTCAACAACAATGTCAATGAGTGGGACATATAATAATTTAAAGCTGGAGAAAGCCAGGCTTCAATAAAAAAATAAATAAAAAAATAAATTTGGAGAACCAGCATGAAAAAAAATATTCTCCATTTGTCCCCAAAATCTTTATGACATGACACTGTTGAAAATCTATTTTCATGGGCTTAAAATGACATGTTTAGCAAGGAAAATTAACAACAAAGGATGAGTGGAACGAAAAAATTCAAAGCTGAAGTCTAGACAGTCAGGCTACAATGAATGAAGAAGGGCTTTATTGTACTGTGTATTGAATGTGTGTATGTTTCTGCTCTTACAAGCTAAGTACAGGTCAGGATGATAAAGTTCTAGGTAGTTCTAAATAATCTAAATATTTAGTACAAGCACAAGTATTAGTGCAGTAAGAATCAATGAGAAATAAAAAATGTGAATCCTGGACTGACCGTGAGAGCCTGCATGGCCACATGAGGTACCCTGTGGTTGATTCTCTTGATGATTGATCTCAGGCAGTCTTTGGGGCTGAAATAAACAACAACAAACACATTAATGTTTTCATGAGTGCTGACCTAAAGCATGGGCTTAATGTCCCATCCACAGAACTGCACCTTTTCCAGTAGCAAGCAATTCTCCTTGCACTACAAACTGCTATGTTTTGTAAACTTACCTTACCTATCCTGATCGTCATTATTATCCAGATTTCTTAATCTGGTGAAGAGGAGATAAAGTTCTTCCAGTTCCTGAACTACCCTTTCACATGCTTTTTATTTATTTATTTGTTCACATGCTTTTAATGTAGTAAATCCAACTGTCCCTACCCAGAGGGAGTTTGTCCGACTCTGTCGCAGATGTCCATTATCAATCCCCAGTCTTCTGTTGTGTTCATCTCACTCGTTACCTTTTCTGTGGGCGGAAAAAACAAAATCAGTCAGTTTCTGCATTTGGTTATGGTATCTGTATTGTAAAACAAGGGTAAAAGTAGTCTTATTGACTTATTGAGGCAGTAGGGGCAATGGATTGTTATCCACTGTGTCTGAGGAGGTACGGTATTGAAATGCAGAGCCCATCCCTCTCCTTCTGTGAGCTGGGCCCCAGCTGTTCAGACAGTGATCTGAGGGAGGCCAACGAGATGGCCCGCTGTTGGATTGGGACTTGGAGCGGCAAGATATGATGATGATACTGCCTTTTAGTTTTAACTCCTCAACCGAAGTCAGGTACCAATTATCCCACCTGGGTGGAGCAGGGTTCTAGCTAGTGCATTTTAGTGTAGTGGGCCACTACGCTAAAATCTGTGACCACTACGCTAAAATAAGGGCCACTACGCTAATTTCTAACTAGTGTAGTGGTGTTTTGCTATCATTTGCTTGTTCAACAATGTCTAATCAATGTCTGAACAATGAAAAATGATGATATGACCCTTAAAACTGACCAGAAAATCCTTCAAATCACATGTGACTTTAACAGAGTGCCAACTTTTAACTCTACATTTTCAAAATCTCACCGTGGAAGGGCCAAGACCCCCCTTCCCTACCATTCCCACTACGCTAAAATGAAATCCTGACTAGAACCCTGTGGAGTGAGGAAAGTAGTGTGAAGGGCTTTTCTCAAGGACACAACGTCTAGCCGGGAATGCCAGGAATTGAACCCATGACCACCCAATCTCGTGTCCACTACCGGCGCTACACTAGTCATTCAAGGCCACCCACCTGTCCTTCAGTGTAAGTTACTGTAACACACTAGCTTGCCTGGCACGTGGCAGGGCCAGCAGCTGGTTATAATCATAAATGGACGATCTGACATACCTAACCTTAGCACATCTATCTGTAAGCATTGTTTAAAGGGACATAATGTAGAAATATGGCGCCAAAATTTCAAATGTTCTGAACTTGAAAATCTCCATTCAGATTGACATTTGCAACTTATTTCTAACTTATCTGCGTCATTTGATCACATTTCTAGTGCTAATTAACGACGTCAAAGTAAGCCGCGACCAAATTCACTTACTTCCGGGTAGCCTACCGGAAGTAAGCCGACCGTAGATTTCCGAATCGACCGTTGCAGTCGCAGATCTTCGGAGCTTAGCGGGGACTTTCAACAAACTTCAGTAATGATTCGAGCGAACCACCGAACGCGTTCTAAAGCGCACTTTGGCTCGCCGGCGAGTTGAATAAAATGGCGGACAACTCAAGCGGCGGAGGGAAGTGCGCATATTTCAAGACATCCTCACGGCTCAACAAAGTGGTATCCATACGTTGTAAATATTGCTGTGCAGTGTAATAAGGTAGACTCAACTCATTATGTAGAGAAATGACCAAAACAGTGACTTTAATTTTACATCATCATGCCCGTAGCCAGGGGGGGTTCGGGGGGGTTCGGAAGAACCCCCCCACACGCTCAAAAGGTCCGCTTTTTCAGGCTCGAAGGTCCACTTTTTTATGTCCAAAATTTTTTTTCAAAGGCATGACTGATTTGCATTTTTCCCTGATAGACATTTCAGTCAATCTTAGTGAGTCTATCAGCAAAATTTGCCCCAGAAAGTGCAGGAAATGGCTTTTCAGACGGTCCAGATTTCAAAATTTCCCCGGACCTCCATTGCGACGCCTCGCGCCTTTGGTGTCGGACATGGTGAAAATATGTCGAGGGAGTTGGCCTCAAAGACTTACGCAAATGCCTTGTCTTTTAATAGAAATTCCATTTAACTTCGCAAGTGATTTTTGCCCGTCAAGATGCAGGAAATGGCGTTTCAGAGGGTCAAAATTTCAATTTTTCCGGGGGAGCATGCCCCCGGACCCCCCTAGGTAGCTCACGCCTTCGGCGTGAGTCTCGCGCCTGCGGCGCTCGTTGGTTCCACAATTACTGAAAAGAACCCCCCCAACCAAAATCCTGGCTACGGGCATGATCATGTCCCTTTAAAGCTAGAGAGGATGCTCCTACTGTGCAAACAGATTCCATTTAATTCTACGATACCTCTCAAAAAAAATAATTATGAGGAAAACTGAAAGGCTTGCTACATTTTGTTTGCATATTTTTTTGCAGAACCCTGAGATAGAAATTAGATTAGACATGAACTTCTCTAAAACAGTTTGCCGTTTGAAACCTGTTGTAGAGTGTACTAGAGTATGAAACAAATTAGATTAAAAAATTATGTGGATAAAAAAAAATGAAATTATGCAATATGTTTGTTCTCCATTTCTGAGTAAAAAGACTTTTTCAAAACAGCTTGAAACATCAATTTGATAAGGATTGTGCACATTTTTCTCCACTTTCATATACTGATGTTGGTATGTTTCCCGTTTTTGTATGTTCACAACAAAACGATCGGGATGACGCGATGTAAAAGTGCCCCCCTCCCCACTTCTCAAAAATTATGATTTTTGTCTCCTGCTAACATCGTCTAATTTGACCAAACTTACCGACATCGGGGTCAAAAGGCGACGAACTGCTGAAAAGAGGCATCTTGAATTTTAGTGTGGCGGTGCAACAAGTCACTAAATGTCTTCTGAAGTTAAAACTACGCGATCAAAACATTCACTCCCTGTCCAAAATCGTCGACGTCTTTTTTTTCTGCGGTCCTTTATCACTTCCTGGTTAGTCATCACCGCATCAAAACAAAATAATCGATAAATAAACCGAATTTCAGTTCAAACTAGTTTTAAAACATTCTACGATGAAATATTATGAAAATATGTATATTATACTGATGTTATGGTATTACAATCAATGCCTTTTGTCCGTTAGTTTTTCTATAATAAGAAAACCGTTTCGTTTGTTTTGCTGCACTCTGCAAAAAATTACCTCATGGTCACGAGACTTTGCCAACCCTACGTAGGGTGAAAATTTCATAAAACAAAAGAAATTATTTTAGTTATATATATAACAAAAATCAACTACCATAAAACCAAATATTTTACATATTAAAATAAATTGTAGATTTTACTTAGTGAAGTATGAACGTTGAGTCTAAACATTTATGTTTGAAAAGAAAGTATACACCCCTCCACTTTGTCGAATGATGGACTCATCTATGTAAACGTCAACGGGTAACTGGAGGCTCTGTACGGAAAAGTTGAATCTCTCCTACTTTTTAAATTTCTCAATTTTTCTGCTTTTAAGATGAATACTGATTTACAAAATCATCCTAGTATAAAGCATAGTTGTTGTAGGAGTAGTATCTTTGTACGAAGAATATAAAGTCTCGAGAAAATAACATATCACAACTAGATGCGGTGTCCGTGTAACCTCCTAGAGAGCCTTTAGGGGTGGACGTGCCACTGCGAAGGCTAGCCCGTACACAGGACGGCTAGTTGCAGGCGGATTGCAGCTGACACAGGCGGGTCCCAGGGAAAATCTGGCCGTAGATGTAGCTTCCATCTCCCGATCACATAGTCTGCAAAATCACGAAGCTAACCAGGTAGGTGTGGGTACGCTTTAATTTTTCTCAGCGTGTTTTTTTAACGTCGGAAAAAGGGGCGATCTTTGCAGGGTAGTGGGAGGGGGGCGTTTTGACAGATATCTGGGTGCGGGTGGTCCATGCTACAAAACAGTCATGTACAGGCGTATAACATGATGTGAAACGGCTTTATAACGCATACAAACCTACATCTAAACGCCGCCTAAAAGGCAGTACTATTTAAACAGCCTCTAGACGTTTTTACTCAACTCTATGTCGTTCAAATCGCAGGAATTTGTGATCATATTTTGCCCCAGTTTCACGTTTGGAAACCTCGCGTTTGAACTGTGTTTTTCAGTCCAGCTCAAATTCTGTTTAGGTCTTGAAATAAGATCCTCAATGAAATACTTTGGACGGTCGTGGATATTCCCATTTACTACAGGGCTTTGTTTATGCATGATCCGAAAGCAGAAGCATCGTATCTTGTTTACCATATACTCAGATAGTATCTGGGTTTAATTAGATTAAAACCCCGATGCTACTGGTGTAATTGATCCAGACATATGCAAATTTTGTTTACTTCAAAGATTTAGTCTGGGTTTTCCCATGTTTGGTGTGTTTTAAACAGCAAAGAGAGAGAAAAACGTTGCCTTTGCCAATTCTGGTGAGTGCATAATTGTGTTCTTCTGAGCTAGGGTTAGGAATAGGAAAAGGGGGAACACCCCTTTTGTTGGGGTAAAAGTTACTAAAACTAGTCTCTACCAGACTCTCGTTTGGCCCAATACTCAATAGTACAAGGGGATTTGGTTGTTGTTGTTGTTGTTGTCCTCGTTTAACGTCTATTATTTTGCTAGACGTGGTCTCTTGGTGCTGAGTAACACATGGTTCGCTTTTGAGTCAATAGTCTCTCATGGTATTTAACTCTTGGTTCCTTGTGCTTGAGAGTTTGGGCCAAGTTAGGATTAAAAAGTGAGTCTTGTAGGAGTTAATTGGCATAGGAATGAGCTGTCCGGCCCGCGGGATAGCTGGATAGACTGCAAAAAACTGATGGAGATCCCATGGTAACTTATTATTTATCCCTATCTGGCCAAATTCTTCTCTTTCGTCGTCCAGCTGACACGGTTAGAGTACCCAGGAACTGTTATTGCTGGCTCCTCAGGTGTTCAGCAGTGCCCTTTTCTCCCTGAACTTGGCAAGCTCTGCTGGATAAAAAATTGTAAAACTAAAACAAAGGTTTGAAAGTTTTAGGATGATGGGTGTTGCTGAAATTGTGAAAATGTTAGCTAATGTAAGCTAAGGGATTCGGTGGCTAAGTTGGTTGCTTAGATGTAACTTAGAGCTCAATTTTGAGTTAATCAGTCAAAAGAAGGTTCAAATCTGCAGTCACGACTTATGTAGTTGGTAACTTGCCTCAGGCAATTTAGTGCTTCAAACTTAGGATTCTTATAGTTTTCTACTTTGATATTATGATAAAAAGAAATACAACTAAGCTACCAGAAATATATTTTCCTACAGGCTTTAGAAGTGTTTTCAGCAACCAAGGAAGCAGATCAGGTCCATTTGTAAGGAAACAATAGGTTATCAGTGTCATAAGCACAGTGACATTAGATATCTTCATCCTGTGGGACGACTAACATATCAGGTTACACACTGTACAATGTACCTCTGTCAGGGTACATTTCTCATATAGGGGAAGAAAGAAGCAGGCATTGTTTTGCAGAGATAACCAGTTGAGGAAGTATATTCATGGATTGAATACTCTCCAAGCAGAGGTTAGGTTCTGACTTTTTAAAAAATAATTTTAGGCATTTTTATTGGGCTTTCTATTTTGTACCGTTTTATTCATGTCTTGTGGCCAGTGCAAAATAGAAAGCCTGATATAGTGATATACAGAGGAAGATGACAGAGTGTCAACAAAACACCAGCTCTTGTATTGTAAATACTGAATATGGCAGTCAATGAGGAACTTTGTTACTAGTACTTCTGTTTTCTGTTATTTCGTGCAAACCCTTTTATTTTTCATCGTGCAGACTTACAAATTTAGTCAGCAAACTGAAAAAGCAGGTTGCACCTGTATTTTCAATTTGAGCCCTGTTAGTGTTACACTTATACAATATGATTATGAGTATTATTTGTTGCGAGGGAATTTTCTTCTAATTTAACAAAACTTTGGCATTCTAATAAAAGGCGCATTGTACATTAGGCCTAGGAAAAAAAATGTTGTGTTTCCTGTTTCCCTACCTACCCTAAAAAAACCTGCCGACCCTAGACTTTTTTTTGGGGTGGGCAGTGGAGTCACATAGCTTCCAGTTAGAATTTTTATTTAGTCTGCTTCCTATTGAAGTAAAACACTGCTTGTCCCATCAAATGAAGGATAAATGTATCTATCATGCACAAAATTAAAGTTTGACATTGAAAGGCAAGTGTCATCATACATTTCAGTTTACTTTGTTCAACTGTATTGTAAATATGTATCACTAGAATTTTGGCCAGCCTAAAAAAAAATACAAGAAAAAAAAAGATAATCCCTACCTACCGACCCTAATTTTTTCAGGACTGAAACAGGAAACACAACATTTTTTTTCCTAGGCCTTATCTAGCTGAGTAACATTTCTAACTGAATTTGGTGATTTAATCAGTCGGAATTCTATCGGATTATCTCATGGGTCAAGAATGTGTGACCACATTGCAGATGGCGTAAGGCAGACCTGTTAAATTTCCCAGCTTTCCAAGAGGGTCTGCATGCTCTTTTACGTAAGGCGTATGCAGCCCATTATTTCTATTTCCCGTAATTCATAGGGAAAACCATCTTATCTACGTAATTCGTAGCAAGACGACCAAATTTAGCATAATTGCCTTTCTTGATTTAGCGGCAATACGTAGGGGGTCTTCAGAATTCAGCGTAAATCATTGTTGGGAGTTGGGACCCCCCATGCAGACCCTCTTCCAAGTCACTACAACCTTGGTCTGAAGGTGAACTTGTAGAAAAGTGTGTATGGGGTTTACAACACTTTACTTTGCTGATCTCCTAGCACATAATGTATGTGTTATGGGTTGTTGTTAACTGCCATGTTTAGCCTCATGATGAAACCCAGCTGGTATGTTCTCAGCCTTTGTTTTGAATTCTGCAGAAAATTATTCCAGGTAGTAGCGAGGAACCAAGGACATTATAATAATTAATCAAACAATGTCCTTGCTGATAGTGATTGAAAAATAACAGTACTATTTTATGTATTAGTTTACCAAGGCTTGTTGCAATCATCATCATATCTTAAATGCAATGTGTGATATTAATGTTATCTTTCAGAAGCTTTTTTTTGTTGGAGAAGAAAATGCTGTTGCATCAAATGCACATAAAAGTTAACTGTTATTAACTCAGAAAAAATTCAGGTTACGATTTTCATAGAAGGTATAATAATTTGCAATGGTTGGTCCTGTAGGATTGATTGAAATATGAAAAAAATTGCGATTATTATTTCTTATTATTTAGTATCAACAACTTGAACAAGGACTAAATCAGTAAATGGCATAGGATAATCGGGATATACTAGTTTATACAGTGAATGCAGAAATTTATTGGTATAGAAAAGACTTGGTACAATGTAAACGGATCTTGCAGTGTTTCAATGTAGCTTTATAGTAAAATTGTACCACTTTTATTCTTTCTTTCGTTATTGACGATGAGACAAGTCATTACAAGGGTCTGCCTATGCAGCTTTGGGCTGGTAGCGGCAGACCCTACATAAATGTGGACTAAACTTTAAAGGTATTTTCCCGTGACTTGTAAGATAAAAGTACTGTACCCATTTTGCCCAACAAGTTGTACATTGCATAGTTATGTAATGACGACACTGGATAGTTCCCACCGAAAAGAGGTCAACCAATTGCAAACTGTCCAAAGTCCACTATGTTTTGCTGGGTCTTTAGTTTAGAACAATCCTACAATCAGGGTGCAAATCAGAGCATTGTTGTATCAGTCTCTGTTTACGGACAGACACTGTGAACACAAAACTGCGGCGTTTGGTTTGATATCTGTGACAAGACAACACCGCTGTGTTTGCTCACAAGATGGCATCGGTGTTGATCTATCGAGCACATGTTGGACTGAAAGAGGAGCGTTTGGTGCTTTCTCGCTGGCCTTTTTTGTAGCACTGTCAGAGCTAGCTTCACACTTCTAAATATGGTCTTGTCTCCCATCATCTAGTTGGAGATCAGGGTGTTCAAACTTCAAAGGTTTTTGTGGGAATATTACTCCCGTTGTGCCAGCTACATGGGTAACATGTAGGAAAAATGGAAAAGGTTTCACCAAAATTGGTATAGTATATATGCAGTGGCAACCAACTAGAATAATAATCTTTATTATAAAAGGCTAAATACACAAAGGACCACAAGTGATATAATGGATGAAAAGGAAAAACAACTAAACTTTATAGTAAGTACTAAATTATACAGTAATTTTTATCTAGAGTAATGGAAAATGATCTAAAATATCATGTATTTCTATATGAAACATCATACTAGTAACTATCGTTAATCGATATACATGATATATCAATTATGATTTTTTATTTTGTTCTTTCCTTTGCTTTTTTTTTTTTTAATTTGTAGTTTTTCAGCCAGGCATTTTTTATCGGCTATATTTGGGATAATTGATTTGTTTTGGTTTACTGTCAGCAGTCTCTGTTTCAATTCTGCTCTAAATAAGCGTGAAATATCTTTGTTTTTATTCATGATCAGATCATTGAATGAACAGAATAGGCAGTTGTCTTATGTAAACACTGCATAATGCTGACAATGCCTAGAAATAATGATAATGCTGTGCAGCATTTTGGACATGTAATTATTTGTTTAATCAACAATAGGACCTCCTTCAAGTATTGTTACAATTGCTACGTGAATGCGTGTCAAAATATGCAAATTTAGTAATTAGGCCACACCAATTTTATTCGTTGTTCCTCTGATTTTTTTAGAAAAAAAATTGGGTCGGTCGGTGGAAAAAAACCTCAAAAAGTCGGAGGTAGCATATAGGAGAGATCGCACAGGAAAACCTAAACTTTCAACATTTAGGGGGTCCCTGGTCCAAAGATTGAAGAAAAATGATAAACGTACCGTATAAAAAATAGGCACGTACAGCTACTGGAATTTGAGGCCCATTGTCAACACGAGGCGTGGCCATCAATTTGAATTTTTTTTTTTCAAATCGGAAAAAATAGGGTCGGGAAATCCGAGAAACAACAAATAAAATTGGTGTGGCCTTATCACTGTATTTGGAAGGCCTCCCCAGCAGCTTTGCTCTGAATACAAACCTTATTTGCACAATCTGAGGGTCTTTATGTCTTATCATTACTAGTGGACTTTGACCCTTTTCTTCTAGACATTAAAGTCCAAAGGAGACAGTATGGTACAAATATTCTGTGTGCCTTTGTTTCATTTGATGGAAAAAATTATATGATTTGTTTGTAATAGTTATACAGTAGTATAATTTTATTGCATTTTTTAAGTAGTAAAGGATGGGGAAAACAGCGTAACTCATTCATAATGTTATAAATGTAACCCTAATTCATAATTGATACAACAACTTAGTGCTGTGACTTTCATAAGGTTTTCTAGTACTACATCTCATTAAAATTGAAGTTATTATGAAAATATCGATTTAGTTCAATGTATCATATACACTACTGGTTCCAATGTCTAAAGAAAGTCTTTGACATATTTACCTATTTGTACACAGTAATGATTATTCTCTTCGCCAAGAAGAGTATGAGATTGCTGACTTGGGTCTGTATGTAGGTCAACAGCAAATAACTCGTTTCTTTGAATACAATTAGATATATCTATAGCCTAGTATAGGATAGAATATACTGTTATGTACAAACCTAATAGTATACACTGTCAGATGTTATTTTATGCTAATACTTTGTACATTTTTGTTCCAGATGTCCGTATACAAAGAAGAGCAACAGTGAAAACTGCCGGAGACAGCAATAGTTTTGATCAATCCATGTTTTGAGTCAGGATCAAGTCTGTACGAACTCACACACATCACCATGGCAGACGTACGTGAACAGGACTGTCCCAAAAAACTTCCCGCGGTCACAAAAGAAACGCAACACGACAACACAAGTCAGAACAACAACCGCCACAGCGAGGAAAATCATCAGAACGCGCAACAGATCGCCAAGTCGTCGTTGGCGCAAAACTCCGGCGATTCCGACAAACCGGGCAAAACGGGAAGTATAGAAGAGAGCGTAACATGTCAATGCGGAGGCGATCCAACCAATCAAGAAGTAATACAAGCAAACGGCGCGGAATTTTCCGCCAAAAAAGCGACGAATCTACACCTAGAGTTGGACCTGGCCACAGCGATTATAAACAAACACAAGGAAAGCACAAGACATTCGAGAAGTAAAGAAGACGCTGTGCCGTCCCCCAAGCAGTCTTGGCTCCTGAGACTGTTTGAGTCTAAGATGTTTGACATGTCCATCGCCATATCTTATCTGTATAATTCTAAGGAGCCAGGAGTACAGGCATATATTGGTAAGTGCTGCATCGTATATTTGTTTGTTTGTTTTGCATATCTGGTAAACTACTTTAGTTGTAACACACCATGCCATGTTACATTGAAAGAAACTAAACAGTTTGGTTGCAGATTCGTTGCTGTTTTCAAAAGTTAATCAAATGATATAGTACATCCTGGCAAGTTTGACCAACTGCTGACATCACGTATCCGCAAGATCACATGTCTGAAACTCTCGCGAGATTACATTCTGAAGTGACACCTGTCATCAGTGTTGATCCTGAAGAACGAAGGCGACAGTGGTCGATGAAAACTTGATTCGTGTGTACTTTTGTGTGGGAAGAAACTGAAGCTTTGTACTGTAATTACTGCCAATCACAGATGAGCTTCCAGCTAATCAAAAATGCTTATTTTTGTATTTTACTGATTATAATTCTCTTTTAATTTTTATGTCCCTTCCAGGGAACAAGATGTTCAGTTTTATAGAGGAGGATGTCGACTTCTACCTGCCTCAACTGTTAAACATGTACATTCACATGGGGGAGGACATGGCTGACGCACTGCATCCTTATATAGTCTCAAGGTGGGTGGATAAACAAACAAACAAACAAACAAACATGTACATTTACATGGGGGAGGATATGGCTGATGCACTGCATCCTTACATAGTCGCAAGGTGGGTAGATAAACAAACAAACAAACAAACAAACATGTACATTTACATGGGGGAGGATATGGCTGATGCACTGCATCCTTACATAGTCGCAAGGTGGGTAGATAAACAAACAAACAAACAAACAAACATGTACATTTACATGGGGGAGGATATGGCTGATGCACTGCATCCTTACATAGTCGCAAGGTGGGTAGATAAACAAACAAACAAACAAACAAACAAACATGTACATTTACATGGGGGAGGATATGGCTGATGCACTGCATCCGTACATAGTGGCAAGGTAGGGAAATAAAACAAAAAAACAAACAGAAATACTGGTCTTAAAAACATCTGTATGATATGTAAACATAAATGCAACCAGCAAAATTTTTTGGTCATAGCCACGTTGTTGTAACAGTTTGATATGCAACGTATTAGATTTTTTACAAAAACTGAAATATCCATATTTTATCATTCCAGGTGTCGAGGAGGCATTAACTTCTCACTTCAGTCGTCATGGTTACTGGGAGCTTTCTCGGCCGACGCCAGACGACACTCAAGGTAAAATGCTAGTCTTGTTTTGTTTTTTAGCAAAGTAACATACTTACTTATCCTCCTCTGTTTAGTGGAAAGTTCCTTACATGGAATTGCCTCATGTAATTACACCCCTCTGTTCCAAACACGTTTTCAGTACAATTTTGCACATTAAAGAGCTTTCTAAAGAGGCCACAAATTCCTGCCAGATTTCCACATGTTTACAGACAGAAAGAAAACTATACATTCCTCTTAACATCATAGAACCCACACATTATAGCAAAGGTGGGTTTCTTCATCTTCCACTCTTCCTTCGTCTCAGGAAAAGAAGTCGAACCCAACAAGTTACAGTTTAGAGTTAGCTTTAGGAATATTCTATACTGTTCTACACTATTTGTTTGTCCCCTGTCATGTTAACTGCAATTAGCCCTTGGGCAAGAATTTGCAATAAACTTTTATTATAATTGAAAGTTATTCTCTTTCGAACGATGTATTCCAGGGGTATCAAGTTGCGTAAGCTGATACTGTCGGAGGAACTACGCCCCGTCCGCACCAAACGAGAGGTCCTGAGGCTACCGAGTCCGACAAGTCCGACAACTTCTCCCACGAAACGCACGCATCAGCGCTCGCGCTCGGACTTCGCTGCAGGTAAGAATCTTTTGTGTTTTTTTGTACTTATGGAAGAATGTGACAAACTGCAGTCAATGAAAAGAACTCTGAATGTAAATAAAGTAGCTGGGGCCAACTAACTGTTGTCATGGCTTGAAATATGAAAAGCATGCAAAGATGCACACACAAAGACACACATACAAAAAGACACACAGACATGTACCCACTATGACAGACATTACATGCGGAATACAACTTACAAGACAAATTATAACAAGGAATTTGATTTTTTTTTATTGTCAAGCTTTATAATTTCCCTTTATGAATACCAAAATGTCTGTTAACACTCCAAACAATTGCAATTAAAAATTTTCTTACATTGTACTTTGTACAATCAAAAATCTATATCTCTAATTGTATAACACTTTACAAATTAAGCTTCATTAAACAAGCCGTTTCTAAAATTCTTTGCAATTTCAAACTGTTCTTATGGTACATAATGAGTACTGTTTTCAAAGCATGCTTTTCTCTTGCTTTAAATTACACTTTTGGCTTTCTACTAATTCTGAAACTCTTCTTGATTAATCTAATTAACGATCCTTTCAGCGATGATGGTCCGTTCGATAACCTTGACGATCGTACGAGGTAACAAGGTCGTTGGAAGTGCGCGTGATGACAGCTTTATCTCAGGGGAATCCACGCACTCAGGCTGGTTTCTTTACGTTTTGTTGCTGTCATCTCTCCAGCCTGGTGTTTTTCAAAGCACAAGCCTGGTCACCCATATATTAGTATAAAGTCTTCAAGGGTTGGACAATTCCACTAGCAAAATTGTCCCGGGCAAGTGAAAGTGCTGTTCAGGCAAGTGCATATCCTAACCCACTTGCCTTACTTGGGCAAGTAAGATTTTTCTATTGAGTGATATTTTGATATACTTGTTATTTTGTACAGTCATTACATCAAGCAATGGTCAACATGGAAAAATAGAGGCAATAATGCGAATTGCATTCCTGGAAGTAAAAATGCATATAAAAATGACATTTGAATTTTGGGAAAGTGAAAAGTTGGTTCAGGCGAGTAAATTTTGTATGTGCTTGCCTGATAGGACAAGTGAATTTTAGAAAACTTGTCAAACCCTGAACAAACATATTTCTTTGATGGCAGCAAATCTTTTTAATGTTATGTCATGATTCTGTGTATATCAGAAATGTGCAAGAGGGAGAAAAATTACTGGTATATATTTTTTTTTAGTAACTAATGTTAAATGTCAGTAAATGCTTAATGATCTTTGCAGGAAAAAAATTAGAATTTAGCTTAACTATATAAAATGACCTTCACAGTTCGCTTCAGACTGATTTGAGCTTTTCATGAATAAACAAACAATCAAACAAATAACAAACAAACCAACAAACAAACAGTTTCTTGGGTGACCAGGACAAACCTGACTGTTTTAATTTTATGGTGGTGGTACTCTAGCCTGCATTCTGCAACCTACAATAACACAGTTTCTTTCTTTCGAGAGCAAGTCAAAAAGCTTGCTTTGAGCATGCTACTATCAATATTGTGTATGTTGTCAAATTCCTCTATATAAAGCACAGCATCAACAATGTGTAGCCATTATCAATGAAGTGATAACAAAAAAAAATCCAATCACGTTTTCACATGAGGGTCACTGCTACTTTTGCATTGAACAATTGATTTTATGATTTAACAAACATTACAAGCTTTTGTTATGCTGTATATAGCTATGCATCCTGTATTTCTGAACATCACCAATATTAATTTATTATTATAGAAATAAATTGATGCATGTATACTTTTGACCTATGGCAGTAGTTTTAGGAACCTACCTTTTGCAACCCAAAAATGCGATCGATGTGAACTCTTTTTTTACATGTTTAACTGAAGCAAAAATGAGCAAAACCCTTTAGTAGTATTCATTTGATTAAACTGCTGTTGTGTTCCCTGAGACATGTGGGCAGCAGGCAGTTTTCACACCACGAGTTTAACTCATTTTTGCTTCAGTGCACTGAAGACTAGCCTCTCTGTCCAGTATAGGCTCACCCTGGTAAGACTTCACATATACACAAGATTTGTTATCCTTTTTCTAACCCAACTTCTCCCCTCCCCCTCTCCAGCCATGATGACAGGTCCGGCTGCCCTGCCCAGCATCAAGCGCAGTAACAGCATCAGCAAGGTCACGACGGGCGACCTCACCACCGGCCGCGCCTTCGACTCCGGCTGTACCTGCTTCGACAGTTCCACTGGCGTCATGAACGACTTGTTCGGGAAACCCACGGAGTGCGTGTGCAATGTGAGTAGTACTCTTTTTCAATCAACAATGTCTACTAAGACTAGTAAGAGGCATTACATGTTAAGTAGGGCTGTGTACCTAAACAAATTTCAGGTACAGGTACAGGTACAGGTACAGGTACAGGTACACGGGTTTAGGTACAAGTCCGGTCCTGCACCTGTACCTAAAAAAGTTTAACCAAGTATATATGTAAGTTAAACATGTAGCTAACTGTCTTTTCCAGTGATAAATTCAATTGTCATCTTTGTATTTGGAATTACATGTTTGAGTCTCAAAACAATTTCTTCTGCAAGTTTTCTTAAGTTTCAACTGCAAGATTATCACCATTGTCATTGTTGATTTGGGATTTACTTGTCCATCAGTCTTAAAATGTAGTGTTTAATAGTGATTTAGTTTGTTTAGGTACAGGTACAGGTACACAGATGTTTAGGTCCGGACCTGTACCTAAAGATTTTTTAGGTACGATACAGGTACGGGTATTTAGGTACACAGCCCTAATGTTAAGCCTTGGCAATGGCCTCCTGGCCTTCTCTAGAAAATGGTTGGGACTTTGTCCTAATGGGGGCTGTATGTAGTAAAATAGAATTTATGTTTAAGACAGACAAGGCCATTTTCTAAAATAACAATATGAATGTGATACTGTATGAGAATCAAAATGCAGAATCAACTAAAACAAATTTGTAAAATGTACTTTCATATATTATTATTATATTTTATTAATCATTATACAGTGCCAGCTAGTTAAGCATTTATACCTTATTTTAACAGAACATTTTAACCACTTGTATGTTTGTCTTTCACCTTATCAGGTCTTATATAAAAAGAATTATTTTAATGTTGGAAAATGACCAAATTCCAGGCCCCCCGGCTGCAGCCCATGCGAGAGTTAATCAATGCCTTTTCCTTACTGTGGAAAGGAGGTCTTCTTATGGACCAATGTTTTGCACTGCTTATGATCATGATTAGCTCTATGTAGAGTCTTGAAGAAAACGACTTCTTGTGTCTGTGTGTGAGAAAGTTTTTTCTGTTGGTCCAGGCCCCCCGGCTGCAGCCCATGCGAGAGTTCATCAACGCCCTGATGGCCATTGGCAGCAGACTACAGGGACTCGCAACCAGGGAACTCAGAAGTAAGGACTCTGAAAACTAAACTTAGTCTAATAGTTTTAGTTTTAGTTTTGTTGGGGTTCAAACTCACGGTCTACTGACTGCAAGGGAAACACGCTACTCTCTTGGCAATTGCAGTCCAATGACTGTACTCTTATTTAAAGTTAGTTATCATTTATATGCTTTAACAAATGTTTGAAGCGCTGTGAAAACTTTGAAGATTACGGTTTCCATCACAAGGAACAGCATTTTGCTGAGTTCTATTCTTGAAGAAGCCACAGTTGAAAATTTAATGGGCTTGGCTATGAGCTATGTTAGCTGCTAGGTTGCTGCTACTCTACTGTACATGTTGTGCCCAACCCTTTTGTGTTTTTGTTTAGGAAGCTAAGATATCCACTGCCATAGCACAAGTTTGATGAAATGATGAAGGAAAAGTAATAGCAGTCATGTTTGAGAATGCATTCTTCACAATAAGACAAGTTTACTATGATAAAAACAGCTTACAAAACATTTGTAGAGAAGAAGAAAAAGATTTCGTACCTAAGAAAACTGTGTTGAGACTATAGATTTTTGATGATAACTTTTTCTTTTACACCCAGCCTCCAGGTTGTATGCAGAGCTGTCGTTACTAAACCTGAACCTTCCCGCCCGCGTCTGGCTGCCCTGCCACCCCCCGCAGCATCACGTGGTGCGGATACCTCACTCAGCAGCTGTTGTGCTCAACTCTAAGGACAAAGTAAGTAATTCCAACCACTAGGAGTGGGCACCGGTACAAAAAATTCAGCTCCAGACCCCTGTCCAGGTCCAAGTCTGGACCTGAACCTGGGCCTAATTATCTGTGAAAACTTATGAATGGGTGATGCTCAAAACATTGGTCCATTTCGCTATAAAGGATTCTGTTTGGTGGAGTATCCAACATCCCCTGGCATTTTAAAATCATATCTTCATATAAACTCCCTCTGTTTAAGACCAAGTTTAACATTACACTCAAGATTTATTTTTTTATATGGTAAGGAAACTATCAACTCTCCTACTTCGCTCTTGTTCTTTTCTTGGACCTGAAAACCCCAAAACACGTGAACGCCTGCTGATAGAATCTGTTCATGTTTGAATAGGTCCAGCGTCAGGTCCACTGCCAAAAATTTTCCCTGCCTCTTTGGTTTGGAGCAATAATTTGCCTTTTTACAATTGCTATAATCATGTTGTTTTTTGTCCTGCCAGGCTCCGTACCTGATCTATGTGGAGGTTCTAGAGTGTGAAAATGCCAACACCTGTCCTGTACCTACCAAGATTCTGGAGAACACGCTCAGGTAAAGGGGCTCTTATCATTTCCTCATCCTGTAGACCAACACAGCAAATATCCTGAAATTTTTGCCAGGGGTTGTCGGTATCCAGAAACACATTTTTGTCCTATGCCTTAGTACTGTCATCAAGAAGTTATCTTTACAACCAAGTAGATTTTCCATGTCTTTAATAAAAGTCATTCCAAATTCAAAGTGACAAGCATTTGTTTGTTATTTCTGGGATTTGATTTTACAACAGAAAGAAAATCGAGTATTCATGGTGGTTTTTAGTTGATAGTTAAAGACAGGCAGATGACAGAACACACATTTTCATGGTGGTTTTGAGGTCATGACAATAAGGTCACTATGAAAACTGTGAATATAATTATAAAACCTCTTATTCTTAACAAACATTTCTCTTTCACAGTAAGAGATTTTACTGCAGAATAACATTAGAATTAACAAAGTTGCACATATTTTTCAGGTATACAAGGTCGGAGGAGAATCTCCAGGAGTATTTCAACTCAGACAGCCCGGTGCACGCCTTCACGGTTCACCCCAACTTCGACCAAGACGACGACTGTTGGTCGCAGGACGACATCGACCTGCAACTGCAGTACGGAGACACACAGGTAGGGGGCGTGCTTGACACATGCGCCAACTAACCCTTGGTTGGACAGGGGTTGCTCCTGAGTGGATTGGACTAATACACTTAACTGATAAAATAGGCTTGATTTTGCTCCTACTAAGATTTTTATAAGCAAATGAAGAAGAACTGAATTAGCACACATTGAAGAAATGATCTTTATCAATTGCAATTGTTCCATGCAAAGTTGTGGCCTTTCCACTGCCCAAAAATTCCCTGAAAGATCATCAGGCCTTGAACACAACAGTTGCTCACAATTTTGTTCTGTTGTAATTTGATAATTTTTTGGTTAGGACAGTAGTGGCTCAATTTCCACCACATTTTACAACACATAGTACCTATTTCTGGAACCAATGGTTCTACTTATGATAAAAGAAGCAAACACTTTGACCCTCCTAGCTAGTAGATTTCGCTTTTTTTTGCATGACATTTTCCCCTCCCCTCCCAACAGTTGGAGTTAGACAGGGAAGAGCAGGACGGTACTGTCCACGGAAGCCCTGGGGTCGTCAGTAGTGACGAAGACACAAAAATGGACGAAGCTAAACCTATGCAAAAGAAAATAGGGTATTATAATCAGGTATGAACCGATACCAAATTAGGAAATAGGAGATAACTGTCCGCTTAGTCAGTTTTAACTTATGATCCTTTGCTTCACTGTCTTTTCTTTAGCACTTGACCTTTAACCTGTTCGTGACCCTTACCTGGCTGGTGACCCATTAACCTGTTGATGACCTTTAACCTGTTAATGACACTTACTTGGCTGGCAACCTTTTAATCTGAGGGTCACTTTTAACCTGTTAGTGACCCTAACCCTACTGGTGACTTTTGACCTGCATCTGCCCAATAGATGTTCCAACTTTGAGTTTACAATCATTGCTAATCAAAGATAGCATGTTAAAATCTCTGCTGGTCCTAGAATTGCATAGCTGTGAAAGTAGTACAGCTGAACTTCAACGAATCATTGTCAACTTTCAGGTTATTTGGAGCAAATTGGGAGCCACACAGGCACGAGGATCCTGGTCTCGATTTGGTAGATTTGGCGAATCGGATTGAGCCCCCTCGGAGCCAAATTGGGATCTTTCATATCAGGATTTCCCAATCATGTTTATCATTAGCCCCTTGCCTACAGTGAATCCCAATTTGTGAATGGGGCTATGTATGGGCAGTCTAAGTCTCCTTAATTTATCAGTACTGTATTCCCCCCTTGTTTGCTGCAGAAATCGGTGTCCAGTGACAGCGTGTCTCAGTTTTCGATCGAGAGCTCAACGAGTAACGACAGCAGAGAGCCCCAGTACATCGCGGCCGCGGACGTCAGGAGAAGGCTGTCCGAAAACCTGACAACGCCTCCGACCAAGTTCAAGGTTTGTGAAAGTTGTTAAGAATACAGAAAATTGGCTTTGTAAGAATCTGAAATATCAAACGAAAATGTGTCATGCAAAGGAGTGAATACGTGATTAGCTAAGATCATGTTTGAATCAGGGTCAGGTCCAGAGGTTTTGGTACAGGTCCGGACCTGAACCGAACCGAATCCTGTCCCTGCTGATATTACGACGAGGCCGAAGTTGGTACATACCAGGCTCAAGTGGAAAACTCTTCAACTATTTTCATAAATTTTCACTATAAATGAAGAATCAGTGAACAAAAAAATAACCAGAATGGGACAAGCAACATTTCTTTTTGTGAGCATTGTATTCAATCCATTTTTCTAAGTTTGAGGGAAAAAGATTTTCAAAATCTCACTGTGGAAGGACCTAGACCCCCCCTTCCACACCATCCCCTTAACTGGTTGTTTGCTACCTTGTCATTAACGCTACGCGAAGTAAAGTAAAATCCTGGCTAGAACCCTGTAAATTTGAGTGCAAAACACTGTGGAATATGGATTCCTAACCATTTCAGTGATAGAATCTGAAATCTTTTTTCATTCTTAGCGTGACCCAGAAGACCCATCAGCCGCTGCTCTTAAGGAACCTTGGGAAGACAAGGTCCGCAGAATCCGCGCCACGTCTCCGTACGGACACTTCCCGAACTG
The DNA here is from genome assembly GCA_019207045.1 of Branchiostoma floridae x Branchiostoma belcheri. Lineage (NCBI taxonomy): Eukaryota > Metazoa > Chordata > Leptocardii > Amphioxiformes > Branchiostomatidae > Branchiostoma > Branchiostoma floridae x Branchiostoma belcheri. The sequence goes on along the minus strand of CM033040.1, from coordinate 2,229,112 downwards.
GCGTCTGCTGTCAGTCATCATCAAGTGCGGAGATGACCTGAGACAGGAACTTCTCGCTTTCCAAGTTCTCAAACAGCTACAGGTAACAAAGTTTATTGTTAATTCAAGTTTTAGATTTAGATTCTTTGGAATTTACTTTTTCCTATGAAATATAATTGTAGAATGGGATACTGTATTGTGAAGGCATTGAATGACTGCCGTGGTCTTTACCCTTCAAATTGTCAATCAGACAAGTCCATTTCCATTGATTATTGTCATATTTGTCATGGAACCTTGTCTACGTTGTGGTAATCATAGTACTACACTTTCTTCTAACAGTAAGATACACACAGATCAAATTTTCAACGACCACTGTCGTCTTCTTCTGGCAGGATCAATACTGATGAACAACCACTTCAGAACGTAATTTATGTAAACACACGAGAGTCACAGACACTTGATCTTGTAGATATGTGATGCCAGCCGTGCCCACCGTCTCTGTTCAGTGATGGCTGGAGTGCTATTTGTATTATGACAAATGTATGTATTGTTTTGTACCATCAAGAGATTGAAGTGACACACAATCTTCTTCTTTCTAACCCAGAACATCTGGAAGGAAGAGCATGTTCCCCTGTGGGTCCGACCATACCACATCATCGTGACCTCCGCAGACAACGGCATGATCGAACCAGTCCTGAACGTGTTCTCCCTGCACAGCTGTTTAACTACCTTCCTTTCTTCCCCAGAAGTGGTCGTGTGTGAAGTAACCGGTAGAGTGTTGGGCTTGGAATCTAGAAGTCCTGGATTTGATACTTGCAAATCTGTTCATTGCTAGTCGGTCCAAGATCCGGTTGACTGATTTTTTTTCAGGCCTTCTTTTTTGGGACTGATCCAACAAGAAAAAAACGTTTTTGTACTGCCCCTACCAGATGATAAATGTCTGCCTTTTTGTCTTCCCCAGAGCATCTTGTAAGAAGAGCACAGTTCGTACCGGTGTAAGATGCATCTAGAAAACCACAACATGAGCCTGATGTCTTTCTGGGCTTAAGGTTTCCACAAGGAACTGTAAATTTTTTCTTTCTTCCCCAGAACATCTGGAAAGAGGAGCATGTTCCCCTGTGGGTCCGACCGTACCACATCATCGTGACGTCAGCAGACAATGGCATGATCGAACCGGTCCTGAACGCCGTCTCCCTGCACCAGATCAAGAAGCACAGTCAGCTCTCGCTGTTTAACTACTTCCTGCGAGAGTTTGGAGACACAAACTCGGAGGAGTTTCTCACGGCGCAGAAGAACTTCGTGCAGAGCTCGGCGGCGTACTCGCTGGTGTCCTACCTACTGCAGGTTAAAGACAGGTCAGTTCATCAAAAAAATCTATCTGTGATAAGGCTAGACAAACAAACATCTCTGCAGGTTAAAGACAGGTCAGTTAACTGCAAGGCTAATTGTAAAATGAAATAAATAAATACTAGAGATATATTGTTACACTGAGTGAGAAATATTGCTTAATATGTGGAGTTGATGTGGTGTAATATTATGGTGGTCAGCCCAGACCCTAAAGGTAAAAGAAACTGCCACACCAAAAGATTAGATATCCATTTGTGCTGCATGATGTAAGTATGTGAGTGGATCAAATAAATTTGTCCAGATATACAGTTTGCAATCTTCAATATAAACCTGGCGTGTTATGCCATGAGGTGGTTTGTTTGTTTGTTAACTTTGTTTACCAGGTATGCAGCTTGTACTGTTCAGTACAAACCTGCTGTGTTATGCCATGAGGCACTTTACAGAATATGCAATACAAACAAACAATCAATTTGGTTGTCCAGTCAGTGTCTGATTGTGAAAATGTGGACACTGCACATGTAGATGATGATGCTGTATCAAATGACTGATAAGTCTATTCTAGTTATATTTAGTCTTTAGTCAACATGAATCAATTCTTTCCTGCCACAGACACAACGGGAACATCCTATTGGACATGGAGGGTCATGTGATCCACATCGACTTCGGGTTCATCCTGTCCAGCTCGCCGCGGAACCTCGGCTTCGAGAGCTCGCCCTTCAAACTCACGCACGAGTTCGTGGAGGTACGGTGCAAATTAAACATATGAGGAGAGAACTAGTTAGCTGGAAAACTCAGTGAAATAAATGTAACTTGTTGCAAAGTCAGTGAAGATCAGGGCTCTAGCCAGCGTCCGTTTTTCCGTCAATTGACGGAAATTTGCTGCGTGTGACGGAATTTTTTTGTCAAGCTTGACGGACAAAAATCCTTGGTAGAAGCTACAGGTGGCTTGGGGACCAGACGTAAAAGCCACACACTGTTTGTTTTGCTATTGTTATGATTCCTGACAATGTGTGTCGGCGCCCTTTCGCATACGACAATCTCATTAAAAACCCATTTTTCAAGGTCTCCGTTCAGTCTTTCTGACTCCTGGAATAGTGTTTTCACTGTTTTCGCGACAATGGGAATTGGCTGACGGAAAAAAAATTCGAGCTAGCTAGAGCCCTGGTGAAGATACAACTTAGATGTCTTTGATCTCTCTGATCTACATGTATATGACACAGGTCACTATAGACTCTTACTCTTAGATACAAAGAGAACTTTGAAAATTTCATTCAGTTTTAAATTTTAGAATCTTGGACATGTATTAAGCTTTAAAATCCTGATGTTTTTACTTTTCTTATGTTCTCAAAACTAAAACTGAATGCTAAACGCTTCTATGTCCTATCAGGTAATGGTAGGTCTGAACAGAGACATCTTTCAGTGCATGTACCATAAAATCCTCATGTTTTGCATTACTTCAGTCAACACGTCAGATGAAACTGATGTCAGCTGAAACTGAATGTGTTATATGTCCAACAGGTAATGGGTGGCCTGAACGGAGACATGTTTAAGTACTACAAGATCCTGATTAAATACTACAAGATTCCTTATGTTATGTTATATGTCCTACAGGTGATGGGTGGCCTGAATGGAGACATTAAATACTACAAGATTCCTTAATATGTTATGTTATATGTCAATGTTAGGTGATGGGAGGCCTGAACGGAGACATGTTTAAGTACTACAAGATCCTGATTAAATACTACAAGATTCCTTATGTTATGTTATATGTCAATGTTAGGTGATGGGAGGCCTGAATGGAGACATGTTTAAGTACTACAAGATCCTGATGCTCCAGGGGTTCATCGCAGCCAGGAAACACATGGACAAAGTCGTGCAGCTCATCGAGATCATGCAGACAGGTATAGAGAGTTTGTTAAAGAGGAGGTTGTATAGTTCAGTCGTTAGCAGGGCTCTAGCCAGCTCGACATTTTTTTCCGTCAGCCAATTCCCATTGTCGTGAAAACACTATTCCAGGAGTTAGAGAGACTGAACTGAGACCTTGAAAAACGGGTTTTAATGAGATTATCGTATGCGAAAGGGCACTGACAGACATTGTCAACAATCATAACAATAGCAAAACAAACAGTGTGTGGCTTTTACGGCCGTGGACGGCGTCCCCAAGCCGCCTGTAGCTTCCACCAAGGAGCTTTTATCAGATTTTTGTCCGTCTCAGTTGACGGATTGGTTTTAAAATTTTTCCGTCACACGCAGCAAATTTCCGTCAATTGGATATTCCGGATGCTGGCTAGAGCCCTGGTCGTTAGTGACCCTGGCTTTGCCCCCAAGAAATTGTGAGGTCAAATCCTGGCTGTGTCGCTCACCGACAAGCCACTACCAGAAAGGGTCTTAGTTCATAGAATGTGAATGCTTGTCAAAAAGAGCTTGGGGAATTTCCTTGATGCAGGTCACCTATGAATAGTCTTAATACCCCCTTCACATTAGGCGCGATTCGATCGGACGACGAGTCTGCGAGCTCTAATTTACGAGGAGGCATGACCCTGATGCCGACGAAGAAATGGCAGAGTTCCCCCTTCCCGTCAGGGTCATGCCTCCTCGTAATTTAGAGCTCGCAGACTTGTCGTCCGATCGAATCGCGCCTAATGTGAAGGGGGTATAACACAACTTCTCATAGTAAGAGACTAAGACATTGAGTTAATTTGAGCTCAAGTGGTTTGTGATCAAATTCACTTTCCATGCTTTTGAAAGTTCATTTCAGTGAATAAATGTTGAATGTTTTATTTCTTTAACCCCCCTCAGGTTCGCAGTTGCCGTGTTTTAAGAACGGAGTGAGCACGGTGCGGGGGCTGAGAGATCGCTTCCACATGAATCTGATGTTTTGTATAAAAAATTGCTCAAGAAACCTTCAGGAAAGGGTGGAAAGCAGCAAAATAACCACAATATGCAGTGACTAATTGAACGTTTTGATTGTCTGATCCCTCCAGGTTCGCAGTTGCCGTGTTTTAAGAATGGGGTGAGCACGGTGCGGGGCCTGAGAGATCGCTTCCACATGAACCTGACTGAGGAGCAGCTGCAACTTTACGTTGACAGCATGGTGGAGTCAAGCATCCACTCTCTCACTACCAAGCTGTACGATGGGTTCCAGTACATCACTAACGGCATCTTCTAAACATCCAACACTTTCATCGCCAAGGGGATCTTCTGAATTCAGTTTCAGCACCAATGGCATCTTCTAAAAAAGTTATTCATTGGAATTGGAATCTTTTTAAACTCCATATTCACCAATGGAATTCGAATTTTCTCGAACACTCACATCACCCATGGCATCTTCTGAAAAAAACTTGACTACAGTCGGCATCTTCTAAAAAACCTTCATCGCCAATGGAATCTTCTGAACAGTTTCAGCACCAATGGAATCTTCTACAAAAGTTTCATCCGTATCCACTCCCAAACCACCAAGCTGTACGACGGGTTCCAGTACATCACTAATGGCATCTTCTAAACTCTTTCATCACCAAGTTGATCTTCTACAAAACTTTTATTCTCAACGGGACCTCCTAAACAAACCTTAAATGCCAACAGAATCTGGACATCCAACATCTTCATTGTCAACATGATCTTCAGAACACTTTCATCACAGAAGGAATCTTCCATCATCAACGGCATATTCTTAAAAACCTTCATCATCAACGGGATCTTCTGAACAGTTTCAGCACCAATGGCATCTTCTAGAAAACTTTCTTCAGTATCCACTCCCTCACCACCAAGCTGTATGATGGGTTCCAGTACATCACTAATGGAATATTCTAAGCACTTTGCTCATCAGTAGAATCTTTTGAAAGTCTTATCCAATGAAATTGTAAGAATGTAGAACAATGTCATCATCAACACCATCTTCTTAACTCTTTCATCATCAACGGAATCTTCTAGAAAACTTTCATGAGCATCCACAGCCTGACTACCAAGCTGTATGATGGATTCCAGTACATCACAGAATATTCTAAACACTTTCATTGCCAAGTTGATCTTCTACAAAACTTTTATTATCAACGGAACCTTCTAAACAAACCTTAAATGTCAACGGAATCTGAACATTCAACACTTTCATCGTCAACATGATCTTCGGAACACTATCATCACAGAAGGAATCTTCGGCATATTCTTAAAAACCTTCATCATCATCGGGATCTTCTGAACAGTTTCAGCACCAATGGCATCTTCTAGAAAACTTTCTTCAGTATCCACTCCCTCAGCACCAAGTTGTACGACGGGTTCCAGTACATCACTAACGGCATCTTCTAAACACTTTCATCACGGACGGCAGTGGTTTCTTCTAAACATCCAACACTTTCATGGTCACCGGAATCTTCTAAGATACTTTCATAGCCTACGGCATGTTCTGAATAAAACATCAACAACATCTTGTAAAAATCTTCAAAGACATCTTCTAAAAGAATTTCACCATCAACAGAATCTTCTAGAAAAGTTTCATCATGAACAGTGTACAGCAGGTTCCAGTACATGGCCAAAGACATCTTCTAACAAAATTCTATCACCAACGACATCTTCCAAGAAAATTCTATCACCAACGACATCTTCTCAACATCCAACACTGTCATCAATCATCAACAATCTTATCAACAGCTGAGTCTTCTAGAACACTTGCATCACCAACGGAATCTTCTAGAAAATTTTTTAGTATCAACAGAATCTTCTGTATGTAGAATCAAAACCACTGAACCATTCAGCTGGAACACTTAACAATGATGTCTGAACTCCCATCAGTACCTAAGACCTATCGGAAAACACTGAGTAATTTGAGTGATAATTTTACAAAAATGATTTGGGATGTACAAATGGAATAATTATGTACAAAGTGTAATTTGTGAATATGCAAAAGGAACTAAGTACAGGAGATACCAGAGAACAGTGGGGTCCCAAACTTAGAAGAAAAATATTGAAGCTTTGGGACTCGTCATTGAAAGTGTTAATACTTTGTTGCTGTCAAGAAAAAAAAATAATGTTAAACCCAACACTAAGGTGCTGTGAGAAACACTTTCAAGGGTGTCTATGCACTGATACGGATTTTATAGCTTTCATACTAGTCTTTTAGCCTGGCATACATCCTATGCTAGTTTCTGCTGATTTCTGGACTATGCAAAAGTTAAGCCCCTGTCCCATGTAAAAGTTTGGTCCTTATGCCCTGCATTATTTTGGGATTAAAATTCTTTGATGCAGGGTAACAGGGATTGCAACTCAGAATGCTCGCAAACAAACAAGCAAACCCTTTTACTATGATGCTGTTTTGAGAACCATGTTACTTGGATACCACCCAAACTCTCAACTACGTTTTTGTTATTGTTTGTTATTGGGTCGGCCGACTACTCTTTGCAGCCAGGGGCTGAATTGCGAAAAGCTTACAAAAGGCGGGGCTAAATCGCAAGTGTCTGGAGAGAGCTGCCATTCGGCGCCACTCAGGTGACCTCAGTACGACAGTAATTGCCCCAGGTGCAGCCAGAAACTGTAGGTTTTGAATCACTCACACCGCACCGTCGCACGTGTGGTGGGTTCTTTTAGTTGAATTATAATTCATATGCCAAATGTTTTCTTCGGGTGCTGGAATTATTGGCTGGGAAGCGATCAGAGAAGGGCACAGAGCTAGAATTAGATTCATAACAGGCGATAGCTAACTGATGCCATAAAGTCAGTATGAGTGCGTGGGCACCTCTAAAGTTGAAAATGCTCAAGCAAGTTACAATGCAAACTACTACGAAGCCTCAAAGGCTGTTGCCTCTGTTACTAGTTATCACATATATGATATTGTACATAAACATCTTATAATGGTATATACGACAATGAGCCAAATGTACACTGTACATTTGTACTCTGTACGTGTATATACTGAAATTTGCAATTGATAATGTAAGTAACTGTAAGAGTAAGATAGGTCCATGCATGTGTTATATTGATAGCCAAGAAACATTTGAAAGATTTTGTGAGTCTTGCTTTCTTACTTGACTCAGAACTATAGACTGATGTAATGTTACACTATAAGGGTCATCGTAAATTTGACCTTTCACCTGAGGTAAGATGGTCTGTGATTGGTGGATTGCAATCTAAGATCGTCTGTGATTGGTTGGAACGATTTCTTCAGAGTCTGAAGCTAAATTTGACCTTGATGAAAATTTTGAACAATTTAGAAACAATTTCATCAAGAAACTTTCTTTTTAAACAGAAATAGTAAAAGAAACAACATTGTTTAAGATACCTTTTCGCCCACTCGAAACAACAGAAAAACTGAGTTTGGTTTCGATATAAGAAGAACCTGTACACTAATGTCTTAAAACACATTACTAATGTCCGATGTATATTCAATGTTAAATATATTGATAAATGGTAAATATTAAGCGTTAACAATGTACCCTATTGACCATGCTGTGAATATGTGAAGCAATGATGAATTTATGTCATGGAATAAACACAAGGTTTTAAGGGACGTGGTGAAGTTTATTGGTCTTTTTGTCTTCTCTTTTAATTTTTTTAAGGTTTAACTAATGTGTCAATATTTTGTGCGGTTCCAATTGTTTATAAAAATGTAGCAGTGGTAATAATAGTAGTAGTAGAATCATAAGTTATAGTGTATAAAACAAACTCTGCTATTATTCCGCAAGTTCTCCTATATGCTGTTGAAAGTCTATCAAACTATCTGTCAGAATAACTTAGTGATGACAGACTGTTTTCAGGGCCCACAGGCCAAGTCCTGAGCTTTAGTGCAGTTTCGAATTTGTGCAAAATCAATGGTCTGATAGCGCCGACTAGCGGGGCTAAATCCAGCTGCATCATCGCACATTTCTTATGTGAACAAGATGGTTTTGAGATTTTTGACAAAAAAATGCAAGAAAAACTGAAATAGTCTGTTGAAGGTGGCACGGAAATACAATTTGTTTAGACCACAATGCAATATAACGTTACATGTACAATGTTTATGGCCTTTAACTCAAATAGATAACCTTACATATATATATATAAATATCTCCGGATCTACATTTCGTCTCGCTGGAACATCATTTTCCACACTACCACCTCTTACGGTCTCACAGCGCCTCCTAGTAAAAGTAGTCAGTATTGCAGGTGAGACAATCGAGTCATTATCAGCACTTGCAGTACTTACCCCTTTTGCTAGGAAGCGCTGTGAGACCGTCAGCAGTTGACCCCGGCAGATTGACCTTGCCGAGCCGGGCGAACGTGCAAGGTTGCCCGTCTGTCGATCTGTGTCCTTTCCCCCGCCCTTTAATTGCTCAAGGAGACGACTCAAACCCACCGAAGATGGCTTCCGCGGTGCTTGGTGATCTTAGCTCGTCCAATGCGTTTGCTGCGAGTAATTTGCGGCAGGCGCAAGGCAAGAGTATCGGAGTTTTCACCAGTGGGGGCGATTCTCAGGGTAGGTTTTATATATGTTCGCCTTGTAATGTTACATTAATAACCTCCAAGCAGACGTGAGGGCGGAAGATCGTAAATCTATGCTGTCTATGACAGTTCCTCGTCCCGAATATTCGCTGTCGAGTAGCCAGAAAACTCTGGAAGCCATAAAAACGTTGCATTCTTCCACCCTAATATCTGCTTGAAGAATGATCCTTGCATATTATTAACACCTTGCAACATTTGACACTGACAAATTGTTATCGTCTGGCTTTGGCGGTTTTCCATGTTCTAAAGCTTATGCTGAACTCGGTGTAACGTGTTTAATATTGCTGACATCCATGCTTTTGCTTGCACGTTAATGTGTTAGCAATTAATTAATGTTTTGGGATTGACATGAATATTAAATATTGCCCCTCCCACTTTTCTGTTTACTGTAATTTTGTTTACATTTGAGTGGATTTAATTTCGCAGTAGGGAGTAAAGGACAATTCTCTGGTAGCTTTCAGTAACAAATAGAGTGTAACACTGAATAAATGTTTGCTATGTGTGATGGTTTTGTGGTGGAGAATTCACAGCAAAAACTGAGAGCATAAATCAAAGCTATACTAACTGCAAATACTTTGTGACTTGCAGTACATAACATGATGAATTTATTATGATCTAACGTTACAAGCAGATATAAGGATCCAACTTATTTTTTTAATGTCAGCTTGGTAATATTTAGGAGAAATCAAACTGGTAATATTAAAAAAGGAATATCAGAAAAGAGAACTAAAAACGTATCAAAAGAGCAAGGTGACTATGTGACCCAAGGGTTATGGAAATACACCATACAGCTATACACCAAAATATGTTGGAAGGATTTTATTTCAACCAATGTAAAAAAATATTGGCATCTGTAATGTGATTGAAATATAGAATAGAATGATACCAGCTTGACGGGTGTTACCGGGACTACGTTTTAAAGCTGTCAGTCCCAAAATGCCATAACAGGATGACATTTTGTAGAAAGGTCATTGTGAACTTTTACCCTTTATACAGACACGTACTCCGCAACAGTCTACCACCAGACAGACACATGCATGTTCCCAACTCTGGCTATCATTAATTTAGTAAAAGAAATAGAAAAGACCATTTTAACAAACAGATATGAACCATATATGTTATACCAGCCATTGTGTATTTTGTACCATGGTGTATAACTGAAGCCATGCATTCAGTGGTGTGAATAACTATAAACCATATGCTGGAAAAATCATTCAATAGCATATACCTTTAATAGCGAAGAAATGTTCATAGTCTCTTCATTCCAGACACGTTTTAAATATGACAATTTGATTTTTTGTAGGTATGAATGCGGCGATACGTGCGTTGGTTCTTGTGGGTATCCATGTTGGGTTCTGTGCGTATTGCTGTAAATATTATGCAGAAATGTTCGCGGTGGTTTTATTTTCTCGGTTTTCGCGGTGGCCACTTCACGACAAATCTAAAACTTACCACCGCAAACATTTTTCCATGGCAGTAATAAGAGACTATGTACAGTGCATGGTGCCACCTCAAACTTATAACCACCGCAAAAAGTCTTTTTTTCCGCTTAGTAACCGCGAACTTAAATCCCCTTGAACTTACTAGTAGATGCATTTACAGTACTATCTTTCTTTCCTGAAGACAACAGTTACAAAAGGGCTTTATGAAAGTTTGACTTTACCCCGTTACGTAGGTATGAATGCGGCGGTGCGTGCAGTGGTGTATATTGGCATCCATGTTGGATTCCGCGTGTACTAGGTTCACAAATGACTGTTTGACTTTACTCCTCCCTTTAGTTCCCACGATCATTATGTTGATCATTATGACACAGTCTTTATTTCGAGGGACATCCCTAGCTTAAGCTAGGTACTCATTTTCACCTGAGTGAAGTGAGGAAAGTCGTGCCAAGGGTACAAGATCAGTGACATGGCCGGGTTCGAACCCAGGACCTCTTGGGCCTGAGCCCAATTGCAATGCGCTGTCGATACGCCACGCAATCACACAAAGCTTTACCCCGTCCTGCAGGTATGAATGCGGCCGTACGTGCCGTGGTGCGTATGGGCATCCATGTTGGATTCCGCGTGTATTACATCCATGAGGGGTATCAGGGCATGGTGGACGGGGCAGACAACATCAAGGAAGCCATCTGGACTAGCGTGTCTGGGATCATCCAACAGGTGAGCAGTCTGTCAATCAACCAATCAATCAATCAATCTGTCAATCTGTCAATTTCCACATCCTACTAGAAGGACTTAGATGCATTCTGACTGATTTTTTACTTATGTTTGTTTCTTTTGTTTGAACTTTTATTTATTCATGAGAAGCTCAAATCGGCAAGCAGGCCGCTTTTCATTGAGGTCATGAGCGAGGTCAGGGTCATATGAAATATAATATTATACAGATACAGATTACATTGAGTACTAATAAATGCATCAACCTATATCACTACATATACATGGTACAAAACATATAGTGGTGCAAGAAGCTCAGCGTTCATAGTCCGCGTTCGTTCGTTTTGGTCAATTACTTATACTTCAAGAGTCTCTTAAAGCTGGCCAGATTTAGAGCCGTACTTGTGTCTGGTGGTAGGTTGTTCCAGACATTGGGTCCACGGTAGGCTATTGATTTGGATGTATTGGGAATCATAGAAGCTTACACACTCCACACACACACACACACACACACACCACACATGCATGCACACACATGCACGCACACACACACACACACACACACCACACATGCATGCACACACATGCACTCACACACACACACACACACTGACATACTTAAATACACACACACACAAACTCGCACACATGCGCACATGCACACATGAACTCACACTTTCCATTAATTGAAAGAGTTTATAAGTACAAAAAACTTTCTATCTCTTCTATTTTAGTACTAAGAAATGTTTTACAGATTTAAACATGTTGTTTTTATTCCCAAGGGTGGTACGGTGATCGGAAGCGCCCGGTGCCAGGATTTCCGCGAGCGCGCCGGTCGGCTGAAGGCGGCGGCAAACCTGGTCAAGCTCGGGATCTCGAATCTGGTGGTGATCGGCGGAGACGGAAGTCTGACCGGCGCAAACTGCTTCCGACAGGAGTGGGCTGGTCTGCTGGAGGAACTGGTGAAGAAAGGTTTGTTTGTTTGTTTGTTTGTTTGTTTGTTGTGTCTGTGATGTCGTATCTGGTTGTGATCGGCGGAGACGGAAGTCTGACCGGCGCAAACTGCTTCCGACAGGAGTGGTCAGGACTGCTGGAGGAACTGGTGAAGAAAGGTTTGTTTGTTTGTTTGTTTGTTTGTTTGTTTGTGATGTCGTACCCGGTTGGGATCGGCGGAGACGGAAGTCTGACCGGCGCAAACTGCTTCCGACAGGAGTGGGCAGGTCTGCTAGAGGAACTGGTGAAGAAAGGTTTGTTTGTTTGTTTGTTTGTTTGTTTGTTTGTTTGTTACGTCTGTGATGTCAATCAGCGATGGATGGACTTTGTTTGTTGGTGTGTTGTGTTCACACCTACACAGTTTGGAACCCAGTACCTACCTAGTCCCTTGACCTCCAGGTCGTTGGAGAGACAAGGTACATTGTAGACATGAAGATGGAGAGTTGTCTCCGGACTCGTCTGTCTCTTGCTAAGGTCAGCCTTTCCTGCAGACAGAGGAATGTCTATTCTGTTGATACTTTATAGGTGGTAACAGTCAATGCAGCTAGTAACAATCCATATACACCTACATCATAGGACATTTATGTATAAAACCCAGTGCATGGACCAGTGCAGGTTAGGTGCAGGTAAACATCTGGTGAGAAATACCTACACAGCTCCAATTTTACCTGCACTAACCTGCATATGCAGGTGGTATTTCGAGCCCTGCCCATGTACAAGTGTATTGTCCATAAACCATTTAATTTTATTGACAGATGTAAATACTCTTTTTTGCTGTTTCATCCACAGGAGAGATCACAGCCGAGCAGAGTAAGAACTGTTCCCACCTCAACATTGTCGGCATGGTGAGTAGGCAACTCCTAAAACTTTGGGGGAGAAAAATTTCAATAGATACTCCAGGACCTATAATATATGAGTCCAAACTTAGGAAAACATGTTTTTTCAGATAGCAACTTTGTGCAGAGAGACCTTTCGAATGATATCAAGTTTGGCTTACCTCAGAACAACTCTAAACTTAGCCCTAGCAGTTAAGGTTGGGTTTAAACCTCAAAGTACAATATTTCAGTTTTCAGATATGAACATACAAAATATGAACAAAGTTAGCTTGACTATCAGTACCATTACCCTATGCTAGCATTATGATTAAAGCTCTTTTGCCATAGATTCATTCAATGTTCAACTCAGTGATGCGTTAGCTGTCTTCCTAAAGCAGTGTACAAAATACTTTTCCGAGCCAGGTTGCACAGTGTGCAACCTGGGGCAAAAATTGGTTGCACAACTGAATTTCAAGTTGCACCACGTACAGTTCACTAATTTCTGAAAAAAAAGGTACAATACATACACTGTACGTACATACATACATAATTGACATATTTGACATATTTGAAACGGAGTTGCCTCAGTCCATTTTTTTCCTCCTAGTAAATTGACAACAAAATCAAGTTCTGAGGTCCAAAATCTAAGTTGCACCCTGTGCAACCTCAGTTTAGAAGTAAGTTGCACCAAGCAAAAAGTGGTTGCAATGTGCAAGTGTGCAAGTGGGTATTTTGCACGCTGCTAAAGTCTCAAGTGTAAAACTGGAATGTCTTCTGATTATCATTTCTTCTTTTCTCCAGGTTGGTTCCATTGATAACGACTTCTGTGGCACGGACATGACGATCGGCTGCGACACGGCGCTCCATCGCATCATGGAGTCGGTAGATGCCATCACCACCACTGCTCAAAGGTAACTGTCACGTTCACATCAATTTAAGTAATAACCTAATAATAATACTTAGTTACAAGCTATCAAATTCTTAAACAAGTACCATGACAGACATTTTTGTTATCGTTCTAACTTAGATGTCAAAAATATGTTGTTTACTATTACTAGTACTTTAATATCTTTCCATACATAAACCTAAGAAAATATTTGGGTGCACCCTGTGCACCGGGTCCCACAGAAAATAATTGGGTGCACAGCTCAAATTTTGGGTGCACCTGGGTGCACATGCACCCAGTATTTCGAGCCCTGCTATAGATAGAACATCATTTTTGCATAATGTAAGGTTGGTATCACCTCGTCTGTAGTTTCAAAATGTAGTGTCAGAATAGAAATTGTATGCAACAACAAAATTCTGAAAATATTTTGACCAAATAGAGTACTGTAACTATAAGGAAACAACTGTCCATGCCTCATACTTATGGTCATACCATGTTGTAACTAATAAATGTACCATGTTGGTCATTGGTTAAAAGGTGTCTAGTTGTTGTTGACAGTTGATTTTGGCACTGATTATTCATTTGGTAGATACAAACAAGTCACCCGCCAGTCTTATGGTCTCATTACACAATTAGATCGCCCCATTGAATTCAATACTTTAACACACAACTTCTATGTCCGCAAATCCAATCAAAACACAGTCTATTTGGAGATGTTTTGCTTTCTATTGTAAGCACACACGTTTGTTAGACAATAAAAAAATTTTCACCCAAATCTAGCCGACGCAACAATTTCTATCACATTTCAAAATGCACCTAGCCGCTATCCGCTAGAGGTCGTTTTCAATACCCGGAGCCTGACCAAATCAGTACAAATTAACGTAAATGTCCGAGGATCGATCGGGTCACGAAACTTTCGTGCATGATCATGCCAGTAATACACAAGCTTTCATCGAAATTCCTTTTCATATCAGCTTTGGTTTATTAATGGGAATTTATGGTCCACCTAAAACCACGCTTTGCGGGCCAGATAATTTTTTAGCCCGGATTCCTTTAGACTCTACACTCGGAGTAATACAGGAATGAGACCTTATAGCCTGAAGTCCTGTGTATATACATTACCGGTATATCAATGCCATAATGACACCTATGAAATTGTTTGTTTGTTTGTTTACAGCCACCAGCGTACGTTTGTTATGGAGGTTATGGGCCGACACTGCGGCTACTTGCCCTGATGTTGTTTGGTTGTTTGTTTGTTTACAGCCACCAGCGTACGTTTGTTATGGAGGTGATGGGCCTCATTAATCGATCCTGCCAATCGATCCTGCCGGCCAATATGCTGATGTTGTTTGTTTGTTTGTTTGTTTGTTTGTTTGTTTGTTTACAGCCATCAGCGTACGTTTGTTATGGAGGTGATGCAATCTATCCTGCCAATCGATCCTGCCAATATGCTGATGTTGTTTGTTTATTTGTTTGTTTGTTTGTAGCCACCAGCGTACGTTTGTTATGGAGGTGATGGGCCGACACTGTGGCTACCTGCCCTGATGTTGTTGTTTGTTTGTTTGTTTGTTTGTTTGTAGCCACCAGCGTACGTTTGTTATGGAGGTGATGGGCCGACACTGCGGCTACCTTGCCCTGATGTTGTTGTTTGTTTGTTTGTTAACGGCCACCAGCGTACGTTTGTTATGGAGGTGATGGGCCGACACTGTGGCTACCTGCCCTGATGTTGTTGTTTGTTTGTTTGTTTGTTTGTTTGTAGCCACCAGCGTACGTTTGTTATGGAGGTGATGGGCCGACACTGCGGCTACCTTGCGCTGATGTTGTTGTTTGTTTGTTTGTTTGTTTGTTTGTTTGTAGCCACCAGCGTACGTTTGTTATGGAGGTGATGGGCCGACACTGCGGCTACCTTGCGCTGATGTTGTTGTTTGTTTGTTTGTTTGTTTGTTTGTTTGTAGCCACCAGCGTACGTTTGTTATGGAGGTGATGGGCCGACACTGCGGCTACCTTGCCCTGATGTTGTTGTTTGTTTGTTTGTTAACGGCCACCAGCGTACGTTTGTTATGGAGGTGATGGGCCGACACTGCGGCTACCTTGCGCTGATGTTGTTGTTTGTTTGTTTGTTTGTTTGTTTGTTTGTAGCCACCAGCGTACGTTTGTTATGGAGGTGATGGGCCGCCACTGTGGCTACCTTGCGCTGATGTTGTTGTTTGTTTGTTTGTTTGTTTGTTTGTTTGTAGCCACCAGCGTACGTTTGTTATGGAGGTGATGGGCCGACACTGCGGCTACCTTGCGCTGATGTTGTTTGTTTGTTTGTTTGTTTGTTTGTTTGTTTGTAGCCACCAGCGTACGTTTGTTATGGAGGTGATGGGCCGACACTGCGGCTACCTTGCCCTGATGTTGTTGTTTGTTTGTTTGTTTGTTTGTTTACAGCCACCAGCGTACGTTTGTTATGGAGGTGATGGGCTGACACTGCGGCTACCTTGCCCTGATGTTGTTGTTATTTGTTTGCTTGTTTGTTTACAGCCACCAGCGTATGTTTGTTATGGAGGTGATGCAATCGACCCTGCCAATCGATCCTGCCAATATGCTGATGTTCTTTGTTTGTTTGTTTGTTTACAGCCACCAGCGTACGTTTGTTATGGAGGTGATGGGCCGCCACTGTGGCTACCTTGCCCTGATGTTGTTGTTTATTTGTTTGTTTGTTTGTTTACAGCCACCAGCGTACGTTTGTTATGGAGGTGATGGGCCGCCACTGTGGCTACCTTGCCCTGGTGACTGCCCTCGCCTGCGGAGCTGATTGGTTGTTTATCCCGGAGTGGCCGCCGGAATCCGACTGGGAGGACCACATGTGCCGTCGTCTGTCAGAGGTGAAAGGAATATCTCTTAAAATTTCCTGTTTCTTCATAGAAATAAGAATACAGTCATGAATCTAATGTTCTTGTTTCACCAATTGAAAGTATTGTCAGACTCTGTCCATAAGAAAAATTTGAATTTCATGACATAAAAGTGATAAGAATATACATTAGTTCTAAGGACTCCTCAGAACTAAATGTATATATCCAGACAGTCACTCTTTTGAAAAAAGGAAATTTGAGGGTACCTCTGGATCTCCAGTTTTTGTTAAGTGATTTAACTGTTCCACATCTCTTCGTGAGCTGCCCTTCAAATGTTGTTGCACTGTTTAGGGAGAAGGTTAGTTACATTGTACACCAGTAACTAAAGTCTTCAAGGATGGTATAATCTTCTTGTGGAGTGGCGTAGAACAGGGTCTTTGGCTCAAAGACCAGAGGTCCCGGGTTCAAGTCCTCTGGTATTCTCTGACATTGTGTCCTTAAGAATTTATTTATGGTTACCATAGTAGTGATAGTTACTGTAGTAGTATCCATTTTTGATTATACAGTGCTGCTGGGATCCCTGACACGGGGGTAGTCAGCAGTTGGATAGTCTGCACACCACGCTTACATTTTGCTTTGTCCAGTGGGTCCAACTCTGGGCTTCAAGAAAAGTTTATGTTTACTTTTTGCCGATTTCCCTGACAGTTACGAACCGCGGGCAGTCGGCTGGGTATCGTGATCATGGCGGAGGGAGCGATTGATCAGAAGGGGAACGCCATTACATCCAACCGGGTCAAGGAGGTCAGGAAAATATATAATGTTGATTTCAGCTTTTTCTGATCCTCAATCGAATACCCAGTCAAACCAGGTCGGCAACCATCTGGCATTAGCGGCCAGTCACACAAGCCACATTGAAACAGTCCCATCCATTTTGACATACTATTGTTAACCAGATTTGACTGCAGTAATATCAAACATTCAATTATGTTGTAACTCACCAAAACTCAGCCAAGTCAGTGCTTTGCAAAGATTTTTCAATGTTTGTCAGATGTAACGTTAATGCTTTAAATTCTATTTTGACATATTCTTCTCACAAAATGTGTATTTTTTTGGCATGTTTGAACAGTCTGATTTTTCTTTAGATCATCTCCACTCGCCTCGGCCACGACACCCGCGTGACGGTACTGGGGCACGTGCAGCGAGGAGGGAACCCATCCGCCTTTGATCGCGTGCTGGTCAGTACTTTTTAAGACCCATTCTACTTGATGCATGTGTATAGTCCCTTTAGTGTTTTTCCAGTCCAGGGGTTACAAAATAGTATCTGTAACTGTTCTGAAAAAAAAACAACTACACGTAAAACAGTCAGCTAAAATACATTAATTTTTATCATTGAAAAAGCTACTCGAGAAAGCATTGTGCCTTACCTCTGAGTCAATTGAGTTTGACAGAAGAGAGGTCGCTACTTAAAGTTTGTGGGGCACAAAGGGTTTAAAGCAGAGAGGGTAAAGGGGTGAAGTCTGCCATCTCTGATTGCCTTGGTTTATGGGCAGAATGACTGACCAGCCCTTGACTTTTGCCCTGACCTTTGCCCTGACCTTTGCCCTGTGCAGGGTTGCCGTATGGGTGCAGAGGCAGTGCTGGCCCTGCTGGAGGCGACCCCTGACACGCCTGCCTGCGTCGTGTCGCTGGACGGAAACCAGGCGGTCAGGGTCAACCTCATGGAGTGTGTGGAGAGGGTAAGGGTCATAGTTCATGGGTCAACCTCATGGAGTTTGTGGAAAGGGTAAGGGTCATAGTTCAACCTCATGGAGTGTGTGGAGAGGGTATGGGTCATAGTTCATGGGTCAACCTCATGGAGTGTGTGGAGAGGGTAAGGTTCATAGGTCAACCTCATGGAGTGTATGGAGAGGGTGAGGAAAGGGCTTTGTCATTTGGTTGGAGGGGGGTCGTTAGGGGCTTTCATGTCTAAGAAAAAATAATGCAATAATCTGAGTTTTTCTTCTGTTATTGCAGACCCAGCAGGTGGCAGCTGCCATGAAGAAAGGAAACTTTGAGAACTGTGTGAGCCTCCGGGGAAGGTAAGGGAAACTTTGAGAACTGTGTGAGCCTCCGGGGCAGGTAAGGGAAACTTTGAGAACTGTGTGAGCCTCCGGGGCAGGTAAGGGAAACTTTGAGAACTGTGTGAGCCTCCGGGGCAGGTAAGGGAAACTTTGAGAACTGTGTGAGCCTCCGGGGCAGGTAAGGGAAACTTTGAGAACTGTGTGAGCCTCCGGGGCAGGTAAGGGAAACTTTGAGAACTGTGTGAGCCTCCGGGGCAGGTAAGGGAAACTTTGAGAACTGTGTGAGCCTCCGGGGCAGGTAAGGGAATGCATTTCCTTCCCTCTGAAGAGGATGCTTTATATAGGTTCATAGAAGCTTCACCAGAAGAAAACCTGAACTACTGTCACAGTAAAATGTCACAGTGAGTAGTTCAGGTTTTCTTCTGGTGAAGTGAAAAATTTGATAAGAAATTGGATGCTTAAAAACCAATAAGATGGCTAAAGAAGAAAGCTTGGTACATGACGTGTGCCGAAGGAGAATATTGTGTGGTCGCTTGTTTGAAACTTCTATTTTACATATCATCACAATGTGTAGTCTTAGAATGAAATTGATAAACTATTATCATAATAATAAGTTGTTGTTTTTTTATTGTGAATAGCATTGTTTGGCTTGAATATGTTTATTTTTCTCTGTTCAGGAGTTTTAAAAACAACCTGGAGATTTACAAGATCCTGAGTCACGTGAAACCCCCCAATAACCCCCAGCAGGTAGGATGGTTCAGTCCGCTGTGTACAAAGATGTACTAAAATTACGAAGACTATTCCATTTTGACTATTGGCAAGGGGCGGTGAAATATTTTGAGATTTTCTTTTTCTTTGGTCAATTATTTCATGTAAAGTGTATTACATGTAAACCACTATGTGACCACCCCTCTGTTCAAGATGAAATAAGCCCAAGCAGTTGTTTTGGCAAGGCAGGTTGTAAATTGAAATTTCTTGAATTTTGTAAGTTACATGTAATAATAATAAGCTCAAATTGATTTTTTGTTGTTGAAATATCTGTTTTGACTTAGTCTCGACTGGTAACATTAAATAAATGTTGATTATTTTGAAACCTGTATCATATGATTTAGAGATTAGTGTTTGAAAAATCCATTCGAAAGTAATTGTCAAATGGATTTTTAGACATAGAATGATTGTGTAAGGCTAGTTCACCTTCATCCGAGGGGTAACCTATATCCATTGAATATGGATATCAAGTCGACGGACGGTGGTTTTAAACTGCAATATTTGATATGTTTTGTGTAGTGAAAATATTGCAATTTGCGGCCAACGTTCATTTTTTTCAGTACACAAAAACATATCAAATATTGCGGTATAAAACTACCGTCCGTTGATTTGATATCCAAAAATACCAAGTTTTTTTAAAGGAAAGAATGTAGGTTACCGGCATTGCAGATAAAGGTGAACTAGCGTAAGTGCAACTCTAGATCTTGACAATATGTTTTTGAATGTCTCTGTGTTTTGTGAGTGTTGTGTGTTGATATTTGTGGTGTGGTTTTGCAGTGGTGATTCACTAATTACTGTTTAATCTGGATAAAATCTTAATCCTGACTAGGGTTCATAGAAGCAAAAGTAACACAACAACAACATGATTGAAACAACAATGGAAATGGCTTTAATTTCTGGATTCAGAAAACAAGGCTGACTTTCCTCAGAGAAGACAGATTGTCAAAAACAGTCACTGAAACTTTGGCTCATGTTACCATGTGGTTGTCAAACAACAATATTTACCATCAAAGTCCATGAGCCAAATCTTTAAAAGAACTCCCGAAAATAGTTTCATCAGGTTGGTAGAATATAGGAGAATTCTTTTGACACAACCAGCAGATACTTACATTGTTTTACGTTTCAATGTCTCTCAGACACCTTCGTCAGAGCTTCTAACTGGAGTTCTGCTTCTCACTGCTATATGTAGCCGATGTAGGTGGCGCTTTTGCAGTGTTAAACAACCCCAAACCGGGACAAGGGGGGTACAAGCTTAGCCACGTTTGGGATTGTTTTCTCACCGCAAAAGCGCCACCTACATGAGAAGCAGAACTCCAGCTAGAAGCACTGACAAAGGTGTCTGAGAGACATCGAAACGTAAGCAATGTAAGTACCTGCTAGTTGTGTAAAAAGAATTCTCCTATATCCTTTAAAAGAACAGCTCTATGAACCCTGCAACTATAATTATACTAACAGCTTTTGATTCACAGTTAGTTTTTCCTGGGTGTCAGCGAATCAAGGGTCTAAGGTCTGATCGGGTGAATTTTCGCACCACACGTTTTTCTAGGGCGGTCATGACAATGATTTTTCCGACGAACAGTCGCCAGTTGTGGTTAGGCGGATGTCCCGTTGCAGCGTGGACGGAACCGCCCAACATTTCTCACCGCCTGGAACTTCGGTGTCCCAACCGGCCCCGGCGAAACGACCGCGTTGGTCAGCGGATATCGACAACCCAGTGAGAGACAAAGATAACGACATACACGAACACTACCTCTTGTGTGGACTGTCCTCTCTTGTGTGTGTCATACCAAATGTTTTTACTTCTGCTTCTTCCCAGTCCTCCTTTTTAGGTGTTAAGGAAACACTTTTGTGAGATCTTCTTCCTCTTGCCAACATGCGAACACCAACTCTTGTGTAGACTGCTCTCTCTTGTGTGTCATACCAGTGTTTTTAGTCCTGCTTCTTCCCAGTCCTACTTTTGAGGACTGTTATGAGGTAGCACTTGTGTGAGCCCTTCCTCCACTTTGTGTGTTATACCAATGTTTTTACTTTGACTTCTTACTAGGTGTAAAGGGAACACTTATGTGAGACCTTCCTCCACTTTGTGTGTCATACCAATGTTTTTACTTAAGAATCTGCTTCTTCCCATTCCAACTTTTGAGTGGTAGAGGAAACACTTTTGTGAGACCTTCTTCCTCTTGTGCGAACACCAACTCTTGTGTGGACTATCCTTTTTTGTGACTGACATTCATTTCTACTTCTTACTAGATGTTAGGAACACTTATGTGTGACCTTCCTTCACTTTGTGTGTCATACCTAGTGAACGTTTCTACTTCAGCTTCTTCCCAGTCCTACATTTTAGGTGTTAAGGGTCTGAACGCTTTTGTGAGACCTTCTTCCTCTTGCCAACGTGCGAATACCAACTCTTGTGTAGACTGCTCTCTCTTGTGTGTTTTTACTCCAGGACCTGTTGCTTTCCAGTCCTACTTTTTAGGTGTAAAGGGAACACTTTCCAAATTTGTGTACCATACCAACGGTTTTACCCTTTCTTCTCCTAATGATTCCTATAGCTACATTCAGGTTTTATTATTAGGGAACATTTATGTGAGACCTTCTTTCCCAAGTCTGTCAAGCTTCTGACATGTGGACTCATCTCTCATGTATCACCAATGTTTTTACCACTTCTGTCCTAGATTTAGGTGTGAAGAGAACACATATTTGAGACCCCCTTCCTCTCTCTACCTTCTGAAACATGCACACATGTAGTAGGCTATAGAGAATACTAGATTAGGTTTTAGAATTAGAATTTAGAATAGAGTTCTAAGACTTGTAGGAACAGAAAAAGTGCAGTTACCAATTTCTTTCCGTAAAAGTCTGCTTTATCATTTCATCATGTTGTAGTTTATGAAAACATCTGTTGTACTGTATGTTTTTTTGCGTACATGTAGTTGTATAAAATAATGGGGGCAAAATATCACATTGAAAGCATGACAAATCATAACGCATTTTGACGCTCATTGGACTGTTGTTTGGTTGAACTCTGCATGAAATTTCACCTTATTTCAACAAGCACAGGATGCACACTTTTTTTTCTGTCTATTTGTGCTTTTTCTTCAACTGTCTCTAGTGTTTTCTCACATATACATAATGTCATTTAGTGACACTTTGTAGCCAGCAGAATGTTTGGTTAAAGCTTAATAACCACATTTAAAGTAGATAGGTTCCAAATTGGAAAACATCTAGAAAAAGTTAACATTTCGGCACAATGGTAGTAATTTGCACATGCTAAGGCCCTATACTAGATGAATTATTTTAAATTTCAGCAAAATAAAAGATTATGTAAACTGAGATTTCTCGTTAATGCAGCATGCTAATAGTCTTATCTACATTTACTAGCTTTAAGTTCTTTTTCATTTTGCATGCTATTTTACAATATGGCCACTGTATTATTTAATTTAATAATGCATGTTCATATTTTTGTTTGTGTTCTGATTTGTTTGCTATGCTGTATTCACGTCTGTTTTGGTTGTGTTTGTTTTCAGCTTAGGACTGGGGTTGAATGCGAGGTAGGAGACTAGAGAGTTGATATCATTAACTAGAGAGTTAATATCATTAACTAGAGAGTTATTATCATTAACTTTACATTCAATTTGTTAATGTGTATTTAGGTCTGTGTACCAGTTCTTTAGTGTAGACTCTCTTCATGAGAGACCGAAAGTCCAAAATAATTTAATTGTTATAGATCTGAAATACAAATAGTAGACATTCATCTTTCTGACTTTGAAGACCACATTCTGCTTGTTCTGTTGAATGTATTGTTCAGGACAAATCTAGACTTGATGTTGCACCTACTCACACTGTTACACACACCATTTTCTTCATCCTTCTTAGAAAGAAAATTCAGGCCTAGTCCACCATCATATTTTCAAATTGGGGCCCAGTGGAAAGTTTGCAGAAACCAAAATAAAAAAAGTTTGCCTAGGAATATTTACAATTTATGGTTTTGACTAATTTTATTTTACATTCTGTGTGTTTTGTTGTCTTTTATATGATCATACTTTTCGTTCCCAAAAGCTCCCCGGCCGGGCCCCGGTTCAGAAATGTGATCAGAGCAAAATACTTGTCATGCTTATTACATGTATATATCCAGAGGAATAGGTCCAGGTTGTCAGATTTTTCCGGTTCTTACTAGTCCAGCTTGATCAATTTGTAACCTTTATCCTTATGTATAGATGTGAGAGTCACCCTAGTACAGAAAGTGATATACAGATAGTCCAGACCTACCCTTTAGGGCTTTAGTTCCTATAGTGGCGTTTACTAACCCTGTTTATCAATATGCAGTGGTAGACGTAATCTAGATTTGATCCCTAACCAGCTACTAGATTTCTCTCCTGTACATGTTGTTTGCAATATTAATAATTGTGTTTTGTCCATGTTTGCAGTGTGTTTAAACTGACCTGCAAAACCCCTTTTGTTGACAATAGATAACAACGTTGATAATAAATAAGATGAAAATCACTGGAGGTGTTATCTACAAGTACAAGACTTATTATAACCTCTATTTACAATAATCCACCAGGTCCGCCACCATAAATCCGCCACTTTGAAAAACAGTGTGTGTTTGAGATCTCTATATTGTAACACCCTCAAGTATGCACTGTGTTAGATATACAGGAGTGTGTTATACTTGGGGATGTTGGGTTGGAGATGTGTTTGGACTTTAAAATGTATCTTTTCAAGGTGGAAGAGTAATACGTACCTGGTCAAATTGTATTTAAATGTTAACGTTAGTTCACCTTTATCTCTAGGGTAACCTATATCCGTTGCATAATATAAAAATAGGGTATTTGGGGATCGTTACGTCGATGGAAGGTACTTTCACATTGTAATATTTTGAAAATGTTGACATTTGAAACCCACATCTTTGACCTGAAATCTCTAAATACCAAGTTAAAAAAAAAAAAACGAATCTAGGTTACCCCACGGATTAAGATGAACTAGCATTACATGTAGTAGTCAAAGTTGTACTCTTATGTAGCTCCTAGCTATAGCTCCTTATGGCCTATCAGCTCTTCTTCTTCTTCTCTTCCTCCATTGTTAAGAACAAAGAACAACTGTCACTACCAGTGCTTTTTTGTCACTGACAATAAACTGCTCTTTGCTTTTCAGCTCTTATCGTTGCTCTTAACCTCTCATTGTTGTGTAGATTTCAGAACCCTTTCTTTACAGGACAGCACATGTAGTCTCGGATTTTACTCAGTTTGTAAATTGTTAACTCTGACCTTTTCAGCATGTGTTTAACATCGGTATCATGAACGTGGGCGCTCCCGCCGCTGGTATGAACGCCGCGGTGCGGTCAGCCGCCAGAACCGCCATCTTGAATGGCCACCAGCCGTACGCCATTTACGAGGGGTTCGAGGGCCTTGCAGAGGGAAGGGTAAGTGTCGCAGGGTCTCAGCTAAATCTACATACCGCCAAATTTGTTGCTTCTCTGATTTTTTTCAGAAAAAAATTGGACTGACAGGTTCAAAAAAAAAATCAAAAGGTCTGGGGTGAAGATATACAGCTTGAATAACACCAAAAAAAACACAGCCAGAGGAGTTTAATGGCACGTTTTATATAACAAATCCCTTCTTGTAATGCTAACGTTCTGAATTTTAGACTGAAATTATGTACAGTGTATCTGGCTCTGAATGGTAGTATTTACAGGTTTGTGATAGCAAAACCTGTATTTTTTTTTTCTCGGGACTTTAATTTTTTTTTTTTTGAAGGCGAATTCAAGAAGCAACAAATGAAATTGGTGTGGCCCAATGAATGACTGCAAACCTTTATTGTACATATATTGCCCACAGGCTTGCTGGTGCTGATGTTGGTCTGTCTGTTTGCTTAAAAAGTTGATTGATCCTGAAGAAGGCGACAGTGGTCGTTGAAAATTTTGCCCATGTGTACCTTTGTGTTGAAAGAAAGTTCAGCATTGTGCTTTATGTTGTAATCTCACACATGCACTGTCCACGGTGCTGAATACTCGATTGTTAGGAATGGGACAGAAACGGGAGAAAAACAAGATGGAGTAGCCTGGGTACCATCTGGATAGTATGCACAGGCATTTATCATATACAGTTGATTCTCTGCTGCTCTGTAATGGACATTGACATCTTTAACGTCGCATATATTAATCAGCATATTAAGGAATGGGTTCAAGCGCTCGTTCAGACAGCTGTTTCAACAAGCGAAACACCCTCTGTTCAGTTGCAGAAAGGCCTGTTGTCATCAAACAAACCCATTTGTTAATTCTCTCATTAATTGACGTTACCACCAAAAGGTTTGAATGTGCAGGTCCTCAGAAGCTAACATGGGAATTAACTGCATGTACTACCCTACCCGGATGGTAACCAGGCTATATATGGAGTGAATTATACTGTAACATGAATTACAGTTTTCAATGTAGACACCAGGCTTTTAGCCAGGCATGCGTCAACGTGTCATTTGGACGCACATTTCTTAGAATAACAAGAAATTTGATGCTCCTAGACGCCCTATCCTGGGGAGAAAATCGTCTGACAAGCATGAAATTCTGATTGACCAGGGATGCTACCAGGTCATCTGTGGTCGCAGTCTTCTACTGTGACATCTGTAACAGTATCTTTGCCTCTTGGGATACCTTAGAATGCACTGTTTTAACTCAAAACCATCAAAAACTGTGCACCATGAAGAGTGGATGCCCCCAGACCCCCCTACAATAGTCACTTACCGCGACTCACCAATCAGTATGGACTCCCTATTATAAAATCCTAGCTAAAAGCCTGGTAGACGCAATTTGCATATCTGAAGTGTCTACTCAGACGACCTTAATAGTACCGCTCACGGCTTTAGTGAGATAATCGCTTCATCTGCTCTGTCGCTCCCCAGCTGAAGAAGTTACAGTGGATGGACGTTGGTGGCTGGGTTGGGTCTGGTGGCGCTAAGCTCGGGGCTAAAAGGTAAGGCAGCGACAAAAACTGACCCGGGAAACTTGGAAGCAAACATTTCTGTCAAGTCTTTGATCATCCTGTGCTAAGGGCTGTCTCCAAGAACCATTCCCCGTTCTCAGACTGAAATGTGCTCTTTGGGACACACAAAAATTGCACAAGTCTATACTAACAAAATTGAGATTTGTGACATGAAAATGGCAATGAAAATTAACAACATGACTTAATAATCACAAAATCTTTGAAAAAACATTTCTCAGAGGATTGGAATTTCCAAAATGTCCCCTAGACCCTGTCAAAAAAGGTTAGACATCCAGGTAATAAGATTTGCCTAATAGCATGCAGTTACACCAGAAATCAGCTGCAGGAGTAAAAATCCCACCAAATGCATGAGGAACTGGGCAATCTATTATTTAGCATATCCCCAAGACCCTCTCTTTCACCAGAGCTGAAATATGATGGATTCCTATCTAAGGAAGCCTTGTGCCATGTGCCAATATCTTATTGGTTTAGATTGGAGATCAGGGCAAAGTTCAAAGACTTGACAGGTACACACATGTAGTACTGTACGTGCTTCCAAGCTTTTCCAAGACTTTTTTTTATGGTTGAGAATGATCCGACCCTCACTGAATATGCACAGGTTAAAATGCCAAACTGGATGGACGTGGATAGGTTGTTGATGCAGGGAGGTTCTGTCCTAGGCACAAACAGGTGAAAAACAACTTAAATGAAACCGATTTGGTGTATTGTGTATCTGGGGCTGTAAGGCTTTATATTTTACCTCATTTCATAATTTATATATAATCTAATCTTTATGATTGACCTGTCATCTACTCACCTGTAACATTGTTTCAGGTCTGGAATAAGCTAGGCAAATTCATGCCATATATAGTTAGCGTGTAATCGTAACACTTTTGGATAGTCAGGGAGCCAGAACTTTGCAGTAGGATTTTGTACAATGTCGGCAGCTCAATGTAAAATGTCATTGTTTGATTATTGTTACAAACAAAAAGGCATATCCAATTACAATTCAATCTCTACAACTGGATAAAAAGCAGATATTTATTTGCGGATGTTTCGAGTGACATCCTTCAGCGTCACTAGAATTAACTAGCAGAACAATTCAATACATTGTCAAGTACAGCTAAACTGGTTTAACCACTAACTTGTTAGGATCATATGCAAAAAATCACTCAAATGTAAATCATGTAAATCATTCATCAACGTAAAAAGGCATATCTTACTCAGTCTGTTAGATTTTAAAGCATGGTTGTTCCTTTCTCAGGACCCAGCCAGCGAAGCTCGGCCTGCCCCAGATCGCCAGCAAGTTCAAGGAGTTCAACCTGAGTGCGCTGCTCATCATTGGTGGGTTTGAGGTAGGTCACAGGTCATACACAAAGAAAACAGTATCTCAGAGCACAGAATTTAACAAAAGGAAAATTGATTCTTTTTGTATGACAAGAACATGAAGACATTGACACTCACATGTAGTATATACATGTATTGTGATTTTCAACATGGGTTCTTTAATGCTGGAAAAGTGAGTTTTGACGTACCAAAGTCAATGTGCCATATCGACCTCACCCCACTCGAAAGCCCGGCCTGATATTGATAGTTTCAAATCAGTAATCCGAGAAGGCCTGAAAGGAGGCTAGTGGACACTTTTTCTTGTTATTTTAAGATAAGTGCGTCTAAATGATGCCATGATGCATGTAAGCCTGTGTATCATTATACTGTTGTCCTGCAGAGATACAGTTTGAAAATGTGACCCTAGCATAAGATTAGCACTTTGCACATTAGATTCTTGAGGAGTTACTACATTCATTGCCTTCACCACTCTCTGTAGGCATATGACAGTGTGCTGCAGCTAGCCGAGGCCCGACCACAGTATAAGGAGTTCTGCATCCCCATGGTTGTCATACCCTGTACCATCAGTAACAATGTACCAGGGACAGAGTTCAGTTTGGGCACGGACACCGCTCTCAACGCCATCACTGATGTAAGTAATCTCTTAGTACACCAGTTGAATGGCAGAGTTATCTTGAAAAAATGGGATTTAGGGATATCAAGTTGGATGACGGTTTCAAACTGCAGATTCTTCCTCCGTCTGTCGACTTGCTATAACCAAATTCCTTGTTTTTGTAAAATAGCTAATTCAGGTCGCCCTGCAAATAACCAGTGTTAGTACTGGCACATTGCTTTACACGAAGTAGTTACAGTTACATGTAGAATGAAATGCAGGGATAAACAAGTCCACTAGCCCTATAGTCCCGGGCAAGTGAAAATACCAATCGGGCAAGTGCATGTCCTTCCCCACTTGCCAGATCGGACAAGTTAGCTTTTCTTCATTGAGTGAGATTTTGATGTACTTGCTACTTTTCAAAGTCATGACATCAAGCATTGATTAACACAGAAAATAGATCCAATAACAAAAATTCCATTGAAGGCCATGAATATACATGGAAAAATGTCATTTAGATTTCAAGCAAGTGAAAAGTTGGTTCGGGCAAGTAAATCTTTTAAGTACTTGCCCGATAGGACGAGTCAATTTTAGAAAACTTGTCCAACCCTGAAATGTAAACTTTAAGATGTACTTACTGTCTATGAAATTAGTTTTAAAGTTAGCAGCATATGTACTATGATGGCATTACTATTATATTAAGGTTTAATTAGGATAAGGAGTTAGGATTCAGTTTAGAGTTATGGCTTAATTGTCTTCTTGCTGTTTTCCCAGATCTGTGACCGCATTAAGCAGTCTGCCAGCGGTACCAAGCGTCGCGTGTTCGTGGTGGAAACTATGGGCGGGTACTGCGGTTACCTAGCAACCCTCGCCGGGCTTGCGGGAGGGGCGGACGCAGCATACATCTTCGAGGAGAGATTCGGCATGAGAGACCTGCAGGTCAGCTGTTTGTTTGTTTTTGTTTGTTTGTGGGTATTGTGGTTACCTAGCAACCCTCGCTGGCCTGGCGGGCGGGGCGGACGCCGCGTACATCTTCGAGGAGAGATTCGGCATGAGAGACCTGCAGGTCAGTTGTTTGTTTCAAATTGTTTGTTTGTTTGTGGGTATTGTGGTTACCTAGCAACCCTTGCCGGGCTGGCGGGAGGAGCGGACGCCGCATACATCTTTGAGGAGAGATTTGGCATGAGAGATCTGCAGGTCAGGATAAATATGATCGTTTCCAAAGTCAAATCAAGTTAGCATGAAAGTTCATCTGTGATGGTAGAAAAATTGCATAATAGAAGAAATCTAACACTTTACATCCAACACTGGAATTGACAATGGGGACTTACCCCTCTAAATTTTTCGGACAAACTCCGTCAACCTTGTTCACAGAATGAATGACCCTTCTATCTCCAGCAGTGACGTCAAGAACACACCACTTTTGCAGGAGTCGGTCATAAGTATCAAATCCAATTGCTTGAGTAACTACCATTTGCCATATGGATGGTATGGTATCAAGTAGGTGGATTGGTTATAGCCTCAGCTGTTGAAAATATATTAGTCCATCTTTGAAACCTTTGCATTTTTTTCCATTCCCACAGAACGATGTTGAACACCTTGCCAAGAAGATGGTGGAGGGTGTGGAGCGAGGACTTATTCTCAGGTGAGAAAAACTCCACCTAGCAGGTTGTAATAGAACTACAGCAGAGGTAACTGAGACCTCAGCAAGACTCAGCTTCACTCAAAACAAAAACTTTAAGAATTAATATTTTTTAAACCATTGTTGACAAACGATGTTTTATTGGCAATGTATGTAGAACGGTGCCTAATGTCATTCACATTGACACTGTCATCCCTATCCTTGGTGCTGAATTGCAGCAACTGTAATGTACACTCACACTCACTCTCACAGCTTGCTCGGGGTCTCATGTAATGTACACAACACACTAATTCAAGTTCTTTTAAGAGTGTTTGCAACTTTTGAAATGAAATCTTTATTGTTTTGCCAGAAACGAGAAGTGCAATGAAAACTACACCACTGACTTTATCTACCAGCTGTATTGCGAGGAGGGGAAAGGCATTTTCTCTGCACGGAAAAATGTCCTCGGGCACATGCAACAGGTTCGTGAGCCTTCAGTTTGTTTAAAAAAATGCCTTTTATTGTGAAGATAACAAAAATGGCCCTGCAGTTCCAAGTCATGTATGTAGGGGGCCCAAACTTATGCCACTTCTTTCCATGCTGAAGAGGTATCTATTACCAAAAAATTGTCCAAAATGTCATTATTCTAAGGTCTCATCAAGACCAACCATCATGTACCAAGTATCAAGACAATCAATCCAAGGCTTCTCAAGTTATTGTGTTGACAGACAGACAGAGAGACTGATAGACAGACAGACAGACAGACAGACAGACAGACACAAAATTTAATTGAAGACAGATAGTAAGAACCACTCGAGAGAGCAATTAAAAGGAGGGAATTTTCCATGTCTTGTTCTGTCTACAGTTATTGGATATTGATGCAATTTGATTGACGTAGATTTTATGGTGAGACATATTTCATATATGCCATATTGATCAATGGATATTGATTGATTGATTGATTGATTGATCCCAGGGTGGTTGTCCTTCACCGTTTGACCGCAACTTGGGCACCAAGCTGGCAGCCAAGTCTGTGGCCTTCATCGCAGAGAAGATGCACAACAACTACAAGGAGGAAGGTTAGCTGAAATATGTTAACTTTGATTTATTTTCAAAAATAATTTTATCAGGTTGGTAGAATTTTGTATATAGGAGAATTCTTTTTCACCATCAATTTGTACTCACGTTTTGGTGTCTCTCAGACATCTTCCTCAAAGCTTATGACACAATCCCAAACATGGCTATAACGAGGGGGAATATAAACTGAGCCACATTTGGGATTGTGTTCTTGACGCAAAAGCAACACCTATACATTGGCTACATATACATGTAGCTGCAAAGCTCTGAGTGTCTAAGACACAAAGAAACGTAGGCAAACTTAATTGAGAACAAATTGGTTGTGTATAGAAATATACAGTGCATAATATATACATTGAATCCTGGAAGAAAAATGCATTTATAGAACAACTTGGACAGAACTAGTGAGAATTTCACAACATCAAAAAAAATAAGTGCATACAGATACAGAACAACAAAATATTCATATCAACAACATTCTAAGGCTTGCAGCACAGTCATGCATGAGTGATCTGGTCTCAATGTTTAATTACTTTATTCTTATTTACTCCAGGAGGGAAAGTTGTGGTGGAATGTAACGAGGAAGACACGGCTTGTCTGATCGGACTCAACCGTAGAACGGTTCAGTTCAGTCCTGTTACGCACCTCAAGTCCCAGACGGACTTCCAGTGAGTATATATGGTTCCCTTGTTTGGAGTGTGTGGTTGATATATACTTATCTTTATTAGTCTGAATGTCTTCATACTTAGTATTCTGGTTATTGTGTCGGTGTGGGCATAGTCTAGGTGTGTAGGTTACACCAACAATATCAGTGAATAGATTTTTAGATACCAGTAAGAATTGCAGCAGTTGCCTAACTATTATGTAAGGTGTTAGTTTTAATGATATTGTAATGATAGCGTAAAAGGTAAAGGTATGATCTTGGTCTTAGTTTTGGCATCATCTCGTAAGTGCTACAGACAGACAGACACAGACAGACAGACAGACAGACACAGACAGACAGACAAACAGAGAGAGACAGCGAGCCAGAGAGAAAGAGACATAAAAGACAAATTCCTTTTTTATTTATTAGATTAGGAACTGGTTAAAATATTATATGGTTTTTGATACTCCCTATAAAACATTAAGTTGGATAACTGCTGCCTGTTTTAATGAATAAGAGCCACACACCTCTCATGTCTTCAGGCCTTTTTTTTATGTTAGAAAATCAAATTATGAACATCATATCCAATGTCAAAACAATACATTGTCGCCACTACATGATTCACACCCCCTTGGTATCCCCTGTAACTCATAATGCCAGGGTTGAAGCCAGCACCCGTCCTTCTGTCCTTTTTGCAGCTGGGGACGGGAAAAACATTTGCTCATTCCATCCTCTGTGACGGACAAAAATTGATTAATATGTAAAGATATAATAAAACTGTCTCCCTTGTGCAATTTTTCACCAAAGCAGATGCTGTTGAACAGCTTAATCTACCAGCAAAATCTACACCTCAAAATGCAGGAAATAGCGTGTCAGAGGGTCTAGATTTCAAAATTTTCCGGGGAATATGCCCAGACCCCCTAGGAATGTTGCGCCTTGGGTGCTTGATAGGATTCAAAATCAAGGGGATGGAAAATGATTTCAGGCTGGCTACAACCCTGCATAATACTCCTTAAATATTATAGATTTCTTTATTATTCATTATATTGTTTTTTTTTTTATATCAATTAGCAACGCTTAAAGAATACCAAACTTTACAAATGATATTGATCATAATAAGAAAAAGCTCTACACGAAAATTTACTAGCACTCCCGCACAAGGTCTCATATTCGAAACCCCACATTTTAGTCCCCACCACTTCTATGTCCGGTGGTGCATGTAGAACAGGAAGTAGCAATATGTAGCAATCTGTAAAGTCAATAAGTAGCAATCTGTAAACTAATTCAAAAGTAGCAATCTGTAAAGTCGAAAAGTTAGTGTGACACTGTGTAGCAATCTGTCGCAATATGTAAAGTAAAAAAGTAGCAATCTGTAAAGTCGAAAAGTTAGTGTGACACTGTGTAGCAATCTGTCGCAATATGTAAAGTAAAAAAGTAGCAATCTGTAAAGTCGAAAAGTTAGTGTGACACTGTGTAGCAATCTGTCGCAATATGTAAAGTAAAAAAGTAGCAATCTGTAAAGTCGAAAAGTTAGTGTGACACTGTAGCAATCTGTCGCAATATGTAAAGTAAAAAAGTAGCAATCTGTAAACTAAGTCGAAAAGTAGCAATCTGTAAACTAAGTCAAAAAGTAGCAATAGCTGTCGCAATATGTAAAGTAAAAAGTAGCTATCTGTAAGGCTAAAAAGTACTTAAAAAACTGTAAAGTCAAAGTCAAATGTAGCAGGCTGTTATAATGCTTATCTAACACATAATTATGATTTTATACTGGTGCTATTCTAAAGGAAAACCAGGTGGGCTTGCTTCTTACATAATCATGGCAAAGAGCTTTTAGGGAAATTGTAATTAACTGTTGCAAAACAGACATGTAACCCTAGTTCACCTTTATCTGTGGGGTAACCTATATCCAATGTTTTTAAAAACAGTATTTATGTATCCAGATATCAGGTGGAACAAACAACGGTTTCAAATTGCAATCTTTTAGAAATATTGTGGTTTCAAATAACCATTCATTGAGATTTGATATCCCTAAATAACATGCCTTTAAAAACAACAGATATAGGCTACCCCGTGGATAAAGGTGAACTAGCGTATATCAACGTAAAGCTATGTAATTATCTAATTTCTATTGGCTGTATATTGTGTTTATGCTTGTGTTTGTATTGTCATTTCAAATGGTTGGCTGTGAGTTGCTGATTGGCTGTAACTAGGGCTTTGCAAAGGTGTCTGATTGGCTAAACAAATCCAGCATTTTCATTGGCTGTTGTTTAACACAAGCATGCTGCTTCTGATTGGTTGTTGCTATAATGATGAAAGCACTTTGCTGATTGGTTGGTTGGAGAAAGGCAGGGCTCGAAATACTGGTGCATATGCGCTTTTAATTTATGCAACCAAAATTGAAGCTGCGCACCTAATCTTTTACTGTTAGTGTACCTAGAAATTTGTATAGGGTTACGTACAAAAACATACTATAGGTGTATACTCGTATGTAGTATATATTTGATATTGAAGTGTCAGAAAAGATGTTAAACTTTTGCTGTTAACTATAATTATCAAATTCAATTCCGAATGCTGTAAGTTGAATTTTAGTTTCAAACTCTAAAGAGAAGCAGTGACAACAGAGTCTTTTATCTAGGTTATGCATCAAAATCTTGCTCCGTGTAACGCTAGTTCACCTTTATTCGCGGGGTGACCTTTATCCGCTGTATTTAACACCAGGGTATTTCGGGATATATTTAGTCGACGGATGGTGGTTCCAAATTGCATTATGTTGAAAAAAAATCAATTTGAAACCACCGTCCGTCAACTTGATATCCCTAAATATCCTGTCTTTAGGAACAACGGACATAGGTTACCCCGCGAATAAAGGTGTACGTTACCTAGATTTTAGTTTAGGGTCTTCCAAAAATTAAGTTTCGAGCCCTGCAAACATATAAATGAGCACCATTACATTGTAACACATTTCCTGGATTGCTGCATGTAAACCTCATGATTTTCCCTCCTTCGTTAACTTAATTATTTCCCCCTCGTTAAGAGATGGGCTGACGAGAACGGTCAGTATTGAAGAAGCAGAGGAGTTCTCCATGACCACCACCCTTACACCTGTCTCACATCTTAAGGCCTGGTCTGACTTTAAGTGAGTTTAAGATTCCTTAAGAGTACATGACTGTCAAACTCCTGAATAAAGAGACTCTTTTTATACAACCATTGCTTTATTCTCACCGATGTTTCGGTGATCGTCTGTCACCTTCTTTAGGGCAATTCTGACTGGTTCACGTTGTATTGCAGGACGCTGGTGTTGCTGCTCACAGTTCAGATGCGGTCACAAAATGTATTTTTGTGTCTGTACATAATGTAAATACAACTTTACGTTTTGTGACCGCATCTGACTGTGAGCAGCAACACCTGCCCTGCAGTACAATGTGAACCAGTCAGATTTGCCCTGAAGAAGGTGACAGACGGTCACTGAAATGTTGGTGAGAATAAAGCAATGGTTGTGTAAAAAGAGTCTCTTTATTCAGTGACGCACCAACCTGATGAAACTATTCACGGATGTTAAACTCCTTCCTGTAGACTCCACCATTGCACAGAGATCCCAGTTGTAATCCACTAGCTATAGCTAGGTCTTAGACTTAATATGTAGGTAGGCTTCCAAAATCCTTGGTCTTTAAACTTTATAAAATTATGTAACATGTTGGGGTTGCTGTTGAGGGGATTGATATTCAGTTATTATTAGGCAAAGAGGGGTATCATGATCACCGTTGCAAATCAAACTTCACTTCACAGTCACCAGCTGTATTTTGATTAGGTATGATTAGGACCTTCAGTAAACCTAAAATCCCTATGATCTGAAGCTGGCAAGACTTTGTGATTTTAACACAAGAAGATTGCAGCACAATATGTATGGGAACACTGATTTCTTACAAAAAAACTGTTCCTCACTTTACATACTAGTAACTCTTTTATTACCCCTTTCATATTTCTCATCAAATGTGCACCCATCCAGGCAGTATAACGCTAGTTCACCTTTATCCGTGGGGTGACCTTTATCCGTTGTCTTTCAAAACAGCACGTTTAAGAGTATTAAGTCTGCTGACAGTGGTTTCAAATTTGCAATATTTTCAAAATGTTCCGATTTTAAACCATCATCCGTCGACTCTATATCCCTAAATACGATTTTTGTACATAACAACGAATATAGGTCATTCCTCGGATAAAGGTGAACTAGCGTTACACGTGCACTCTTCTACAAGATGATTAGGCCATAGCTAATAATAATGAGCTTGCTGCTTGAACACAAGTCCATTGCTTATGCTTCATCATCATCATCGGTCGACGTGATCAAATGTAGACATGTTCGCACATGTCTACACACGACGGGGTTATACCGCCCCTTACGGGGTGACATACCCTTTCGTAGGCTAATTACAAGACGGGGATGCGCCAGGTCTCCCGTCCAAGCTTATGCTTACAAGCTACGTTATATCAGAACTTGGCATTTGTCATGACATAGAGTCATTTCATCGGTTCTCAGAGATTCACACAAGTCAAGAAGACTCGAGATGTATACAGACAGTGAAACTGTACCTTGCATGACTTTATTCACTTCTGGGTCCCTAAAACGGTGTGCAACAAAGTACAAATAAACCTTACCCTGTTTTCTTATTCAGCACTTATTTTTCTGAGAACCATTGAATAAAATTGATGCGGCCATAACAAATAGATTTTCTTTTCTTGCTTTCTTGATAGCATTGATATTGCTTTGATTAATGCATTTTTATTCACTTTCAACTTTTTTCCAGTAATTTTCAAGTGAATACAGCAATAATTTTCTCTTCAGATTTAAAGGAAATGCCATCATGAGTCGACAGACTCCAAATAGAAATAGTACAATGCACATGCCAAGACTACCAAGGAAATAAAATGTATATGATCAATCAAGGAGGTTAAAAAGTCCTTTTTAACCTCCTTGGATCAATGTAAAATGCTCTTTGCTTGGTCGCTGAACCCCTACATGTTACATGACAGTCTGTCAACTTTCTGTAGTCTGCTGAGTCTGTCCTTTATAACTTGGTTATTTCAATACCAGATAGATTTAGTATAATTATAATTTTTAATCAACTAGATTTATAAAAGTTTGTAATCAATAGACTTTTTGACTTCCTTATCACTACTAGATATATCACCTTTGTGATAAGATTTGTAAAGATTTATTGACTAATTAGTTTTAGCAAATACTATAGAGCTAAAGAACTATAGAACATGGCTTCTAACTGTCTGTCTCATCCCTATCCTTGTGTTTTGTTGTTTCTTTTTAACATTCCATAATATATGTTTCAGCGTTGTTCTTTCTCTCCAGCGGAATTTCAGATAATGTGACACTTTCCTTAACTGATGTCATCTTATCCCTCAGGGTTCACGCTTGACTTGTGCTTATCTGTGTTTCTGGCTTAGATCAACGTCACATTTCCACAAACTTAAATGGCCTAGCCATGCACTTTGGGGGAAATGAAAAATATGATATAAAAGACAATTTACTGTAACATTTAAAAACACATAAAGGACCAAAAATGATTCAACAGTATGCCTTGTGCATGTTTATACAATCATACATTGTTATAATTTTATTGGCATAGACTTAAATTTTTTGTTTTATACAAACAGCAGCCGACTAGGCCCTATGTAGGAAATGTGACATTAAGGCTTCAGGTAAAATTTGTGGGGAAGAAGTTGTTTTTAAGTTAAACCTGACTGTACAATCTGTTTATTATCATCTTAGGCCACAAACTTTACCTAAGCCAAAAAATGTCAAACATATATTCTGATTGATATAGGACAAGTGGCCGAAGGCCAAAGACTGACAAATGTTACATGACAAATATCATGTTGTTTGACTGCCATGCTGTTTTAGCCAGTCACATTCGTGAAAACTGTGTTCAATGTTGTCTGATTGGTCAAACTTTTTGAAGTTTGACCAATCAAATTGAAGAAAATTTTTGAATGTAACATTTCAATCTGCTCTCATTGTTGTCTTCAACCATTATTTTCTGCTGTTCAAAAGGGAAACAAAAGAGGACTTAGATGGCTTTGGAAACAATGAAATTTTGTTAACTTGAGAATTGTCTGTATCAATGGAAAAAAAATTGTGTCTGGCATTCAGTAATTTTTTTAGCTTGTCTGTCAACACAACATAGAACCTGGCAGTAACAGGTGTAGAAACCCTACTTTTTATGCCAGTCTTTGAAACCTGCCTAATCCAAATTACATAAATGTAAAAGACTGGACTGAAATCTATTTTATGAGCTTAAATTGACACGTTCAACAAGGAAAATCAACAATTAGGCTCCCAAACAATGACTGGGATGCAAGAAAAATTTATAAAGCTGGGGACAGTTCTGGTTGGAACAAACTTTAGCCAAATCTTTCTGTCCTAAAGTTTGTTTGTTTTTAATCTAACACCAATGACCTCAGTACTATGTCATGCTAATCAAATTGTGTGTGTGATATGCAAAAAAATAGTTACTCAAGCAACTGGATATGGTTTTGGAAACGGTCAGACGTTTCGGATAGAATCCACTATGATCCTTCGTCAGAATCCATTATCCTGTGTCACTGACAAAGGATTGTGAATTCTATCCGAAACGTCTGACCGTTTCCAAAACCATATCCAGTTGCTTGAGTATTAACTATTTTTTTGCGTATCTTATTACCTGGATGTCTAACCTACATCGATGTGTGTGTGATGTTTTTTTCTTTGCCAGACACCGCCTGCCCCGTGAGCAATGGTGGCTGAAACTGCGCCCGCTTCTACGCATCCTCGCCAAGCACGAGAGCGTCTACGAGGTGGAGGGCGAAGAGACCAGCATTGAGTGAGAGGGGAGCGTTAAAACTGGCGAGAGTGTGTGTCAGTGTGTACAGCAGGGCTCTAGCCAGCGTCTGTTTTTCTGTCAATTGACGGAAATTTGCTGCGGGTGACGGAAAAATTTTAAAACCAATCCGTCAACCTTGACGGACAAAAATCTGATAAAAGCACCTTGGTGGAAGCTACAGGCTGCTTGGGGACGCCGTCCACGGCCGTAAAAGCCACACACTGTTTGTTTTGCTATTGTTATGATTGTTGACAATGTGCGTCGGCGCCCTTTTGAATACGATAATCTCATTAAAAACCCCTTTTTTAAGGTCTCAGTTCAGTCTCTCTAACTCCTGGAATAGTGTTTTCACGACAATGGGAATTGGCTGACGGAAAAAAATGTCGAGCTGGCTAGAGCCCTGGTGTGCAGTAACATCATCGCTGGACCTTGAAAGTCAATCTGTGTTGGTAGAAGTCATTATTGGACTAGTTAAACTGCAGTATCCAACACAAAAATTGGACTCACCCAAATTTTTGACTGAACAGCACCAGTCTTCGTAAAGGAATGAACAATCCACTTTTGTCGTGACATCACCTCAACATATTCACGTAAAATCACCGGGTCATTCGTTCTCACTGGATAAAGTTAAAATCTTGGACACAGAGCTTTACAACTATCCCTGAACAGAGACGGTGTGCGCCATAGACTTCCTGCAACCTATGATCCACTGATTACTGAGTCACGTGTTCTATCAGCATAACGTGACGTTATGTGTTGAATATTGCAGTTTGAATAGTTCAATATTTGCTGGACCTTTGGTGCTGTAGTGTGTAGCGACGTTTCTAGCTTGCCACCCCCTAAACCTAAAGTGGACCACTCCATATAAGCATGCCAGAGGAAAGCTAGCAGATACCATTGCAGAAAATAGGGGTGGACAAGGTGGTTTGAGCATACCCAAGAGTTTTAAGGTGTTTACGAAGGTTTCTTAACAAAAAAAAGTGCTGAGCATGGTTGATATTTGTATACAGTGTTGTATAGTGAACTTGAGGTTCTGCTAGCAAATTCCGCACTATGAAGTTGATTAAAGATAACTGCTTACTATACTAGGCTGTTAGAAGATGACAAAAAAAAGTTAAAGAAGAGAAAAAATGCCTTATGAAGGATGTATAAGTGATCAGAAATTCGTTAAAAAGATTTTATGTGGAAAAAAAGGTTAATAGATAAGGATAAATTGTTAGAATTTGCTTGATATCTAGATGTTAAAAGCAATAGGAATATATATATTATGGTTAATACTGGTCAGGAAAGGGGGTCAAAATGATAAAGTTTTTGAGGGTAAACTCTGTGGAAGTAAACTTTAAGGTTTTTATAACTGTTTGTAACGAGGCACCGAAGGATGTGTAATTCTATGACGTAAGCTAACTCCCATAGCAAATTATCATCCCTACTTGGCCAATTTCTAGGACTTTAAAATGGGAATATCATGCAAAACATTATGATAGTACGAAAATATGGCCCAAAACACAACACAACACACAAAGCGTAAAAACATTCACTTTTTATTGATAAAATTAATCGTCAAATCACTTTGCAACATACCACAGCCTCAGTGGGATACTACTTCTAGGAAAAAAGATGATACTACGTTTAGTTAACTTTCCAGGCTGATTGGGGGGGAGGGGGGGTCTTTGGCTTATTCCACTATCTAAAAAGTACGTAAAAGCTGTACAGTGAGGTGTATTTTGTAGTACCGTGAGAGCATGTTTTATTTTGTATATCCCGTGCTGCTATCCGTGATGAAATTAAATAAATGATCCCCTAGCAGAATATACAAAAACGTGTTAACGTCTGATACATGTAAATATAAAATGCAGGTCAACATCCACTTATAGATCATATGAAAAGTGCACTAGAGATGCAACAAAGGAAAGAAATCCTCTCTGCCAAGTTCAATCAAAAAGCAATGAAAATATTGGGTAATTCTGAATTTTCTTTGTAGCATATAAAAACTAGTTGAGATGGAGGCCTGGTATTTTTAATGTCCAAGTACTATATAAAAAGACCATAACAGCGTAAACTGTCCAGATTTTGTAAAGTCATTATTGTAACTGTTGAGATTTTGCACAAAAAGAAACCTTTAAGTCAAATGTCAGAAACTGAAGAACCCAACATCTGCTTGGAGAGATGTGGATAGATTTTGTGGTAAAATGACACATTATCCAATAAGCAATAATGGATAAAGTTGCTTGCTATGTATCAGAAATTTTGCTGATGAAAAAGTGAATTCTTAAGTGTTTTCTTGCCACACCACTGCCAATAATACTGTCACAGTGGTACAAGTTGTACTGAATATTTGTTGCATCTAAGGCCCTTGTTGTAAGAATTAAAATGACAGAGTTTCCACTTTGAGACAATACAGTGGAAGCCATTTAATTGCACGTCGGATAAACGCACACTTCGGTCAATTGCACGGAATCCCCAAATCCATGTGGCGATGCGGTCCAACTGGGTAACTTCGCATTATCGCACACGCCGGATAATTGCACGGAATTCGCTGGCAAATTGGGTGTGCAATAAAGCGGCTTCCACTGTAATAGCATAAATTGAACCATGAGTAAAATTTCATATTTGAAAACATAGTCCCATCTTATGGTATGTAGTCTACAATGTTACAATTATTTGGTGATGCTGGTTAAAGTGGTGCTTGTTATTCATTTACACCAGTAAAAAAAGAATAAAACTTTTTTCTGCGCCAAATTGTTGTAGTTGAAAATGCCATGGTAAAACCAGTTTTGTTATACTTTATTTGTTGAAGAAAAAAAAATAATGTGAAGTTTGTATTGACAAAATGGCAAGTTTTGGAGTGTTGTATGTTAGGGATATGCTCAATTGAAATTTAACACTGACCTTACATGATTTTATGAGCCTCACAAGAGGGTCTTGACGATTGTGATAATATCTTTGAGTACTCTGTTGTAAACAGTGACTTCACTAGACAAAAGTACATTGCAGTAAATGTAAGATGCTTTGTGTATTGCTACATGCTGTTTGAGCTGTCCTTGTTAGAGATATGTGATTGTATCTTTAGTCTGTGATATATCAAAAGTTAGTGAATGAGTGGAATTGATGCTTAGGTCATATTGATTTGATTAATATATGGATGGCATTCGGTGAAATGAAGTTGCCTTTATTATGAAATCTTAGTGGTCACGAAGGTTTAAAAAACGAAACATTGTATACTAAACAATAAATTCTGCATGGATTTTGGAACTCTATCCAATAGTAATATTCTGTTTTCAGATTATTGTTTTTGAATTTACAGAATATATTTGTTCTCTTTGCACAATTTGCAATATATAGACAGAAACTTTTTTTACATGTTGGAAACAGACGAAAATTGATGTGTGTGGGTGATTGTAATCCATATATTAATCAAGTCAGTATGGTCTTACAGCATGTATCAAAATTACATATATTGTAAATTTAGAGGCGTGGCTGCTAAGTTGTGATTGCATGAAATGCATACTATAGTATTATACATCAAGTAAGTATTAATTGGAAAAGGTACAAATTATTTCTAGTAGCATAGTAGATGTTCATTGCTACATTTTGTATCACAGATACTCTTTTTCTTTGCTTTTGTTAATTCCTTGGAATTAAGCCTTGTAATTTTTTGGCGACACCTCAGGGGTGAGGCACTCACGTTTACCCTCACATTGTTTTTCCTCCGATTCTTCTACTTTTCCTGTTCCAAACAAATGAGGTCAATGACCTAGACCAGACGGCTGTCACCATGGTTACTAGTATAGTAGCAAACTCCCTGTGGTGTTCAATTACATAATGTAGCAAGTGGCAGGACAGAGCTGGAGAGGCTGGTCATCATATATATGAATGTGTTTGAGAAGGAATAAAAAAAAAAAGTAGTTTGTTGAGGTAGACGGTGTAAGGGAAAACATTTTACATTTACTTGCAAGTGATACATTTCTTGTTTGAATTATTGTTAATGCATTTAAGTTCGCGGGGATTTAATTTAGTGGTAGCGGAAAAAGAACTTTTTGCAGTGGTTGTAAGTTCGCAGGAGCACCTTGCACTGTAGTCTCTTACTGCCATGGAAAAATGTTCGCGGTGGTTTTAAGTTCGCGGTGAAGAGGCCACCGTGAAAACCGCGATCATTAACTGGCCGCAAAATTTTCTGCATTTACAGTATCTTATTGTCAAACCTTTGTCTTTATGTTCACAGCTTTTATTATCTATTGTGGACAGGGTTTCTGTGTACTTGCCAGTGTAGGTTACATTCTTCAAGTTTGCACACAAAAGGAGACTGATATTCTAAGCTGTTAACTGCTGTTCTTATGGTGTATTTATTTGCCTTCGTCAAATGGCAAGAGACGGGAAGACATAGTCGTTGTGCAAAGGTTTGAAATGAAGTGAAAGATTCTGAGAAGTGAAATTCTTGTAGAAATGTTACAAGTGTATGACTGCAGCAATTTTACAGCATTGTTTGTCAATAAAGTGGGGAAATTAGGAAATCCAATACTTGTATTTGTTTTCTATGGTTTTTATGTTTTCTATAACGATACAAGAATTTTGCAGCATCGGAAGATTTGAAGAAAATTAAACACGTGAAAATTAAGATGTTACTTGAAGGATTTTGACATGAATAGATACGGTTGGAGATTAGTAAGACGTCAGACATCAAGTTAAAACAATACCTCGGCTAATTTGGCTAATTGTCTTGGTGCTTTTGCTACTCCTTCAAAGTTTAAGAATCACGAAAAAAAAATCGATCGGAAAATCTTCAGGCAAATGTATTTTCCTCTGGCGAGTTCTCCATGCATGCAGCTCGGCGTTTTAAGCTGGTAGATATCTTCAACTGCACTGTGCCGCATTGCGCTAGGTACAAGTTATAATACTTTAGTTTCATATGTTTTTCCATTCAAAATGCGGACTTGACAACAACTACTACTACTGCTACGGAACGAATGTTTTGACAAAGTGACGTATTAAACACGGGCTTGTATGGAACATGCACTGCTCGTGAGGGCACCAGGCCAAAGGTCACGGGTGAAAGTCCGCCGGTTGGATAACCATACGTTCTTGATAGGAACAGATCTGGCGACTCTGGGACACTGTCTGTCAAAAATAAAGTAAGTGCATTTGATTTTTTCTTTTTCTGTTAAAAGTAATTAAGATGATTGTGCAAGGTGTGTGTGCTTGTGTCATATTCCTTGTTTACATGTTAATCAATTTGCAAGCACTGATCCTATGGTGCGATTAGATAGCATCATAAGCTGCCGAAGGAGTGTAGCCGGCCTGGGTGGGAAATGTACACTCTAGCTAGGCCGGCT
The DNA here is from genome assembly GCA_019207045.1 of Branchiostoma floridae x Branchiostoma belcheri. Classification (NCBI taxonomy): domain Eukaryota; kingdom Metazoa; phylum Chordata; class Leptocardii; order Amphioxiformes; family Branchiostomatidae; genus Branchiostoma; species Branchiostoma floridae x Branchiostoma belcheri. Next base: position 2,185,363 of record CM033040.1, on the reverse strand, counting down.
ACACTTCTTCGGAAAGCTTATGATACAGTAACTATCTAATTGTACCATAGGATCAGCTTGGAGATTAATGTTTAACAATTGCAAGGCTTTGATCATGCCATACCACGCTGGTCAAACAAACAAAAAGGCTGACTAGGTTGGAAGGGAAACGTCTACCAGAGAGAGACAGAGAATAAGCAAGCTATTATATAAAAGAGGGCTTTGATTGCATTGTGACGTAGACCTAATAGCATGTTACTATCGCATATTTTTGTCCGAAAATTGAGCATAGAAGATGAAGAAAATCTTAAAGAAGAATGTAGATTTTTTGTATACAGCAAAGTGCAGCTTTATAGATACAATCTATGTTTCCCTACTGTAATACAGACAAATTCATATTTCTAATGATTATAGACAAACCTTTAATTCTCAAACAAACCATGTTTTTACGAACCTCCCGCAGATTGGCCAATGCCTTGTGTAACTTTCTTTCTGATTCGATGTATGATGTTAAATGGCGTCATAACAGATATGGCATGGCGTCTTCTGATGGTCGACGTCCTCTGGCTATATGATAATTCTAATTATGCCAACCTAATAATTGTTGCATCTTAAATTCTTCCAGTACTAGTCCACCCTTACCAGTGTACTGACTCCGTTCGCCCTGAGCCGCAAACGTGTGGCGATCATCGGCGCAGGCGTGTCAGTGCCTTGACTCTACTTCGGGCGTTTGTAGTTTATAAATTGACAACACTAGTCATATAACACCACTTAGCGAATTCTATGACGTAACGGCATCGTGGCCGATATGAAATGGGGCTCTCGGATTGGTCAGAGTTCTTCTTCTGGCCGTATGATTATAAAGTACACCAAACCAATAATTGTTGTATCTTGAATTCTTCCAGTCAACCCTTACCAGTGTACCGACTCTTTTCCTGATGAGCCGCAAACGTGTAGCGATTATCGGCGCTGGCGTGTCCATGCCTTGTGTAACTCTACTTCGGGCGATTAAACTTTATAATTCACCACTAGCTATAGTGACCACTTAGCAATTCTATGACCTTACGGCATCGTGGCCGATATGACATGGGCCCTCTAATTGGTAAGAGTTCTTCTTCTAGCCGTATGATTATAAAGTAGACCAAACCAATAATTGTTGTATCTTGAATTCTTCCAGTCAACCGTTACCAGTGTACCGACTCTTTTCGAGATGAGCCGCAAACGTGTGGCGATTATTGGAGCTGGCGTCTGCGGGCTTACGTCACTCAAAGCGTGCCTAGAGGAGGGGCTGGAGCCCGTGTGTTTCGAGAGGCACGATGATATAGGTAAGACGTGGTTTGTCTCTTGGATCAGTCGTCTTTTTTCTTCTCCTAAGTCCCTCTCTCCCTCTTAACTGACGCTTTCTATATCTTTCTCTCTCTCTCTCTCTCGATCCGTCGGATATGTGTGTGCGTGTGTGTGTGTGCGTTTGTGTGTGTCTGTATATGTATATGTGCGTGCGCGCGTGTGTGTGTGTGTGAGAGAGAGAGTGTGTGTGCGTTTGTTTGCATGCATGTGTGTGTGTGTGTGTGTGCGCGCGTGTGTTTAATAGGAATTTGTGTATCTGTATGCGTGTATGCGTGTGTGCTTATGTCGAAGCAGTAAGATGTTGAATAATGTTTTGTGACTTAATCGTTTTCTAGGAGGAGTTTGGTACTACACGGACGATGTCCGGCCCGATCAGGGCTCCAGTGTGTACAACTCCCTCATCACGAACGTCAGTAAGGAGTCCTCGTGTTTCAGCGACTTCCCGTACCCCCGGGACTACCCAGCCTACATGTCCTGCCACCTGCTACACAAGTACCTGCACCGGTACGCCGAGACGTTCGGGCTCAGCAAGTACGTCAGGCTCAACACTAAGGTCAGAGTCTTTATGAAAAAGACACACAGACAAATGACTAAGAAAAAAAGATGTATGAGTCAATTGCAAAACAAATGACACAACTTATCAAATTTCTGCCTTCGTTAAGTGCTAATGGCCAATATCCCAGAAACGTGACTTAACAAATTTAGATTCAGGAAATACTCAGGAAATACTCATGAAATAAACTGGGACTTCATGAAATAAACTGTTATTCAACTCAGACACGCAGACAAATGAGTAAAAAGATGATAATTTTATTTATGAGCGGACACAAAAGACACAACTCTGTGCTTTCTGGCTGTCCCTACAGCCTTCGTTATGTGTGAATGACCAGTACCTCAAACACGTGACTTATTAAAGGCGGGCTCAACACTCAGGTTAGAGACTTTATGAAATTAAACTTTCGTCATGATGCAGCACGATTAAGCACATCACTTTGAAAGTTAGGCCTTCGTCATGTTTGAATGACAAAATACTTTGTACGCATGTGACGTCAGCCCTTCTAGGGATGGATCCACTAAGGATTAAGAGATCGAAAATGTTGGCCATTGTGCAATCTACCATAATGTGGTATAATTTGTTTGATAAATTGCACCAGGTCCTTTGACTTTTGGATGGATAACTTTAATGCCATTTGCACGTTGATGTTTTTTTTTTGGGGGGGGGGGGGGGGATCTTACTTGTTTGACACCGAAAGCAAAGTAAGATGCGCTGTACTCTTCACCCACAAGGTGGTCGAAGTTCGTATGGCTGAAGACCACGTGACCACCGGACGTTGGATCGTGTCTTCGGTCGGCACGGCGGCGGAAGGATCTCCCAGAGAGGAGATGTACGACGCCCTGATGGTGTGCAGCGGTCCGTTCTCTAGATCCTTCACACCGAACTACCCCGGACTGGACCAGTACACCGGCCTCACCATGCACAGCAGGGAGTATAAAAGTCCGGATACGTTTAAGGGGAAGAGAGTTTTAGTGATTGGTGAGTGTGGTCATCAAATTTTATCCTGCTCCACTTGACATATAAATCTAGCCTGGATCAGTACGATAAAACTTAGCCTGGTTAAATCTCACTTATAGCAGCCAGCCCTACATCCGACCAGCCTCCTATAGAAGGCTGAAATCTTAGTTCCTGCGTTTGGAAGGATTTCAGAGTAAAGACCGGCGACTGTAAAGAGAAGATGCAGTGATCTGTATTTCTGGTAGCTACCTAGCCCCCTCCCCTGACCACGGGCGTGGGTATCCATGTGATACTGTAAATGCATTTAAGTTCGCGGGGATTTAATTTCGCGGTAGCGGGAGAAAGGATTTTTCGCTGTGGTTTTAATTTCGCGGTAGCACCATGCACTGTAGTCTCTTACTACAATGAAAAAAAATGTTTGCGGTGGTTTTAAATTAATCTACCGCGAACATTTCTGCATTTACAGTACTGTACCATATTGGCCATCTTTAGATCAGCCTTCACGTTGCTTACTGCATCTTTCTTCAGGAGCGGGAAACTCAGCCGGTGACGTTGCAGTCGACGTTTCTCATGTAGCTTCAAAGGTGGGGTTCTTTTGATTCGTTTCACTCTTATCTCCCAATGCTCCCTTCCTCAAAACGTTGATTTACACTTTTCTTCTAGCAAAAAGTGTTTTATCTCAGATGATGTATTGTCATTCTTTATTGTACTTGTAAAGTTGGCCTCGTTAGTTTTAATTTTCATTCAGGGGTTTATCTACTTACTGGTTATGGATTTATCTATTTAGTGGCTACTTTAATATCAGCAGTTTGCTAGAGCTTATCACCAGTGTAACATGTTCAGCTGTTTGTTTGTTTTTCTAAATGAATTGTTATTCATTCTAGTACCGCTGAAGAAAAGCGATAGATGTCACTCAAAACGTTCGGAAGTAATCTCCAAATTCTGTCCAGTTATTAAAGTTAGATTGTCTTTAATCACCAGTGTGACCTGTCCCTTCAAAGTTATGATAAAAATGATTTTAACTGAAAGAACTAATCACTAATGATGTAACATTGTTCCCCAGTTGTACCTGAGTATGCGGGACGGCACATGGATTTACCCCCGCCTGTCTCACGGCGGCACCCCCATCGATATGCTGGGGTCCCGGGGTCTCCTCACCTCCCCCGCCTGCATCTAACAAAAACTACTTACTAATGCTATAACATTGTTCCCCAGCTGTACCTAAGCATGCGGGACGGCACATGGATCTACCCGCGTCTGTCCCACGGCGGCACGCCCATCGACATGCTGGGGTCCCGGGGTCTCCTCACCTACCCCGCCTACATCTAACAAAAACTACTCACTAATGCTATACCATTGTTCCCCAGATGTACCTAAGCATGCGGGACGGCACATGGATCTACCCGCGTCTGTCCCACGGCGGCACGCCCATCGACATGCTGGGGTCCCGGGGTCTCCTCACCTACCCCGCCTACATCTAACAAAAACTACTCACTAATGCTATACCATTGTTCCCCAGATGTACCTAAGCATGCGGGACGGCACATGGATCTACCCGCGTCTGTCCCACGGCGGCACGCCCATAGACATGCTGGGGGCCAGGGGTCTCCTCACCTACCCCGCCTGCATCAGCGCACACAGGTAGTAGTAGTAGATTGGTTTATTCAGTACTCACATAAAATATACAGAGCCTCGCAGTCATCTATAATGGTTGACTGAATTGTGCATGCGTTTACAAAAGTGGTAACGTTATAGTTGTATTATATTAAATCGCTATTTTCGAAAAAAACAAGTACTGTTTACAATACGTACGTGTTACCGATTTGATTAAAATCACTATATATGGACAGAATAAAATTGTCAAACATTGATGTCAATTTTCATCTTCACTACACTAGACAGACGGTTGGTATTGCACGTATAATGTACTGGTGACATTTGCATCATTTGCAACTTAGTTATGTAAGGTAAATGCACTCTTTCTGAAACGTTCAGTTCTTGTTCTGAAACTGTCCAGTTGTTTACTTGCAGGAGGAGACAGACTCTAGCTGAGCACGTCAATCAGAGGAACTACGGACTGGAGACCGCTAAGGACATGTACGAACATGTCATGGTGAATGATGAGCTGCGATACAGTCTTATTAGTGGGAAGGTGTGTATTTTGTGTCTATTTAACTCTGTGTGTGTGTGTGTGTGTGTATGTGTGTGTGTGTGTGTGTGTGTGCGCGCGCGTCTCTCTCTCTCTCTCTGAGTGTGTGTGTGCCTATGTATGTATGTTTGTGTCTGTGTTTGTCCATAGACATAGACACTCACCTACCCCGCCTGCATCAGCGCGCACAGGCGGAGACAGACTCTAGCCGAGCACGTCAATCAGACTAACTACGGGCTGGAGACCGCTAAGGACATGTATGAACATGTCATGGTGAACGATGAGCTGCGGTACAGTCTTATAAGTGGGAAGGTGCGTATTTTGTGTCTATTTAACTCTGTGTGTGTGTGTGTGTGTGTGTGTGTGTGTGTGTGTGTGTGTGTGTGTGTATGTATGTGTGTGTGTGTGTGTGTGTGTGTGTGTGCGTCTCTCTCTCTCTCTCTCTCTCTCTCTCTCTCTGAGTGTGTGTGTGTGCCTATGTTTGTATGTTTGTATGTGTGTTTGTCCATAGACATAGACACTCACCTACCCCGCCTGCATCAACGCACACAGGCGGGGACAGACTCTAGCCGAACACGTCAACCAGACGAACTACGGGCTGGAGACCGCTAAGGACATGTATGAACATGTCATGGTCAATGATGAGCTGCGGTACAGTCTTATAAGTGGGAAGGTGGGGATTCTGTGCCTATTATCTGTGTGTGTATGTGTGTGTGTGTGTGTGTGTGTGCGTCTCTCTCTCTCTCTCTGTGAGTGTGTGCGTGCCTATGTATGTATGTTTGTGTCTGTGTTTGTCCATAGACATAGACACTCACCTACCCCGCCTGCATCAGCGCGAACAGGCGGAGACAGACTCTAGCCGAACACGTTAATCAGACTAACTACGGGCTGGAGACTGCTAAGGACATGTATGAACATGTCATGGTGAACGATGAGCTGCGGTACAGTCTCATAAGTGGGAAGGTGCGCATTCTGGAGTGAAATATTGTGTGTGTGTGTGTGCTTTGTGTGTTTGTGTGCGTGTGTGTGTGTGTGTGTGTGTGCGTGTGCGTGTGCGGGCGTGTGTGAGTGTGTGGCTGAGCATGTGTGCCAGTATGAGTGTCACGGTGTGTGATTGTGTGTGAGTGTCTTTGTACGTGTGTGTGTGTGTGTGTCTTTGTACGTGTGTGTGTGTGTGTATGTGTATGTGTGTGTGAGTGTGTCTGTCTGTCCGTGCGCGCGTGTCTGTAGTTTGTCAGTGCGTGTGTGCGTCTGTCCGTGTGTGCGAGTGCGTGCGTATGCGTGTGTCTATGGACTGGAGATTGCGAAAGTGAGCAATTCGCAATACTATGAATGTACACAATTCATCTATCTATGCCCGCATACCTCTGCATGTATCGGTCGCAAAGTGGTATTAGTAAGGGGCTGCGGTCTGCTATCACAATGACTATAATGTTTTACCTTCAGGTTTTGTTGAGACCTGGAGTGACGAAGTTCACCCGCACGGGGGCGCTCCTTGCAGATGGCACCATGCTGGAAAACATCGACGCTGTTGTGTTCGCAACGGGATACGTAGAAGCCAATGTCTCTTACTTGGACGACTCAATTCTCGCAAGTAAGACATTATTTTTAGGTTTTTGGAATTTTTCTTGATTTTTCACATTAATCTTTGATTGCCCTGCTTTAAAGGTATCATTGAAGTAACGTTAAATGTATGTACTCTTTATTCTACTAATTCTTGTTCAATTTTGTATTGTATATTGTCTATTAACTTTGCTGCCTACGTGCCCACTTTGTTCTGCCCATGTTGCATACTGAATAAAGTCAAAGTCAAAAGTCAAACGTTAACATTCTCCCTCAAAATTTCCAAATCAAAAATAAAGGTAACACAAAGTGGTGATGACTTTACGGTACTGTGGCGAATTTAGGGCCCCCTTCGTTATACATAACGTTATTTGTCCTCCGATGATAGTCAAATTTCGGCAACGTATTTTCATTTTTTTTTTCAAAAAGGACCTGAAAATTAAAAAAAAAGCGAAATAAGGGAATTTGTCCAATTAGAACTTTTTTTTTCATTCAAAGCCATGTAGTAGACCGTACAACAATTCTTGCACTGCAGCTAGGTGTCGTTGCTAACAAATACGAATTTATCATACAGAGGATCCCACGAAGTTGGACCTGTACAAGCTGGTGTTTCCCGCCAACCTGCCCCACCCCTCCATGGCCGTGATTGGTTTCTTCCATGTCCGAGGGTCCATCCCGCCTGTGGCCGAGGTCCAGGCCCGATGGGCGGCCCGCGTCTTCTCGGTAACACGATATCTATTGTTTGTTTGAACTTTGGTTATTCATGAAGGCTCAAAACGGCCTGCAGGCCGCTTTTCATTGAGGTCATGAGGGAAGAGGCAAGGATCAGACAACGTATATACATTTTGTAACAGAGATATAGTTTAAAGTCTTAATGAGTCTTATAAGCCCATATACACAATTTTAGATACACGGTACGAAACAATTAATAGCGAGAAACATGATTCGAGTCCATTCATTTCGGTCCTTTCCGTTACTCTAAGAGTATCTTAATGGAAGCTAGAGTTGGGGCTGTGCGTATGTCCGGTGGTAGACTGTTTCAGATGGTGGGTCCACGGTAGGTCATGGCTCTTCTAAAGGTTTCTCGCTGTTCAAAATTTTGGGACAGCAAGTTATCTTTTGTTTTATGTGTTCAAATGTGTCGTTTTTTGTCCAACGTAAATCATCTGTTTTTATAAGTACCTAATTCAGCAGCAGAAGGTTATTTCACAATAAACCACATGTTTCCAAAAAGCAATTACTCAAGTGTCACTGACGAATGATAGTGGATGATGCCTGAAACGTCTGACCGTTTCTAAAATCATATTCTGTTGCTTGAGTAACTGCTTTTTGGCGTATCTTATTACCTGGATGTCTAACCTTCATCGACAAACCACACAAACATTCATTCGCACATTTACTCATTAATGTATTCATTTGTCGAAGGCTATTTCTTCACAGAATACAATTAAAAGGATTGAATGGAACAGAATGGACTAGGCTAGACTAGAATAGAATAGAATAGAGTAGAATAGAATAGAATAGACTGGAATAGAATAGAATAGAATAAAAAAGAATAGAATAGAATAGAATGGGCCAGAATAGAATAGAAGAGGCTACGGCGGAATACAGCATATCAGAAAAGAAAAGTTTACTAACTTGTAAAATCATACTTTGTCCTTAGATGTGAAATTGCATTGTGCTGTTGTTTGCTAATTGATTGATCACTATTGTTCTTTATTTTCATGAAGGGACAAGCAAAGCTTCCAGACCGGCAAACCATGCTAGAGCGCGTGCGCAGGGACAGGGAAGACAGACACCGTATTCTTGGGAAACACATGCGCAGTAAACTACCGGTACTATTTCTTTTTTCCTGTAGAAAACTTATAAAAGCATAAAATTGATACAAAATTCAATGCTGCAATGCCCTACCGGCCATTCATCAAGTTTAGACTGAAAACCATTCAATTGTATCCTACGATATCTCCTGAAAATTTTCGGGTTAAATTTATTAGCAATTATATATACTCAGTTATTATGATGATATTAGTTATATTTCAGCCATACCATAGGTATGGTGAAATATATTGTATTCGTAATGTTTCTTTCTCCTGTCAAATCTTCGGAACACGGTATCTCCGTTGTTCCTGAACCGATTGACTTGAAATTTGGCACAAGGGTAGAGTGGGCCAATACCCTCGGGCGTTTTTTTCATTTTTTTCATATCTGCCTTTAAAATGATTTTATTGAGGTTTTTGTCAATTTTATGTATATTTTGGGCTCCTGTACCCTGGTATTACAGCCGAATGACATGAAATTTGGTACAAAGGTGCCCTGATCATATGCACACCCAGATTTAATAACACTTTTGGCATATGGTACAACAAAATGCTTAATTTTGCAATTTTTGGCCATTTTTTGACAAAAAAAGCACATTTTTGCCTCCTGTACCCTCGTTTTACAACCGAATGACCTGAAATTTGGTATAAAAGTGCCCTTCAATTATGTGCACATGAAATCAATAACAGTTTTTCCATACAGTACAACATAATGCTCAATATTGCGATTTTATGGCCATTTTTTGACAAAAATTGGACATTTTTGGCTCCTGTTCCCTCGTTTTACAACCAAATGACCCGAAATTTGGTAAAGGGGTGCTCTAGATATTTATTCAAATGACCCATTTATAATTTTTGGCATGGAACAATTTAAAATGATATATTTGGGAAATTTTTGGGTCATTTTCCAATGGCCTAAGGGGTCAACGACCTCAAGGCCTATTGTTGCATGAGGGAGATGGCTGAAATATGCTGTATTTGCTCTCAAGCAAATGTCGGCCTTTCTAGTTTCCATTTGTTTTTTCACCATCCATTTTCCTGCGCAGAGGGGACCAAAGAGGAGTTTTCAGACGACTTTGGTCTCCTTTGTGAAGGAGAACGATCACCGTCAATAGTTTTGAAAGTCTTCCATTAGATGACCAATTCAAGTGTCATGATTAACACTAAAATGATAGAAAATGTTTACTTTTGTCAACTTTTCTCTGAAAATATCTATTTTTCGTGACTTCCACAGAAGATCGGTGTTATCCCCTATCGTGACGAAATAGCGCGGGAAATCGGAGCTATGCCAAGTTTCTGGAAGCTTCTGCTCAAAGATCCCCGGTTAGCCTTCCGAATCTACTCCCAGCCGCCTCTACCGGCCCACTACCGCCTGGTCGGGCCTCATCCGTGGCCTGGAGCCGCTGACTACACCAAGGAGGCTGTCGGGAACACCTTCTACAGCCTGAGGCATGCCGGGAAGGACGTGACGTCACCCAGCAAGATGGCGGCGGTTTCTTCGATTTCAGTTTTGTTCGTCGTTGTTGTTATTATGGCAGTCGTAATTCGAGTTATAATGTAATATTTTGTCACGCGAAATGTTAAATGATTGGTCAGACTACCGTCCACGCAAGGTAAGTTACTTTGATAGTAAAATTGAACTGTGAAATACTTGTGTGATACAGAACTTTACATTTCGGTACAATGTATGCCCAAAGGCCAAATATATTGCTAGACCATGTTACATTTCTAGCTAGATATTTTGATACGTTGAACTTTTTATAACCCTTTCGTCTATGTTTTACTGATAAAAAAATGACAACTAAATTTTTAGATCCATACATTTATTAGAGTCCTGTTCTTTATAAAGTCCAGTACAATTAATCCATTACAAAACTTCTCTCAGCTCCTTTACGTATACACCAAGTCAAGTGTTCCTCTACTTTGAATTACCACGAGTATCTCTCAATGGACGTCCAGCAAGTACAGTGTAATGTTTTGCGTTTTGTCCTAACTTTAAAATTGGCATTTGGGCTTAAAGTCTTAATCTTTACAAGATGCTTTCAAAGTGATTGTCAAAGAATGCACTACTTCTTTGTTGAATGTAAAAATACTAATCCATTTTTCTTAACATCTATTTTCACCACCCCTGTTAGCATTGAGCTTTCTTCTTGTTATATTATACATATTACATACTCATACCTCTTCAAGATGTTCGACTATATCAAATGCTTGTTTCCGAAAAGAACATTGGACTGGTGTAAACAACTATTAGGGAAACTGCCATAAAAATGCGTATGTACAGCGTTCTAAAACTTCCTTGCTCTATTTCTCCTTTTTTTCTTGGGCTTTCTAAGGAAGGATATTTCCAATGTCGACGTGACATTTTGGTCTGTACGTTTTGTTAAAACTTATTCTCAAAGCAAAGATTACAGCCAAGGGGTGTGGGATTGTAGTGACCGCAATTTTTCGTCATTTGCCCTGCCTACACATAAAACAAATAAAGACCTCTACTAAGCCATTCCATGTAATTTCTGCTTGGAGAATAGCTACTACTAAGGCTTTCAAGTTCAAGCATTCTGAAAATTGGGTAAGTATGACTCCCTGGGTCACAACAAGTTTTCGGTCAGTCCTCTGATCATTCAAAAGTTTAAATGACCCGACTAATATATCACGTGACCTTAATGGCATAATGTGACGTCAGCGACGTGTCAAAGGTACCCTACAGTCGGTATCGGCCCCCGTCTCGATTAAGGGATCGTTGATGGCCACTTTTACTCATCTTAGGAAATAATCCTGTTCCTTGTACAAAAGCGGCAGCCTGGCTTATTCCAAACTCACTGGTTGTCATGGGCACCAAAAGCTTGCTGATAAAATCATTACAATTGTGTACGAAAATAACGCGTACAACTTTTACAATGTCGATTGTTTTTAAAGATGATCCTTCATACGAATCGCATTTAAAGTGGTTTATCTGTAGCAGAGCGACAATAAAACCCCACAAATACAAAAGCGAAGTTTCTTCTCCCTTAATATTTGCAATTCTTCAAGGCTCCTATATTTTACCTCGTCCATATAAAGTTAAAATACACGTAGCTGCCATGTTGTATTAACTCCTTAGAATAAAGTTGTCTGTGCTTTTCTGGCAGAATATCCTTTAAACGTCAAAAATTATTCTTTTCAGACAGACGAAACTTGTCCTTGTAAATTTCGCTTTGGCACAATGTGATGTCGATTATTTGGTCATAATCCATTCCGATAGATTAAGATTTCATTATTTCCAAACTCCCCAAATTCAATTGACACTACTAAATGGCTAGCCTCTACCAGGCTCCACGGTCACAAACTGTATCCCTCGGCCATCTAACTCCTCTGATCTGGCGCGTTTTCTGCCTTATAGTGCCAATTTTAACTATGTTTCCAGCGACCTGGTAGAGGCTACTCAATGGCAATCTCAAAGCAGATTCTACGATGGCATAAGATAGTACCAAACTAACCAAGACGTGTAGTCAGCCAAGAGGTGTCCATTTGCATTGTCCCTGGTAGAGGAACACATTCCTAAGCCGGCTTCACTCCTCTGCCAGCTTTTGATACTATCTTATGCTACCATATGATCTGCTTGGAGATTACTCAATGGCTATTTTTGCTGCATGGTCACGTCGCCTTGTTGCAGTGCACACCTTCGGCGCTAGGGAGAGCTGCTACCAAATGGCTGTTGCTGCACGCCGCAGTGAGCAGCCTTCCGTTTGGGGGTCCTCAAACCGGTGCGCTCTCGGTCACGGGAACGCTCTGGAGTAAAACAAAAATGGATTGATGAATGAATTTATAATTGAACGAACGCTTATTTAGCTGAAAGACTAAAATAAAAGGTGACGAGTAAATAAATGCTTTGTTTAGTTAGGATGATTGTCTACCATTTTTTATTTATTTATTGAAAATGACAACAAATCATTACACTGGGCCAGCCTAGGCAGGCTATGCAAGCTGATGACGGCTGACCCACAAAGATACAACAAACAAACAAATCTAAATTACACATATGTACATAATAGGCCATATAGGCTACGTAAGCTATGAGGAGCAGATAGAAGGTGCTGTAAATCGGTTTGTTGATGTTAAAAATGAATTGTCTACCATTCACCGACGTTAGTTGTTGATGCATTCACCAGTTGGTTTCTACATCATGCATATTCTGGATATTGAAGCTTGCTGAAGGTAAACCTACCTGAGTTGAGTCTCATCTGTGTATGAAGGGGCGCCAGTCTGGGCAGGGAGATGGTCCGCTTCTCGGTACACGGGACTGCTGCGCATGCGTCCCCAGATTTCTTCTCCTCGCACTCGGTTCCCTTATGAGCTGCAAGATTTGAAATACCGAATTTGTTTTTAATTAAAGACGCAGTAAAGGGTAAGGTATAGCAGTCATTGTTCCATTCGAACACCTTACGCCCCGCCCCTGTTCTATAGAACAAAGCCCCGAACCTGTCGAACGCCACATGGAACAAATAGAACCACGTGTTCTATTTCGTAAAAAAAAACAGCACTGGTAGGAAAGAAATGGCGGCCGACGCTTTTGTAGGTACTCATACTAATTGGCTTTGGTTTAGCTTCTGTGGCTCGGAAATCCTCTCAGAATTACAGAATGAACCAAGAAAATGAAATCCACCGAGTACAGCCGTTTGACGCGAAGCTTAGTGCTTTTTCAAGTAGCTAGTGGTAATGTTAGTGCAATGTGGCTTTGCCACTGCGGTTGACAAAAGAAATAACGTCAACTAGAAAAATTGCGATATTTTACGGAATACTTAGAATGGCTTCTGACCCACCTGTTGTGAGGGATTCGATAAGGTCGGCCAGATCCTCCATTGCGCATGCCTGGTCATGGACAAACTTCTCCAGTTTCAAACGTTCGTCTCGGTCCTTCTTCAGCGCCTTCAAAAGGTCTGAAATCATACATTGCCAAGTAACGTTACATATTATTTAATCATTTGTGTTGTGATTACCTTCATGCACATCAAACCAATGTCGCCTTATTCATGATCATTACTGACCAATCAATTTAGAACGTTAACTCACGTTTCACGTGTTTGTTACTCTCTCGAGTTTACGTTGTGGAGTGATTGGTCATCAGTATTGATCCTGAAAAAGGCGACAGTGGTCGTTGATGAAAAGTTGCTCCGTGTGTATCTTTGAGTTGGAAGAAGCTTAGAATTGTACCAAGAATTGTGTAAGAACCCAATGTAGATGGCCTAAATTTTAGGCAAAAAAAGAAAACCAAGATGGCGGAGTCCTCACTTTGTTGCTCCTTGTGCAGGTTGTTGACCTCGTGACGAAGTGCCCGGATGCAGTTGTGCTCTCCCATCAGGCCATAGCTGATTTCCATCTCACAACCCTGGAAAAACAAATAATGAAAACATAAACAATTACTCTATCACTATGGATACAGCCTCTAATACTATGGTAACAGGCAGTTCACTTGACAATGATTGGTCCATGTTAGCTCACACGCATAAAATGTACAGGGTCGAAATGTTCCCAATACTCCTAGAGATGTTAAATACCTAGTTTCATGGGCCCACAACCAGCGGAAGAAGTTTAATGAAGCCATGCTACGTAAGAAAATATCTTGTTGCAGCATCGATATCGTTACCACCAATAAAGATGTCGAACGCCAGATTACAATAAAACTATCACAACTGGCATTCACAGCATAGTTTTGCTAGGCACTCATTGAATGCAATAAAACAAGTAATCAAAGAAGCTAATGTACCGCTAAGCGTTGCCAGACTCCCTGAATCTACCATTAAGCGCTTCCAGTGCCCTCAAATTTACTGTTAGCGATTGTAGGACACCCCACCCATACAGGCCCTCATAAATGCATTCGACCGTACCTTGTTGCAGCTGACAATCCGGCACGAGGCAGGCGCGCGGCACACGGAATGTTCTCAAGACACAACAAACAAACAAACAAACAAACAAACGTACACACCTTGGTACAGCTGACCAGACGATGTTGACAAATGTCGGTATGATCAGGCATCTCTGCCTGCGGTAGCCGCACGGCACACGGCTTGTTCTCCAGAGGAAAAAAAAACAGACAAAAAAACAAACACACGGACAAACAAACAAACAAACGTACCTTGTTACAGCTGACGAGGCGATGCTGACAGATCTCGGTATGGTCCGGCATCTCCGCACGGTGCAGCCGCACGGCACACGGCTTGTTCTCCAGACACAACAAACAAACAAACAAAAAAACAAACAAACGTACCATGTTGCAGCTGACGAGGCGATGCTGACATATCTAGGTATGATCAGGCATCTCCGCACGAGGTAGCCGTACGGCACACGGCTTGTTCTCCAAACAAACAAACAAGTAAACAAGCAAACAAACAAAACAGACAAACCTTGTTGCAGCTGACGAGGCGATGTTGACAGATCTCGGTATGGTCCGGTATCTCTGCCCGCGGTAGCCGTACGGCACACGGCTTGTTCTTCAAACAAACAAACAAACAAACAAACAAACAAACAAACAAACTTACCTTGTTACAGCTGACGAGGCGATGCTGACAGATCTCGGTATGATCAGGCATCTCTGCCCGCGGTAGCCGTTAGGCACACGGCTTGTTGTGACAGTCAGACAAACAAACAAACAAACAAACAAACGTACCTTGTTACAGCCGACGAGGCGATGCTGACAGATCTCGGTATGATCAGGCATCTCGGCACGAGGTAGCCGCGCGGCACACGGCTTGTTCTCCAAACAAACAAATAAACAAACAAACAAACAAACATACCTTGTTACAGCTAACGAGCCGATGCTGACAGATCTCGGTATGGTCCGGCATCTCGGCACGAGGCAGCCGTACGGCACACGGCTTGTTGTGACAGACAGACAGACAAACAAACAAACAAACAAACAAACATACCTTGTTACAGCTGACGAGGCGATGCTGACAGATCTCGGTATGATCCGGCATCTCCGCACGAGGCAGCCGTACGGCACACGGCTTGTTCTCCAGAGAAACAAACAAACAGACAAACAAACGTACCTTGACAGCTGACGAGGCGATGCTGACAAATCTCAGTATGGTCCGGCATCTCGGCACGAGGTAGCCGTACGGCACACGACTTGTTGTGACAGACAGACAGACAAACAAACAAACAAACAAACAAACATACCTTGTTACAGCTGACGAGGCGATGCTGACAGATCTCGGTATGATCCGGCATCTCCGCACGAGGCAGCCGTACGGCACACGGCTTGTTCTCCAGACAAACAAACAAACAAACAACGTACCTTGTTACAGCTGACGAGGCGATGCTGACAGATATCTGTATGGTCCGGCATCTCAGCACGAGGCAGCCGCACGGCACACGGCTTGTTATTCAAACAAACAAACAAATAAACAAACAAACGTACCTTGTTGCAGCTGACGAGGCGATGTTGAAAGATCTCAGTATGGTCCGGCATCTCAGCACGAGGCAGCCGCACGGCACACGGCTTGTTCTTCAAACAAACAAACAAACAAACAAACAAACAAACAAACATACCTTGTTACAGCTGACGAGGCGATGCTGACAGATGTCGGTATGGTCCGGCATCTCCGCACGAGGCAGCCGTACGGCACACGGCTTGTTGGGGCAGACCACAGTCACAAACTCGCACTCTTCGATATGGGCATCCCTCTGAAGAAACGACAAGTATCATACACGCTTTGTAAAAAGGCCTTGGCTAATCATCTCTTTAGTTCTGATATAGACAGAAGGGCCGTGCGTTAGTGTATAAATGGTTAATAGGCGTCGCATGTGGCGTAGCTGGTAGTGTTGGCTCGAAACAGTAGGCTCGGGTGATTGCCGCAGACTCGTCGTCCGATCATTTTCCCGAAATGTGACTGGGGTAGAAGGACGTGGTCATATATATATATATAGGTCGTGCGATCGTCGAACAATTTTGATGCCATTGGATTTTCAAGCAGGCCGTGACAGAGCCAACCATCGATTTGGATCGACAGTTGAACTTTCCAGGAGACGTACATTTCTGTCCTCCAAAATTCCCAA
Source organism: Branchiostoma floridae x Branchiostoma belcheri (assembly GCA_019207045.1). Taxonomy (NCBI): domain Eukaryota; kingdom Metazoa; phylum Chordata; class Leptocardii; order Amphioxiformes; family Branchiostomatidae; genus Branchiostoma; species Branchiostoma floridae x Branchiostoma belcheri. Next base: position 2,168,961 of record CM033040.1, on the reverse strand, counting down.
AGTTGGCGATCGTACGACGATCTCGCGAACTACGTGACCGCGCCCTTCGGACAAATTAGCGACGTCGGAGCACGGTCGGAAATGCACCTTCAACGGGCAAACGTACCCGTAGTAGTAATCTCCAGGTAGATTTACCAGTGGCATGAGATAGTATCAAAGCTGGCTAAGGAGTACAGCTGGCCAAAGGGAGTCATCAGCCACTGGTAGCCAAACACACTCCTAGGCCGGCTTCACTCATTTGGCAGCTTTTGATAATCTCTTATGCCACCGTAGGATATGCTTGGTAGGTCACCGTAGTTTATTTATTTATCTATTTCTGTCTTCTTTAACCAGGGTTAGCTCCATCAGTGACTGGCACTGCTTTTCGTGGAGGCCCTGGATACATATACAAATACAAAATACATACAAATGTACATACAATACAATATTTACATAATACAGTAGAAGCCAGCTATTTGCAATACGCTTAGGCGCAAAAATCGGCTAGTTGCAAAGAATTCTGAAATCCAAAACCATTTCCCATTAGCGCCATTGTATACAGCACCCCATACATGTACAACGAAAGCCAAACAACTTATATCCATTTCCAGTATTTGAGAACATGGTAGGATCTCTCTTACCGTGAACATAAACATGACTGCAGGATGCCAGCGACTGCCCCAATAATTGCACACTTCTCCGTACAACGACAATCAAAGAGTAAACGCTGTATATGCTCAAAAAGACGCAGATGTTCCTGAATGTTTCTCCGCCTTCTCTGGAATTTTGTACACGTGGAAAGCCACCCAATAGAAATATTGCTAGTGACTTATATTTAGCTATCCAAGGCGCGACTCTGAGATCACCCATATGGTTAAACCCTCCATAAATGCATTAGCTTTTAGCTTCAAGAGTGTTCTGACTTCTAAGGAATTTTGCTAATGATTTTATGTGATACCTTTTCATGTGCTATAGTTTTTACTTCAGTAATACTTTCCTCGCAAAATTATGGTAGTTCGTTTGGGAGGTAAAGGGCAGTGGAAGGAAAAGTGCTATTTTTCACATTATTTTAGTTTAAAAAATCCAATCGAAAACCGTGTTAACTACTTTGATAATGGTTGTCTGATGTCATGCGAAAGTTAAAGAGCGCGCTGATTGCATATTATAAAACTTACTTGCTGTGTCCAAGTGACACTTCAACCTGTTCGTGAAAAACAAAAGAAACATAATTGGATAGGGCTCATCTGTGAATGACGTCATGTCGCTAGGCAACGAACACGTCATAGAGGAAGCCACTGTCATTGCCACGTGTTCGAATGAAAGAATGACAAGTGTTTTCCACTTTGGACTAATTTACGCTCTTAAGATTAAAAAAATAATGGTGCACCACAAAAATTATCAAGGTATGCTTGTTATCTGCACTTTTGCACACTTGGCATGGGTACAAAAAAACTGTTATTCTGGCGTATGTTTCTGCATTACTTAGTACCAGACAACAGCTTTAACATTAGGCAGTTTTGTACGACGTATCGTTCGAATGTAAAATTTTGCAATGACGTGTTCAACATTTCATTTGCTAAGATTTTTTCACAGGCACCAAATGGTAGCCAGGCAGCCATGGACATAATAATAATAAAAGTGAATTGCCAGCTTGTGCTTCCTGGTTACCGAAATCCATAAAATGCTACAGGAAAATGAGGCAATGCCTAGCTGGGCAAACCATTATACAACACAGAGTAAGGATTGATCGAAGTAGACAGAAGACATCAGTTACATCTTGCCTGGACAGAAAAAAGTAACGACGCTTTACAAACAAACAAACAAACAAACCGAAACGCATCCCATACTATGGTTAAAAATTCCAATGTATTAAAGCACCAAACTACTTTATGTATTGTGCGTTGCCCAGTGGCATGGTTAGCGGCCCTGCATCTAGAACTACATTATAGACGCCGTGAGTTCGATTCCTGCTGTGTCACGCACCCGTCATGCACGCTACCGGAAAGGGTTGCAGTCTTTAGGGCGGGACGTTAAGCCGTGTTCCATTGTTCAATGTGCTTGTCGAAAAGAGCTAGGGGAATTTCCCTTTACAATAAACCTGTAAATACTGTATATAGCGCCTTTTTTCTCTGGTCACTGCAAATGTAAGATGAGCCTTTCAGTTAGCAAAACTGGATCGAAATCATTTTCACTATCTAACTATGTCATGGGCTCCCGATGGTATACCCGTCCCAGGGTTAAGGCCTAAAAGTACATTAAGGCGAACCATCTTAAACGGCGGAAGGGAAATGGTTCCGAACTACATGGACAGCATAGCAGTAGCTGCTCAAAACAGCACCTTATGGAGAAAGTACGCTCATCGAGTTGACCAATGTAATAGTATAGCGGGCGGATCTATGGTCTAAGGTAAGGTAACAACCGGATAGTAAAACGTCATTCCTACCTGATCTAGGATGTCAACATTGTCGACTGATACGACACAGATTCTGCACGGAACGGCTCCCATATTAAGACGCTTATTTCAGACCGTCAAGAGCACCTGGCTTTAACTGTAGCTGTATAGAAAGTCTATAACGGCGTAACACAATAACACTTCTCTAACTGATCTGACGTGTGTGTGTGTGGCGTTTTATACACCACAAAAACTCCCAGCTGCCTACGCCATTACGCACGCGCGAATCACGACATTGAAAATTAGTCATTCAGAATTATTGTTTACCGGCACCCAGGGCGTTTCATGTCATCACGACTTCATCTTTCGTGGTAAGATAAAAGATATAATGGAATGGATTTGACTAAAAAGGTTAAATATGATGGAAGGGATTAAAGAAAAGGGTGAGAATTGAAATACGGAATCCTTGTACAAATGCGCGCGCATTTACTAACTGAAAAAGTGAAAACTTTTATGCAATTACAGTTTAAAATGTACGAAAATGCTTTAGATGACGTCGGCAATTGTAGCCCGGAGGGTTGTAAGGTTATCCCTGTCACCAGGTGGTATGACGTCATTGTCAGATTTCAAAGCCGTCAAGATCAAGTCCAAGACCAACGCAGAATTTGTTGTTGCAGTGAATAATTCGATATAAAGGTTAAGGCAGTGTAAGCTTGAGTTTTTTGTCATCTTTTAAACGATGCGATGTTTTAGCTAGCATTACGCGCGATTTGACAGTTGGACACACGTAGTACTACCATTGGACTAACCCCTACTGTAGGGCAAAGTATTTAAGTTGCCAAGAGTCCAAAAGCCTTTTCGCACGTTTTACGTACGTGTAAGTAACACTTATATGTCGATAGATCCTTGACCGAATAATGCTTAAGAGTTGTAGAAAGTTTAGGATTTGGTTTGTACATCTTTTAAACGACGTAGTGTTTTATCTAGCATTAACGCGCGATTTGACAGTTGGACACAGGTAGTACTGCCATTGGACTAACCCCTACTGTGGTTAAAGTATTAAAGTTGCAAAGATACAAAAAGCCTTTTCGCACGTTTTACGTATTTGTAAATAACACGTATATGTCGATAGATCCTTGACCGAACAATGGCTAAGAGTTGTACTGAGACTTTAAACTGGTTCATACATGTACCTTTTCCCTATCTTAACACACAGCTTTTGAAAACAGCATGGGAGTTGAACACACACTTCTGTCATAGCCAGGCAACGCGTGGTGAGGCTCAACTCCCATGGTGTGTGTTCAACTCCTATACTGTTTTCACCGTAAGGCGCGAGTAAAGCTGAGTGGCCAAAGGTCCATAGAAATGGGGATGGGCGCCACCCTGAACACCTTATGCTGTGCACTTTACATTTGCATCGTCAGGGTGGAGTATGGATGCTACTCTCGATTGTGACACAGATTTGTTTTCATATTCATGCAGGGGTCTTACACTTACTTTTTTTTCATTATACCCTTCGTCTTCTACTGTCTCCGAAAAAGAAATCAAGCCCCAAAGTTGTTTTTTTTTTTTGCTTTGTTTTGTTTATTTGAATTTATCAGTGGAGTTAGTCGCTTACTACTGTATACAGTTTACTATTGTTTGTCACTTTTTGTCACTTGCATTTAGCCCTCGGGCAAGAACTGGCAATAAACTTTCATAATGGTTTCAATATTGCTCTGGATTATGTGCTGCGTACCTCTGTGGACACACACAAGAACTTTGGCTTCACCTTACAGAAAGCCAGGAGCAGTAGATATCCAGATAAGAGAATCACAGATGCTGATTTTGCAGATGACTTGGCATTACTTGGCAAACGCTTAACGTTCTAACCATTGGGATAGTCTAGATGTATTTTCGATAAATCACACAATGACTGTAGACTCTTAAGGGATAAGATGGTCTTGGAAATAAGTAGGAAATGTGGAGTTATAAGTGTCAATGATTCATACTATTGACGCAGCGCTACATTTAATGAGAAAATGACACATAACAGAACGGAGGAGGAAGTGAGCTGCATTTCCTTTCCTTTCATCTAGCTAGATTGGAGAACAATATTTTTATCCTCCTCTAGGCAACAGAATTCTCGGAAGGAAGATTGAACAAATGATTCAACACACAGATGACGGTATAGCGATATAGATTCTTCATGGTTTCATTCAGGACTTAAGCGACATTTCCTGCTTTCTAGCTCATCAACTGAAAAACATGTTTATCCCCTTCTTGGCAAAAGAATCTTCAAGGGTAATCTTCTTCTCTAAAGGTCTTCTCCGGATCTATTTGTTATTTGTTATTGGATGGGCCGACTATTCGCTCTTTGCAGTCAGGGGCTGAATTGCAAGGAACTTGCAATAGGCGGGGCTAAATCGCAAGGGTCTGGAGCGAGCTGCCATTCGGCGCCACTCAGGTATGGTAGTATTGCCCCAGGTGCGGCCAAGGTACTGTAGGTTTTGAACCGCTCACACCGCACCTTGGCACGTGTGGCGGGTTCTTTAACGTGCCTGGGGTATGGCTCTTCCCAGACACGGGGCATCCATTTAACGTCCTTATCCGAGGGACGACCCTAGCCCAAGCTAGGTACTCATTTTCCTGATCCTTGATATGATGAGCCACCATGACACGTCAGTCACAGCACGGAATGATATAAGCGGCATTTCCTGTTATCTAGCGCAACTAGAAGATGTTTATCCCTTTCTTGGCAACAAATTCTTCACGACGATAAAGGCGATTGTCTTTAAGACGTTTTCTTCCTTAATGTGATGAGCAACCATGACACATCAGTCACGGCACGGGAGGATTAAAGCGCCATTTCCTGTTTTCTAGCTCAACTAGAGAAGAAGATGTTTATCCCCTTCTTGGCAACAAATTCTTCACGACGATAAAGGCGATTGTCATAAAGACGTTTTCTTCCTTAATGTGTGAGTAACACGCGCGTGTCCCGAGATGCCTTTGCTGACTCATGGCATTTAGAAGCTTACTGCTTTGTACTGACGCACGCGAGTACGATCAAAGCATCAACCCAACCTCAGCTGACCCCCCCCCCCCCCCCCCACTCATAAACAACTGAATACAAGAGCCTCATGTTAAAAGCAAGCTTGTTTAAACCAAGGACAAAAACAACAGTGCACAATCGGGACTATGTAATACTATGTTTCTGCAAAAACAGGTACAGGCTATACGTTATTAGTCAAACATATGATTTAATAGCAAGGATAGAGAAGCGATCGTTTCCTTTTGTTGAATAATCAACCCTTAGCATGCCATACCCTTCTCGGAAGTCTGTAATCCATGCAACTAGCATCGAAGGGAAGTGGAAAACAAAACACTCCTTTCGTAGAACCGATACGGAAGCTGTTTCATAAGTGGCATTAACTTTCTCCAATCACTCACACGTCTTCGCATCGGCACCTGCAGCTTAAACCACAGTCTGTTCATTCGTAACTTAGTTGCGAGTCCTGCTTGCAGCTGCGGATGCCGATGCGAAAGCATTACTCATTATCTGCTTCACTGTCCTAATTATGTTCAACAACGTACACTCCTCTTAGACAGACTTGTAAACCTGAATATTCCTATGTTAGATTTAAATTCGTTATCTGATAGTTCTTTTGTTTATCTGCTACTTAAAGGATCGGCTTTACTGACATCTGATATAAATTCCCAAATTCTCTCCATAACTCAATCATACTTATCCGAAACAAAACGATTTTAATTATTGTTTTTTGTCTATCCTTATCATTTACTATTGGTAACATAAGTTTATCCGTCCGTTTCTTTTCAGAATTAGGCGTTCCCGTACCCGATTCATCTTTTTTGTCCTATGTTGTGTGGTTATTTTGTCTAGTGGTGTCTTTAATATAAGCCTGTGTGCTTGAGTAGGGGCACCACTATGTTTTTGCATTGTATTAATGTTGCAATAAAAAAATGAAATCACAAACATGTTTCTGCAAAAGCAACTATTTGCAACGATAGAGGAATGGTTGTTTCCTTTTGATTGTATGCCAGACCCTTCTCGGTAGCCCATGAAGCCATTGCCACGCGCCTAGCAGCGAAGGAAAGCGGCAAACAAAATAATCTCTTCGTAAGTGGTATTAAAGCTCCAGGAATAACGGCTTAACATGCTTGGAGTTTATCTGCGCTGTACTGGCTTGGAAGGGTCGTCGTCTTTCCGAACGGCCGTCGCCAAGTCAAGTCAAGCGCGACAATTGCAACGGTTACAATGTAAAGCAAAGTGGAGTATATAGTACATAGCTATATACTTAGCAAGATTGATAAAATACTGTAACAATACATGTAGGTTTTAAGGCTTTACAATATTAAACAAAACATGGTATAAAGTCAGACAAAGCCAAAATGTTATGTCAGTCTACTTGTTGATAACAAATATCTAGTACAAGATACATTTAGTCTGTATGTCATACATAAAAACTTTCTGCTGCAGTACCACGGTTAGCCAACAGGAGGCCCAAAATCGCGGAGGACAGTAAGGTCACCAACCCCTACCCACGTACCAAATATCATCGCAATCCGTCCAGAGGTTCTTAAGATATACCGCCACACACGCACGCACAACAAAAACAAAATGTTCTGCTGGAGTACCAAGGTCAGCCAACAGGGGGCCCAAAATCATGGAGGACAGTAAGCTCACCAACAACTACCCACGTACCAAATATTATCGCGATCCGTCCAGACGTTCTTAAGATATGCCACCGTACATACACACACGATAACTCTACGCAGAGTGAAAACTATACCTCCATTTTTCCAGGAGGTAACAGGTTGTGGTTGTCAGCGGAGTGTGTAAAGCCTTGCGTGGGTGTGCACGTTGCCGCTACTGTTGTAAATATCTAATTGCTTGTGACCTTCAAGAGAAATTGATACAGGGCTGACATATCGAGCAGTTGCTAGGATACCAAGTTTGTTGATACTGGAGTCATATTTCCCAACCGAGCCAAATTTCTGCTCCGCGAGACTTTGGAAGTGTGTTTTTGTGCGTGGCATTATGGTTGGCGTATTTTCATTACAGCAAAAAAAGACCTACAGTACACAGTGGTGCTGCACTCAAGCAGACTGGCTTGTAGTAACAGCACTACTGGAAAAAATGGCATATTACAGAAAACATGTAAACGGGACCGTGTGATGTACAGGAACAATGACGGGCAATTGAATTACGCAAAAAACAGCTGACATTGATCATGATGGTGAAAACACTGGTAATAGATTCATGTTGAAATTCAATAGAAATCAGTTTTGTTTCCACCACTGGTTAGCGTTGGTGCTAGAGGTAGGAAAGGAACGATAGGAGTAAAGTTAGGCCATCCTCAGGTATACTGAAAACCCCAAAGGAGCGTTTTGGCAAATATTTGACAGGGGAGCAAATTTTGCGCAACACCGGATAAAACAACAATGTGACCTTGGCATAACGCGGCTTCTATCACCAAAACCCCCTCTAGTAAATTAACAGAACCCACAAATTTTAGAAAAGGTGGGGCTTTTTGTCTCCCTCTGCTTCCAAAAAAGAAGTCAAGGCCAACCTGTTTAGAAATAGCCAACACTAGTATTAGAGTAGAATATTGTTCATAACTGTCCATTGTCACTTGTATATCTACAATGCTTTTACCATTTACTTGCAATTAGCCCTCGGGCACGAACTTGCAAATAAACTTCTTCATTAACCAGGCCCTGGCCAACACAGCACAAGAAGTTGTGGCGTACAATTTTGGATGTTTTAAAAATCAAAGTCTCTTATAAACGGGGATGAAAGATTTCGTGCTATTGGTGTAAAAAAAGTGTTCTACGAAATCCTCACATGTGATATTCTACCAACCATTCAGCAAGAACGGACACCATCACTGTACCTTTACCACAATTGAATGTTTGCGTCTTTTATAAATCCATCCACATTTTGATGCAGACGTTGGCATTTTTAAAACCACTGTCTGCTATGTTACATATATATATATTTCAGAAAGGCACAACCAGGTAATGACTAACATTACAGGTGTATTTTGTCGTACCTTTTTTAAGGGCAATGTGACGTCACATCCGGCATCGTGAAACTCACAGCGCATGAGCAGCTGGTACAGCTTTTCCCGCCAAATCCTGTGCAGATGTCGAAGGTCAGATGACGTCACCGGAGCGCGACATGTCGGGCACGAGTCTGGAAAGGAGGTACAATAATCATGTTTAATACAAAAATTGAAATCTTTTAGTAACCTCAATGAAATGTTCACAGCAAGGGCATAAAATTATTTGAAATTGAGAAAAGATGGGCAATTTTATGTACAAAGAGTATGACAAATTTTACCTTTAAATTTAATAACATTACACCTACAAATCAATGAAATTGAAATCATGACTTTTGATTCACAAGTAGTAAATGACCTTTGACCTCTAAACAGCAAGTGACCTTTGACCTCTAAACAGCAAGTGACCTTTGACCTACAAAAGTGATACCCTAACCCTTGACCTTACCGTGACTCTCGAGCCAGGGCAGGATGCAGCCCTCGCAGAAGGCGTGCTGACACCGGGAGAACTCGCGGGGGTTTTCCAGCACCTCGTGGCACACGGCGCAGGTGCAGTCGTCAGGGATGTCGTCGAGGAACAGCACTTTCAAAACCCCCATGTTGATCCTCGCGCGCGCCGTTTTTCTTGTGATGAATTTCCAAGAACCGTGTCTTTAATTTGTACACTGAAAAAGAATGAAAGAAAGTGTCAAACGAATTTTGAAATATCCTTAAACCAAAAGAATCTTAAGTTTCTTTCTTTCTTTCTTTCTTTCTTTATTCGCACATAATAGCATGGCTTAAAAACAAATGTGTATACCGAGATGAAGAACATGCGGGGGGTGGGCAGAAGCCTATGCGGTTTTTCTTTGGCCTCTCCCAGAAGTAAGTTGCAGAAATAATAATTATACATAATTAAAGTGAACGAAAAATGCACATAACATAAGTTGAAATCATCATGTGAAATATACTAATGGAATAGAAGTTGTATTACAAATGATCAAATGAAATAATAAATAACAAAACAAAATAGACAAAACATATACAAGTAACTTGGGATTTGAGAAAAAAGGTAGGATCTCTAAGTTTTAAGAATCATTATCTATCAACTACCAAAATCAACCAAAAACTAATATTAAAAACAAGGAAACAAGGAAATCAAACAAATCAGGTAAAAGTTATGCTTGGGTGTGTGATGCAATCAATCTTCACAAGCTTTTTGAACCTGGGTAATGATAAGCAGCATTGTTGGACTTAACTTAAATTATTCCAGATGGTGGGGCCTCTAAATTTTATTGTGTGTTGTTTTAGACAAGATTTTGCTTTAACAGTTGGGAGTAGCGTTTTGACATTTGTTTTACTTGACTGTTTCAGGCGATCGCTGAGATGACACTATTGCCATCTAGCGAAGTTGAAGATATTTGCAGAAACACATGTGCCTGACGTCATTGGCCGTTGCCATGGTACCGTTCATCACCAAATGCCATTTGCATCTCTTGTGGGCGATGTTGCGTGTCACCTCAGCGAATAACTGGATTGGCCAGGGCTATTGACGGGAAGTTCCTGTCAATAACTTAATACTTTTGAACTGAAAATAGGATGTTCTTGTCAATAACTAATCTTTGATTTGACGAAAAGAATGTATGTTTAAGATGGTGCAAAATTGAGCTACCACGCCCTGATTTATTCGGCTTGCAGATACATGCACTGTGTGCCGCACTCTCGATCCGAATGTGTGATGTGGTCGAATATTCGGGTAGCCCACATTCTTGTTGGAAAACATATTCTTCTATCAAGTTTCTTTTTTATTGCAACAGATAAATACCTAACATGATGGTGACACACTCAAACTCAACATGCTTATTTTCGTGCCGTCATCAGGAACAAACTGAGAGTACAAAAGACACTGAAAAAAATACAGACAAGCAAAGCATATAACAAAAGTAATGTTAAGTAACACCACATAACAAAATCATAGAATATAAGAAAATACATTTGTATATAGGTGGATATTCGGACAGGTACTCCGGGCCAAGCTGGTTCATACACGTTCAGTTATTCAAATTTCAATCAAGTTGATATACTACTAAATAATTGCCGATACAAACTAACTTTTAGACAATTGGTGTTATACACCACGAAGCTTTAACCCGACAAAAGCCGTGCTGCCGGTTGCCCTTTTGACCATAATCTACATTACATATCTGACGCTCCGGTAGCACGCCTTTGGTTACATGAGATTTAGGGTAAGAAAACTAAGGCCATGTTGTTTCTATAACACGGATGACATCCACTGGGAACCAGGGAAATTCTTGCAAACGGTCGAAACAAAATTTTAGCACAATTGAAATAAAAGTTGCCTTCATTATGAAATCTAAGTGGTAAGAAAGATTTTTTTTTAAATGGCTAAAACACAGTATGTACTCCAAATATCAAAGATTCTGGGAACCGCCAAATTGCTGCCAGAGAGAGAAACAAAGTTTTAGCAAAAATAAAAGCTGCCGTCATGATGTAATTCAAGTCGACGGGAAGATTGTACAAATAGCTAAATACACTGTATGGTATTCCAAATAATTAAGATTCTTTGTTATATCATGTCTGTTCTTTCAAACCTTTTTGACTTTGGAGTTGACTTTGGTATGCTGCGACATTAGTGTCCGTTTTTCTGTATTTGTCTGCAACGCACGACATATATTTGCTCAATTTGCAGCTGTTTTGAACGAATAATACTATGGTATTATGGTACAAAGTACAGCTTGCTAGTGAACTCATACTGTGGAAGGCAACACACGGGTATGCACATGCTGGGCGACCTCGACTAACCTACATAGACCAGCTTGCTCGTGATGTGGGGTTGCGGGTTGAGGTTAGAGAACGCTATGGGGGACAGAGACGTCTGGAAGGAGAGAGTGGACCTGGGCCGGGCAAGTAGCCCGCAACGATGATAGTGATGAATACTATGGTTGAATTTTTTATGCGAGCGTTGACGTCATCCACATAATCTAACCAACTCGGCCTAATGCTCAACAAAAAGAGCAGGGCAGACATCTGATACGGTAAAGCTGAAATGGAAGTCAAACTTGATAGGATGATATTCCACCCTCTTTTCCTAGATTTCTCTCGTTTACTGTTGTCTTCGGGCGGTAAAATTCGACCAATCAGATGACGCGATGTTAAAATGGCGGGATTAGTCTGCAAGCGATCTTTGCGGGTGATGTGACGATGGTATTTGTTGCCATGGCAACATAGAACGCCTATGCTATTGGTCTTTGAGAAAGGATCTGTGCTAAAATGTCGCAAAATGTCAAATGAGAGGTTTCCTTGCGCGGGTTTTAGCGTAAGGTAATTCTTGTTTTTCACTTTTTCTCAAAGTAGAGAGAAGTTTTAAATCACTTATTTCATGGTCACGATCAAAGCTAAAATGTCACCAAATGTCAGATGAGAAGCTCCCTTGTGGGTGTATCGTCGTAACATAAGTCTTGTTTTTCACGCTCCTTACAAATCAGAGAGTGGTTTTAGATCACATGCACCATGTTCATGACCAAAGCTAAAATGTCACCAAATTCCAGATGGGAAGCTCACTTGCGGGTGTATTAACGTAACATAATTCTTGTTCTTCACTTTTTACCCAAAAGTAGAAAGTGGTTTTAGATCGCTTATTCCATGTTCATGAACAGAGCTTAAATCAATGCAATCTTGGTATAATGTATGACTCTGAGACATAGAACGTGGTCTTTTTTATACCTTTTTATAGAACAATGTTTTATTTTTGTGCTGGAAAAAAATCCATTCTTAAGGCAAGAAGTTTTGTCTTTAAAATTAGATGGGAGCGTCTAGAATCCTGTCACGTACTCAAAGCTAGAAACGTGTTACATGTTAATATGCATAAATGTGAAGGTTGTAGTAACATATACGTTTGTTCCAATGTTCAACGTCACGGCGTAAGAATCATGAGAATTCCATTCTGGAGAAGGAAAACGCTAGTGGTGCGCGTTTGAAGTGCTTATGATGTAAAAAAAACTGAATTTAGACCGAAATAAGGCAAGTATCGATGATACAATATAACAATATATTATGACCGGTTACGTTATCATATATTTTTTCCAGAATGACCCATATTCTGAACTTCATAAAAGCAGCAACACGTGATTCTGAGAAATTAGAGCAGGTACCACATTTTCCTTGCTTTGGGGCAGAAAAAAGTAGGCCGGTGCTAGTTGTCCGAGGAGTATGGTTTGCGACCAATTTCTACTATTTTTCCAGCGACCCGAGGAGCCTGATAGAGGCCATACTTCCCTACGGACCTCATACGGACTTGAATATATACGACACGTGTGAACCTACCTTTACACAAATACTATTTAGGCCGCAGCAAGGTCACAGCTAGGTTGTAACTAGGTTACAACTAGGTGGCAGTGCGATCGTCGCCCAGTAGAATATGTATTCACATCTCCAGCATATGTCCCTTACAGTAGACTATTGACCTGGGATAAACTGTATGACGCACACACATCGTTATTGACGTGTACAGGAAAGCCCCTGATTAGCTGGCCAATACCACGATGTGTCGTCGTGTTACGTATTAAACTGCAATGTGTTTGACCCAGAACCCAGAGGTCCTGGGTTCAAATCCTGTTATGCTACTGACCTTGTGTCCTAAAATTACGCGATTTTGCTCACTTCACCCCGGTGTAAAGACGGGTATATGTACCTGACTTCGGTTTGGGAGGTAAAAGGCAGTGGAAGGAGCACTAGACACAGTGGATAACAACCCATTGTCCCTACGGCCTGAAAATGGCTTCGGGCCTACCTTTAATTTCTGTCTGTCGTTTTCATGTGCCACATTGTCCCGTCTGTCTCGCAAATGAAACAAAATTCTTAAAGTGAACTGCAGGACGTTTACTCGTACTATAGTTCGTAGGACACGTCTTCTTGTACCGTGCCCTAGACACAGTGGATATCAGCCCATTACCCCTACGGTCTTATACAAGGCTGTAGGACTGTCTTTACCTTCTGTCCTAACAAAACTGAAATAATTGAAAATAAGTTGAAAACAAACAAACTGACTTGGGTGGGTGTCAATAGAATAAAATACTATACCGCGCTGTTTTGACTTCCCCGCGTTGAATTCGGGATTATCAAAAATAACACCAATCAAGCATTGTTTGCTTTGAGCAGAAATTGTACCGCATTGTCTGATTAGATAGTAAAACAAAGCCAGACGCGAGGAATGCAATGAATACAGTTAGGGGAATACACATGGCCTGGGGAAGACATGTTGTATTTCTGATTACACGATAGATCCTAGCAAATCCTGCCAACCATAGATTTTTCATTGAATCGACTGGCCAAATAAAGACATGTCGTATTCCGGTTACCCGATTAGACCCTAGCAAATCCCGCCGATCCTAGACTTTTAATTGGATCGACCACTGGCATGGACCATAGAATTTCATAAATACTAATAAAATAAGCAAGACGTGAGGAATGCAATGAATACAGTTAGGGGAATACACATGGGCTGGGGAAGACATGTTGTATTTCTGATTACACGACAGATCCTAGCAAATCCTGCCGACCCTAGATTGTTCGTTGAACAGACCGCTGAAGGGTCATAACATTTCAGATCTGACATCCGAGTAATAAAATTTCAGACAGTCTTGCAGATTTTCTTACATTTACTTCATGTATGTCATACTTTGTTGGCATATTAGTGGGACAGCGACTATGATATGTCAGTGTTTCTTTTCTCTGCTCATTTTGTCAACATACACACAATATGATGTTGAAGATACCAGCGCTCCAGTACAGTTTTACATTCATTTTGTAAACGGTATTGTCGAATTACTTCGGCCGAAATCTGTACAAATACGACATCTGTACTAATACAAAGAGAATCCCTACCGAACCTATTTTTTAGAACATACTTGGAAACAGAAGATTTTATTTTCTTAGGCTTGATGTCATTGTATAAACAAGGGCCAATTGTCCGACAAGTAAGTAATCACCAAATCGAGACTTGTACCACATTCCATATATTGTTTACATTACATTAGAGTGCTACCATCATCTGTAAAGATGGAAGGATGCCTACATTGAACATATCGTCTCAACGTGTTCTTATTTGTGAATAGATGGTGTACGTGTGCGTCGCTGTGGTAGTGATTTGAGCCGCTTACTCTCACTTCATGATTATGCATGATTACTACGAAAACTTTCTAATCACCGTTCGAAATCAGCAGTGTATTATAAACAGCATTTTTGCGGGTTTTCTTGTCATAAAATGTACCATTGACAGTAAAAACAGATAGATATTCTAATCTCTAGTCTGTAGAAAAAGCATGCTCTCGCCAATTTAGATACCATGTAAAAATATGAGTGGGCACTCACGTGCAAATGTAGGTGACAGATGCCCTAGTTGGGTGCTTTAGGCTGTAGCGTGACTGAAATGAACATATATGAAGGTTAGACATCCAGGTAATACCCCTGTCACATTGCGCGAAAATCGATCGACCGACAATTCTGCGGCAATCGCCCGAGCCTCGCTTATAATGATAATAACTTTATTGCCCAATAATTGTACAAGGTACAAAGTATAGCTTATATGTGACAGGGACGGTTTTCAGGTGAAAAATACGCGCAAGCCTCTGTCGATCTTAAATATGGCCGATCTTCCATCGATACACCCGAAGATTGTGGATAGTGTGACAGGGGTATAAACAATATTCAAATCCATATGCCAAAAGCAGTTACTCAAGCAACTGGATAAGATTTTGCGCTGTCACATAGGTCGTGCGTTCGTCGTACGATCACTAACTTCGGGCATTTTGGAGGAAAAAATGTACGTCTCCTGCAAATTTCTATCTTGGTACGCAAAATTATATCCAGTTGCTTGAGTAACTGCTATTTTGGCATATGTTATTACCTGAATGTCTAACCTACATCGACGGAATATTCAAATATAATTCATTCTCTATAACTGGATAAAAACAGAAGTTAACTTCTGGCCGTTTCGAGTGACATCCATCACTCTTATTCATCGCTTTCCAATTGTTTTTGAAGATTAAATAAAAGACCACATTTTGCAATGAATCTAGCACAGAAACGTGACACAAACAACCACGTTTTCGTGAGTCACACCCAGAATCAGTGTAGCACACCTGAATAAAACAATACCCACGTACCTTCCGCTATAAAATCTACGGCACTATCCAACGCTGAATATTGTTTAATACCGCTATATTATTCACTCACCTTTAGCAAGATGTCCTCTACTCCAGTGTTGGATGTCGAGTGCGTATGTTAGAATCCGCAACCCTACACTTCTGGCTAAAATGCCAACAGCGGCCTTTTCTCTTCCCAGACGAAAATGCCAAACGGTAAATGCTGTTTGGATTATTTCGTCCTGCTGACGTCAGCACCAGTCGCCATGACAACGGCTACTGTCGTCTGATTCGTTGAATAAGGCGCGCGGCTCGTGTGTTTTGGCGCGAGCGTTAATTAGTCGGCTGCGTCTACCTTGGGTAAATATTATGATTAGAATAAAAACGCGCTGGGAAAACTGTGATCAATAGAAGACTATAATTGCGAAATCGTAATAAATGCCCGTGTTTTTCAACATTTGTTTTGATTTATTCGGTGGTATAAAAAGAAAATTTATGCAGCTTGCTACTAGTCGTGTTCTAATTCACGCGTAGTCCTGGTAACTGCAAAATATATAATAAACAATATACACGACTACAATGCGTTTACAGATGCATGATTTAACGTCCTTGGTCATGCAAACAATGTATAGCAGGGAATACCACATGGACTAAAATGTAATCGGTCATGTATATTTTCTGTTCACATTGGTATGCAAATTTCCATTAATTATATAATTTCATTAATGATTTCGAGTTATATCAGGATTGAGTTGTACAATTGATTTGCCTTATTTTGTCTAAGTTGAATTGCGTTATTATTTGCCGATTCATGCTGTGTCACCATTTATTTGACTTTATATTGTTGTCATTTATTGTTATGTATGTGCGGGGTTTACCCCCAGGGATCTTTGAAAAACGCCGGCTAGGCGACATGTACCCCTGAATAAATAAATATAAACAAACAAAAGAAACAATTGAGATACGGAGGTGAACTGTGTTTTTATGCATTGTATTGCAACATGAATGTTATACAATATACGGTGGTGCCACGCTCAAGCAAACTGGCGTATATTAACGGCACCATTGAACACTTGTAAACGGATAGTCGGATGCATAGGAACAGAGGTAGACATTTAATTTACAATAAAAGAAACCAGCTAACATTCAATTTGGTTAAGAATACTAGTAAAATACCGGTAAAAATATGACATAGATCAGTAAAGAGACGATCTGTATTTAGTTAATAGCAAAATATAACTGTAGAGGAGGAATACGTCTTTCTAAGCTAGACAAGACTCGGTAAATGATATTCCAGCTCATGTTTCTTGGCTGTTGCTGCATGGCCCAAATATGGACCTATAAGCCGCACACTTCTGTTGGACCCGGCATTTGACGTAAAACGTAAGGGTGTGGTCACGTAGGTCGTTCGATCGTCGTACGATCGCTAACGTCGGGCATTTTGGAGGACAATAATGTACGTATATTACAAAGTTTAACTGTTTTGGTACACGAAATGCGCGTTTTGGATCCATGTCGGTGGTTGGTTCTGTTATACACCCTCACATTAGGCGCGATTAGATCGGACGACGAGTCTGCGAGCTCTAATTTACGAGGAATCATGACCCTACTGCCGAAGAAGAAATGGCAGAGTTCCCCCTTCCCGTCAGGGTCATGCCTCCTCGTAATTTAGAGCTCGCAGACTCGTCGTCCGATCGAATCGCGCCTAATGTGAGGGGGGTATTACGGCCTGCTTGAAATCCCATGACATCAAAATCGTACGACGATCGCACGACCTATGTGACTGCGCCATATATCAGCATGGAAACGATCTATGTTTACCTGATGGCAAACTATAACTGTAGAGGCTGGAAAAAGTATTTCTAAGGTAGACAAGTCTTGATGAATAACATGGCAGATCAAATTTCTCTGCCGTTGCATGCACCAGGCCCAAATATGGATAAACAGGTCGCATACTTCCGGTCAGACCTGGCGTTTGATGTAAAACGTACGTTACGAACGGATGAAGACGTTTATTGTACATTTTCGCCCCAAGGAGCCAAATTCACAGGTCACAGCAAGACAAAACATACGCATGCAAATTTCTTTCTTTTTTCGTAGTCGTAGTTATAATCTAGGATAGAAGTTCGACTTCCTCGCATGGTAATGTTGAAAATGTAGCATTAATTGTATGTTATAGCTTTGGCAATAGCATGAGGAATGTACATTTTTCAGTGGTACTGATTAAGGCTGGGTACCGGTACAGAAGATTCAGGTCCAGGTCCAAAGGATCAGGTCCAGGTCCGGACCTGAACCTGGACCTGATTCAGTATGACACATAGCAATGGTCCATTTCACTACAAATAAATCTGTTTGGTGGAGTATTAGACTTACACTGGCGATTGAAGATCCTACAATGATCCTGCACATGTACGATTGGCTGTAAAGCTTGGTAGAAATTACTATAAACTCTACTCTACTTCACTCTTGTTATTTTCTTCCAACTGCAAGCGCCAAAACGTGTGAATGCCTGATAAAATAATCTGTTAATATTCCAATAGGTCCAACATCCGGTCCACCTAATCTTTTCGGTTTTTCTGGACCGGTCCAATAAGAAAAAAACGGTTTTGTACCGGTACGCTGTACCGATACCCAGCCCTAGTACTGATAATGTCTGAAGTTAGAGAATATGCTACCGATATGACTAGATAGAATGTTTCTGTCATTAACATTCATAGTACAATCTAACATGTAGTGCGCTTGCGAAACCGTGCGCGTGTGTCCTACGTGATATAGTCGCTGATAATATGTCTGGGGGATAAATTAACCAAATGCCAGGCGCAAGGGTCAGGTGGGTGGGTAGAGTGTTCGCCTTGCATTCTGTAGGTTGCGAGGTCCATCCCCGGCCGAGTCATACCAAAGGTTTTAAAAAATGGTACATGCTGTGTTCTAGATCTACTTAGCACTTAGCATTTGGGAAAGGATGTGGGAATTTATCACAAATTACTCTCAGTGGACTAGCCCCCTGCTAGTTGTGTGGCCCACGGCTACGGAAATGGAGAAAGGCGCCGCCCTCTGCACCATTAGGTGTGGGAAGAACTTTCAATCATCCTGAACAGAACTGAAATAGACACAAACGAAATTTCACACACCTCGCGATGTTTAACTGTGCAATCAATAGCAAAAAAAAATTCCCTTGATCTGTAACAATGTAGCAGATTTTGATTTGTGTACACTCGATTTCTGTATTGTCATTAGATCAGGTTTATTCCTAGTGACTGAAATCAGACGACAGTACACCATTCCTAATTGATAATAACATGACGGTGATATCCGCCCACATTTCCGGTCCAATCCTACAGGTGGCGTCAGACGCGCCTGACACAAGGCCGAGCGGCGCTACCGCAGATACCTGAAACCTAGAAAACATGTTTTATTTCCGGTTACTTGACCTAGTACAAAACCTGTCCGTCCAGCCTTTTCTTTTGATCAACCGCGCTAGCAAGGAACGTGAAATTTCCGATCTGATATCATTCTTGAGCCTATTTTTTCCTGACCATAATTGGGAACACAAGAGTATTCCTTATGCGATGATATGGGGGGGGGGGGGGGTACTCTTTAAATAAATCTATTGAAGAAGAATAACCTCCGACAACTATAAAGCATTTTCTTTTTATTCAATTTCTTTTCAAATCAACATCTATCACATGTACCTGCACATGTATTACTTTCACAGAAAAATATATTCGAACTTCACAATCATACAGATAATTACCGTTCTTTTTTAAAATACATAGGCCAAATAATAATCATTCAAGTATGATTTCGGAGTCTGTAGACAGGTCTGGGGTTGGTAGAATATTATCTTGCACCGACATAGTACACGACTGGTTCACTAATATTGTCGACCATCTGTGACAAATTGTATCTACGAGGGTGAGCCAAAAATAATGCAACTTCTTTTATAGCCAGCTCATTTTTTATCGAGTGAGATGAAGTGTGGCACAAAGATAAAGATAGTTACAAACTATTCAACAAAACTAACAAGCTAATCTATGAGTATACAGCATATTCTTGATATTTGGGCGTTTTATTTTTTGATAGAATAGTCTTAAGTCAGTGACATGTAAGGCGTTAAACGTATACCCCCAAATTAAAAAAAAATCTCTTCACAGTCCATCTTGTTCACGGAGTCACGTAGTCTCGCGAGAGTGACCTAGTCTCGCGAGAGTGACCTAGTCTCGCAAGAGTGACCTAGTCTCGCGAGAATAACCTAGCCTCGCGAGAGTGACCTAGTCTCGCGAGAGTGACCCAGCCTCGCGATAGTGACCTAGCCGCGCGAGAGTAACCTAGTCTCGCGAAAGCACGAGACTAGGTCCGTGACCTTCCTGACTCCACTGACCCCCCCCCCCCCTCTTTACAAAAAAATGAAGGCACGTGTTTGTGCTTTGGAAAGTGTCAATGATTGAAAAACATTATATCAACTGTATTCATATGTGGCCGATGAACCTCTTTAATGATTTAGCTAACTTTAAAATTCTAGGAAAAGTTTTCTGATATTTTATAGCACTCAATGCTTTTACGTTGT
Organism: Branchiostoma floridae x Branchiostoma belcheri; assembly: GCA_019207045.1. Classification (NCBI taxonomy): domain Eukaryota; kingdom Metazoa; phylum Chordata; class Leptocardii; order Amphioxiformes; family Branchiostomatidae; genus Branchiostoma; species Branchiostoma floridae x Branchiostoma belcheri. The sequence goes on along the minus strand of CM033040.1, from coordinate 2,148,819 downwards.
GCACCCAAGATTTTATTCCGTGCACCGAAAGTTTTAGGTTTGGTTCATTCCCCGAAAAAGGATTTCCAGTATTGCATTCACATTTTTTTTGTCTGAACAACACCGATACGAACGAAAAATATATCCACTCGCTATATCTTCGACGTATCTTGTGAATGAAGTATACAAAGCTTTATAATACTGCAAACCACATACCACAAACTATAACTACGTTTACTTATAATTTTTTGCAGTGAAATACACATACTAGTACAGAGAACGTGAAACATTAACCATCGGCGAAATGCAGTGACCTCACAATACAACGCTACCGTCAGCACATGTCATGACGCCCTAACCACGATCAGCATATGCTTTTTCTAAGGTAAGTGGAATGTGAAAGGATAGAAATACCCTGCACGTCGCATGAGTCGAATAACTAAATACAGTACTAAGCGTACCAGTCGTTGGTGCTGTATGGTCGGTTGTTATGAGTCTTAGTCTACCAAGTTGTAGCATTAGGCCACACTGACCTAATTTTATGGATGACATGCACGCGCGCCGTCTTCCAGATATAAGTTACCCCGCAGATAAAGTCGAACTAGCATTAAGAGCCGTGGGATTGCGACACTTAACTTGATCAAAACTCGCGGATAAAAGTGACCCAAATTGTCAGACGGAAGTTGAACTTTGCCGGTGAGTTCTGTCTCTTTCTCGGACGCGGAGAGGTTGGAGACTGTGGTCTTTTGGATATAGGTTACCCCGCGGATAAAGATGACCCTCATTATCAGACCGGAGTGTCATGAACTTGAACGTTGCCGCAGAGTTCTGTCTCTTTTTCTGACGCGGAGGGGCTTCAGTCATCCTGATATAGGTTACCCCGTGGATAAAGGTGACCCTCATTATCAGACCGGAGTGTCATGAACTTGAACGTTGCCACAGAGTTCTGTCTCTTTTTCTGACGCGGAGAGACTCCAGTCATCCGGATATAAGTCACCCCACGGATAAAGGTGACCCTCATTATTAGACCAGAATGTCATGAACTTGAACGTTGCTTGTAAGTTCTGTCTCTTTCTCGGGATCGGAGCCTCTCCGGATATAGGTTACCCCGTGGATAAATGTGAACCTCATTATCAGACCGGAGTGTCATGAACTTGAACGTTGCCGCAGAGTTCTGTCTCTTTCTCGGACGCGGACAGACTCCGGTCCTCCGTGTTCTCTACTTGAGCCTCCACCTCCACACACCAGTGGTTTTTGGCGCTGTCGTGCCGACGGCGTTCGCCAGGGGGCGTCCCGTTCTTACTCCTCATGACCGTATTTCGGGTCACCATGCTTCGCCGATGTCTGGAGAGAGATTTACACGTATTCAATTGCAAACAAAGGCAATGCAAGGTGCCAACATAGGCATGCATTTACAAAGGTTTAAACAAGGTAGAGCCAGGGAAGAGAGAGGAGGAGAGAGAGAAACCAGAACAATACTAGACTGGCTTCTAGTGAACTTGAAGTAGTTTTTAAAACAAGAAACATGACAAAGAATGACAGACAGTTTTGACAATCGCTTTTGACGTTAACTTCAATGAAAAGCCTGATCTGCAGACCGATTTGAGCTTCTCATGAATAAACAAAATTTCAAACAAATAATTGATAATAAGTCCCTTTTATTTTCACGTTAGCTTTAACTTTCAGTACAAAACTTACTTTATATCAGTCCCATTTCCTCACTCCACTCGCGCCAAAAACTTACTTCAAAGTTCATAATTCTTACTTTGCTGGGAAGAATATTCCCATGAGCCTCCTCTGGAAGTGTTGCCCAAATATGGTGTAGAGGTAGGGGTTGATGGCGCTGTTGGTGATCAGCAGCATCTCGAACCCTATTTGCAGTTCGGTCGGCGCGTCAAACCAATCAAAACGCTCGGCAAGGTAAGCCACGTTTTTCGGCAACCAACACATGACGAACACTACCACGATGGCGAACACCATCTTTGTCACCTGGATAAAGAACAAGAATGGTTTCATAAAAAACAAAAACAGCAACGCATTTTTGTCCTGTTATTGCCAAGTTTTCGGTAACCGGCACATGACGAACACTACCACTTTGGCAAAAACCACCTTTGGGACCTGGAGGGGGAGGGGGGGGGGGTTCTATTTGATTTAATCATTTTACACATATTAAGAAATCATATAAATGTCGATATACAAGAACAGTATAAGGAAACTTTCATAGGGGAAAAGGAAATCCAAAGTGGCTTATGCTCCCTAACAATGCTAAGGTCACATGTCGGGTAGCTTTCGGGAACGAAATGTATGATAGAAGAGGTTCCAAATCAAACAGAACATATAGAAAAAAGTAATGAACATATGCCTAAATAAAAATTTTTATTTTCCGTTTCCGCTCGACGAGGTACGCCATGTTCTTGGACAACCAACACATGACGAACACCATCTTTGTGACCTGGTTGGAAGTTTCCATTTGATTTATTCATTTTGCACATACTGAAATGATCGTACATATCTTAGTATGCAAGGTAGTCCTGTCTTCCCGCCACTTTTGATTCACTCTTGACGTCATCACTCCATGTGTTGGTAGGGTGTGACAAAAGCTTGGAACGATTGGATTTCCCCTATTAATCGTTATATATTTAAAAATTATTTTTAAAAATGCCTACCTTCTCCTGGGACCGTTGTGTCCGGTCCAACCCTTGTGTAATATTTTACCAAGACAAATGCCGTTGAACAGCTTAGTCTACCACCAAAATTTACACCTCAAAATGCAGGAAATAGCAGGCTCCAGGACCCCCCAAGAAACGTGGCGCCTTAAGCATGACTTCTTGTGCCTTGGACACTCGTTAGGGCAAAATTGATGATATGAATAATTAAAAAAAAATTAATACCTTCTCCTGAGAGCGTTGAGTCCGGTCCAACCCTGCCGCAGCGTTTCTCACGTGGTACAGTATACCGATGTGCGTCCCTGTGATCAGGATAATGGGTATCACAAAGGACAAGAAGAGTACAGCTATCTCCGACATGCGCTCCCAGAAATGGTCGTCTCCGTTGTATTTCGGAAAATCATAAACGCACATGGGAGTAGCATCGATATCACAGTACGGCATGATGTCAGCCCAGATGACCCATGGGAGGTCTATCACCGTGGCAACCACCCATAGCAACGCGCAGACGATTTTTGCGGTCCTGGTGGTTTTCCAGTCCAAGGAGCGTAGCGGACGCGAGACGCAGAAGTACCGGTCCACACTCATGGCAGTGAGGATAAAAACTGTGTTAAACATGTTCAACCCAGCTATGAGATAGTACACGCGGCACAGGAAGTCGCCAAAGATCCATTTGTAGCTCATGATGTTACGTGTGACTAGTATGGGTACCATGGACAACATCAGCAAGTCCGTAGTCGCCATGTTTAGGACGTAGATTTCGGCTGTAGTTCGCGCCTTTTCGTGTTTCCGAAGCACCAGTATGATCAGAGCGTTGCCGATGATTCCAGCCAGCGCGAGCAAGCTGAAGACAACGTAATACGGCATCAGGTTTTGTAGGACGAGTTTGTCACACTCACAGGGTTGGATTGTGCAGTTTGTACTGTTCGTTTCACTCTCGAGAAAAGAATCGAAGATTTCGTCCGTATTGTTGTTGTTGTCACTCTCGACCGTAGAATCATAGCTGTAGCCGTCCATTTTGCCTTTTTTTTCCACGTACACCCAAATTTCTTTAAACAGAAACGTTTACGTTTCAAGAAATGGTTCCTTCAGTCAACCGAGTAACTGATTTACAAGGAAGCCCTGATAAAATTATAGAATTCCTTCAACAAAAGGAGTCATTTAAGTGATAATTAATGTTCATCGAATAGCTCCTGTCAGTTTAGAAGGGTGTTCCACTCCCAGGTAAATGCCGTTCTTTTGTCCCCGACGCTTGCTTTACAGAAGTTACTTGATAGGTGGCGCTTCGGAACCTTGAACCTGAAAGAAACAAAAGACAAGAACTGAGTTAGATACATTTTCGTACCAATGGAATTCATTAATCCCTTTTCACTTATCCAGTTTCAAAGTCTACAACTGAAACTCCCCTGCAGTTCCAACAAAAGCTGCTAGAAAGGTCAAACGTATGGCACTGTTTCCCAGCTATAAGAACTATCTTGAAAACATCACGATCATAGCTTGTCCAAAACACGAGATATCAAAACCAAAAAATTAGCTGCAATACTACATAAAGTCGCTGCCAACTCCTTGCGTCTCGGGCCAAACGCCACTATTTGTCAAGGTACATTTCACATTTTGAAAAGCTGCCAGAGGGCCAAAGCTTTTGTCACTCCTTGCCAACTGTATATAAGAACTGTCTAGCATCTAAACTTTGCGACCATAGCTTGTCCAAAACACGAGATTTCAAAACCAGAAGTCTCTCTGCAGTACCACCGAAAGCCGCTAGGGTTCCCAAAATTCTAATCGTTGCTTCTTCCAACCCATTGGGTCTTGCTCCCAACACCATTATTTGTCAATTTACTACTGGCATTTCTCATATTAACCAATTGCCCTACATTGTTCGCTCCGGTGACTATAATGACTTTGATTTACCCAGTGAAAAATCGATACAGGGTACAAATAACGGTAATGGGAATGTGCTGTCCCAGGGGAAGGTGTGACCTAGTTACTGGTCTGTGAAATAGACACTTTCAAGATAATCTCTAAGCAGATCCTACGGCAGCATAAGACATGTAAGATGGTGCATCAAAGCTAGCAGAGGAGTGAAGCTGGCCAAGGCACACTCCTAGGTCGTCCTCTCTCCTGTGGCAGCTTTCGATACTGTCTTAGGCTACCTTGGGATCTGCTTGGAGATAACTTCCAAGACTTATTTAAGGGATTAAGTCGAAAATCAAACTGTTTAGAAGAGCAATGAATGAATGGACTTTGTACAAATGACAGTAATGGGAGTGTGACATCCCACGGGGAAGGAGGGATGGATTGTGCGACCTATTAGTGGTTTGTGAAATAGGACTTCCAAGAGAGGCAGATAGACGCATACTATAGCTGATATCGTAGAAAGCCAACGTCAATTCCAAGATCAAAAAAGAAAATGTGAAAGAACAAAAATAAATAATCTTTTATTTTGTACACCGTAGTCTTTGCGTTGCAGTCATTTGTCCAACCTTTCTGGAGAGCTTTGATTTCATAATGAAGGCAAACTATTTTTGGCAAAACCGTTTTTATTCGCACGTGCACCCTTGCCCCAGTTTTGGGGATCCCAGAGGATGTCATCCACATCATAAAATCTGAAGGTCTAATATTCATCAATTTGCCGCTTCATTAGGAACGCATACAGGGCAGTATGTGGTCACAGGCACAAGTAACATGTTTTCAAGTCGTGCATATCTAGGGTACGGAATAATTTCACACCGTAGAATGTTATTCTATAGAGAAATGGTTCGTGCTCAGCGTATAATGTTGGTGTCGCCCCACATTTCATAGTGAGATACAGTATGCTATCTTGTTTGTATACATTTGCATACAGGGCAGTATGTGGTCACAGGTACGGGTAACAACATGTTTCCCAGTCGTGTATATCCAGGGTATGAAATAATTTTACACCGTATTTCATACCGTAAAATGTTACTCTTGGGAAATGGTTCGTGCCCAATGTAAAATGTTACGCTTGTGTGATAGAATTGTGATTGATAGCATGCTGTTATCTATTCATCATGTTGGTCACACACAGATACATACACATACACACACACATACACACACACACACACACACATACACACACACACATACACACACACACACACACATACACACACACATACACACACACACACACACACACACACACACACGCTCACACACACACACACACACACACAAATACAAACACACAAACGCTACCAAAACATAACCTTGAAGGTAATTATGAGATCAGGTTTAACTCTTCAAGGTTCACCCGTACCCAGAGGAGCCAAAGTCATGAAAATGTCACCCATCAGAGGTTACTCGAGAGTGAAATTACCTCGTTAGAAGGGCGACTAGGGTTTGTGACTCTGACATGTATTATTGGAACATAACCCCTTCCACCTGGGAAACGGCCTCCCTGAACAGGAACTCATGGAGGAGACAATGCCACTCGGCTGTCAGAGCCTTCGAAACCGGCCGCATTACCTAATCTCCAAGCAGATTCCTCCATGGCATAAGACAGTAACATAAGCTGTGGAAGGAGTTTAGCCGGCAGAGGAGTAAAATTGGCCAATTTTCACGTTGGAGGTAAGTGGGCACTAGGAGGAGCAGAAACACGTTTATGAAAAGATCGCCCCTCCCAGTGCCTGACCAGTTGTGTCCTGCGGCAGATTCTGCATGGCCAATTTACTCCTCTGCCGGCTAAACTCCTTCCCCAGCTTATGCTACTGTCTTATGCCACGGAGGAATCTGCTTGAAGATTAGCATTACCAACCTGAAGGAGAAAAGAGCGACCAGGAAAGCCGAACAAACTGTAGCTAACGTCAAAAAGCAGTTACTCAAGCAACTGGATATGATTTTGGAAACAGTCAGATGTTTCAACTATAGCATCCACTAATTTTCGCCAATGACACTGCAATGCGATTTGGAAGAAACAGGTATTTTATACCCTAACTATGAATGAAGACAATTTTAGGTGTCCGATAGGAAACGTTGTATTGTAAGACAATTTTAGGCTGAAGACTGACGAAAACTAGTGGATGCTAGTTGGAACGTCCCTGTTGCAATTCAAATAAAGTCAACGGCATAACGTCTTCGCTAGTAATAACGTCATAGGAGCAAACAAAAGTAGAAAATTAGAACCGCTGAAGACGATTGCATATCACGAACTGTCTATACATATAGATCAACATGACTGATTCCACAGGAAGCGTTTTCGATTCGCAAACTGTTATCACTAAAAACAACTGTAGCATATTCAACAGATAACACACGCAATCATGTGCTAGGATGAAAAACCCTTTCATAAATCATGCTTAAAGTATTATCATGAACAATTAGTTTGCAGACGATCTATTCACCAATGCAAGATATAAGTGGTGTGATAACAACAATGCGTCACGATGGTTCAGAAACAGGAAGACACGTCTGTCGATTTTCTGAGAAAAACGATGGTATCTTTGTTTTAAATCCTCTTCACTGTCTATGAGTATCGGAGAAAGTAGTGAAAGTATCCCGAACAAAATTGGATCTATATCTATATCTATGAGCATTCGTGAAGTATACTTATCTACTTTCACGATGAAACGCATCTAAAAGTATGCTTTAAGGCATGCTGAAAGACTGGATTTTGTGCAGAGTACCGCTCTCTATATTCAAAACACAACGGAGATTTATTTTCAGACGTTTCAAATGACATCCATCACTCTTCTTCAGTGTCACATTCGACACATTCAAGCTCAAACGTCCGTAGGCAAATCTCAGTTTTTATCCAGTTGTAGAGAGTGAATTGTATTTGAACATTGTTGACCTGGATATCTATCCTGCATAAACTAACTGCTCCCTATCTTCGATCAAGGCTCATCAAATAATTTGCCCCCCTCCCCCTGCAACGACCTGAAGGTCAGGAAACGAGGTGGGTAGGTAAAGGGCTATCTTGAGCAATATACATTATAGGATGCACTCTGATCCTTCGATATTCTTAGTCAAGCTAAGGGCAAATTGGATATGATTGAACGTCTAACCCCGCACAGAGTTTGAATTATGATAAGGACCGATACAATCTATGAGCTATCTTGGTGAAAATAAGAGGTAATAGCAATGCCTACATCCGGCTAGGGGCTGCAGTGCTAGTCTTGACTATGGGTGGGTGCCCGTGCATAACAACCAGGTCCAGGTCCAGTTCAGGTCATGAGGATCAGGTCCTGGTCCGGACCTGAACCTGGACCTGATTCAGTATGTGAAAACATGTGAATGGACGATACTCAAAACAATGGCCCATTTCGCTACAAAGAAATATGTTTTGTGGAGTATTTGACTCCCGCTGGTGTTCTTAAATCCTGCAAGACTAACTACCTCTGTATGATTGACTAGAAAACTTTGTAGAAATGACTATAAGCTCTATTCGGCTTCGCTCCTGTTATTTTCTTCGACCGGTAAGCCCCAAAATGTGTGAATTCCTGATCATATATTGTGTTTATTTTCTAATAGGTCCAACATCCGGTCCACCGAATTTTGTTAGGTCCGGCTTTTTCCGGACCGGTCTAATCTGAAAAACCGGTTTTGTACCGGTACACTGTATCCCTAGTCTTGACTGTTTTGTATGTTTGCCATCGTTATCGTTCTGTAAAAGTATGTTTTTCATCAGCAATGAAAAGAATGATTTAAGTTTTGAAAAACAAACTCTCTAGAAAAACTCGCAGTTTCGATGCAACTTTGCTGTGAAAACTTCAGTGCTGTAAGAATTTGTTGTTTCAGCAAACGGTAAGCTGCGCAATGTGCCAATCTTTAATCTCCAACCAGATCCACGGTGCGTAATGTAGAGTATCAAACTTCCCGTAGCCCGTTTGACTCCCTTAGCCGGCTATACTCCCTGGCCAGCTTTGATACTATCTTATGGCACCGTAAGATCTGCTTGGAGATTAGCCAATCTTGCCCCTGAACTATCTTTCAATCCACTCCAAAGGAAACATAGGTGGCTAGAAAATTGAGCAATTAAGGCCGCCGGTGGCCCGACGGAGCGGCACGGCTCCAATTTTACGTGGATTTTGATACCGTGTTGATAAGATTGCGGAAGCAGACCGGACTGTTCGTTATCACTACTCGACAGGCCCTGCCTTATGTAACGCTTTAATGGCTTTATTGAAAGCAAGATAAATTTTCAATGAGCTTCGAGTAACTTGTTTCCGGAGGTCTCCACTGGTTTATGGCCAGATGTTAAGATCAATTGTGAAATATCTGCCTTACATAACGCTTGAAAGCAATATAAATTTTCAATGAGTTTAGAGTAACTTGTTTCCTAAGGTCTCCACTTTTGTAAGTTCATTGATGAAGTCTCTGTACTGTACAGGAAAGGATGTATTCTTCCATTCTTAGTAAGACTGTTAAACGAGCATAGCTAAACAATAGAAGACTTGGAATGTTCTAATCACAAATGTATGTTTCCGTCTCTTGCCTATACATGATGTATTTATATAAAGTTTTAAAAGATACTTAGTTTTAGTGTGTATAAGTGTTATTCATCAGATAGTCTTTAACTCGATGTATTAAGGATTTGATGGAAAAAAACGTGCAGTTCAGCCAATTGGCTGCCAAATGTTTTTACTGAAGTTGTGTTGTGCAACAAATAAACCATTCATTCATTCATTCATTCATTCATTCATTCATTCATTCATTCATTCATTCATTCATTCATTCATTCATTCATTCATTCATTCATTCATTCATGTGTTCCTTTAGTCGCTTCATCATAATATTTACCTTTACGAGAAGGTAACATATTGTTTTTGTCGAGTTTCTTTATTCTCTCTTTCTTCCGTAATAAGGCTATTGACCTGGTCCAGACAGCTGTCACCATGGTTACTGGTAAAGTAGCAGACATCCTGTGGTGTGCAATTACATGATGTAGCAAGTGTCAGGACAGAGCTGGAGGGGCTGGTCACCGCTCTCACACTGAATGCGTTTGAGTAAGAATATAAACAGGCATTTATTTGTCAGGCTAGACCATGTGAAGGTAAATATTTATGTATTTGCCTGCAAATGTTATCTTTTTAGTTTTCCATCTTACCTTCTCACTTCTGCAGGTCTGCATGTCTGCAGGTATTAGGTTACAACCCGTACTTTTTTTTTATTCACATTTATTTAACGAGGATTTGACAAAGAGCAAAATTGCTTATCTGAGTCTTCTCCTCTTACACATGACAAAAATAAGGACACACATACAAAATAACGAACACTAAATAACATAGTCAAAAGATAATGATAACGACGTGAAATAAACAAGGAATCAAGTAACAGAGTGAACGTGCAGCTGGTTTACAAACTTAGGAATAATCAAATAAGGCTATATAATCAACTAAAACTAAAAACGAAAACCCGTACTTGTCAGAGGTAACTTCCATGTCATCGACCTTCTATACAGAAGACTTAAAAGCTAAGCGTGTCCTCCTTTATGGCCTTAAGTGTCCATTAGTGCTGCTTACTTTGGCGTATTCTGACTCAGAGTCTTTAAGTCTTTACCTCTTAAGACATCAACCAGCATATCCACCGATTGGCCTGATGCAACTGCCGCAGACAATTCTATCAATCTGCACTTTTATTCAGATCCCACAACTGCACAAGACATGCCCTAATTTGGCACCCACCCCGGCCACTGCGGCAAGTTTGCGGCGTCGCTGCGTAGTCTCTACCAGACTCCGGATGGCTGGAAAATCGTAGAAATGGAACAAATAGAGAGGAATATAACCGGCCAGGGAACAGCTCGCGATCCTAGACTCCGGATCGCTGGAAAATCGTAGAAATGGAACAAATAGAGAGGAATATAACCGGCCAGGGAACAGCTCGCGATCCTAGACTCCGGATCGCTGGAAAATCGTAGAAATGGAACAAATAGAGAGGAATATAACCGACCAGGGAACAGCTCGCGATTTCCGTAGATCGCGTGCTGTTCCCTGGTCGGTTATATTCCTCTGGCCGGCTTACTCCTATTTGTTCCATTTCTACGATTTTTCCAGCGATGCGGAGTCTGGTAGAGACTATCGCTGCGTCCTGGATTGGATTTGTGTTAACATTATAGTTATGATGGGAATAGCATGCAAAACGTACACTTACGACTAAAAAGACATCCAAACATAGGAAGCGTGACGAGATTCGTTTTTTGTCGATGGAATTCGCTTAACGCAGCGACGCAAACGAAACGTACTACGGTTTCAATCACTGTGTACGTTTGCGGCGTCGTTGAATTTTTGTTACCATTGGCTTCATAAAAGGACAATCATGCAAAACATACAAGTATGGCTTAAAGGAGAGAAACCAACATTAGGTATGAAAGGTTCGTTTTGATCGATGTAATCCGTTGTGCGCTCTTTCAAATTGCTCACCCGCCAGAACGTGCCGCAGCTTCCGTAAATGAGGTACCCCTTTAAAACTCCTGCCTCTGTCCATTCCGTTAATTTGAGCTTCCCACAACTACACGGGGCATGCTCTACTAGTAATTTGGGACCCACTCTCCCAGAACGGCTGCGTGCTTCCTTCGTTAGGTGCCAAATCACGGTATATCGATTGCTATACCGGTAGTGGTTTAGCATGTTTAAATGCACTCTGGTATTCGGTGGTAATCAAGAACATTCTGTGTCTGATGCTTCTTTAAATTCCTGTTTTGGCAATCGTACTCACATCTACGCAATGGAAAAGTCATTTAGCATTAGTAACAGCAGGATGAGTAACCTGAATGCCATTGATGATACTAGCTCATGTGTCGGGCGATTTGAAACCGTCTCTGGTAAGTAGCAGGACAAAGCTGGAGGGGCTGTTCATCATATAGATGAATGTATATGAGTAAGAATAAACAGAGGTAATTTGTTAGGCTTAAGACTCATATGTAGGATTAAGACTCAATGGACATTATGTAGCAAGTAGCAGGGCAAAGCTGGAGGGGCTGGTTACCATCTCTCTCTCTCTCTCTCTCTCTCTCTCTCTCTCTCTCTCTCTCTCTCACTCTCTCTCTCTCTCTCTCTCTCTCTCTCTCTCTATATATATATATATAGTTATATGTATATATAAGTGTAATTTGTTAGGCTACACTCCTACTTGAGCACATTCTGAGTCTAATTCTTCTTTTAATTTCTGTTTAGGCAAACGTACTGACATGCTGTACGTAATGATACAGTCATTAATCATCAGTAACAGTTGTGGGAGTAACCTGAATGCCATTGATAATATGAGCTCATGTGTCAGGCGATTTGAAACCGTCTCTGTGCTTCGACAGCACTTAACAAGTGGCAGGACAAAGTTGGAAGGGCTGGTCACTGCATATATCATTATTTTTTTCAGGTTAGACTCATAATTGTGCACGTTCTGTGACTAATGCTTCTTTAAATTCATGTTTTGGCAAACATTTTCACATGTACGGAGTGGAACAGTCATTTAACATCAGCAACAGGAGTACGGGTAACCTGAATGCCATTGATGATACTAGCTCATGTGTCAGGCGATTTGAAACCGTCTCTTTGCTTCGACAGCACGTAGCAAGTAGCAAGTAGCAGGACAAAGCTGGGGGCTGGTCACAATATACAATAGAAGCCGCTTAATTGCACGGCCTATTTTCCAGTGAATTTCGTGCAATTATCCGACTGGTGCAATAATGCGAAGTTATCTAGCTGGACCGCACTGTTTTGGGATTTTGGGTTTCCGTGCAGTTAACAGAAGTGTGCGTTAATCCGGTGTGCAATTAAGTGGCTTCTACTGTACATGTAACGTTATATGAATGTATATGAGTAAGAACAAACAGACGTTATATGTAAGACTAGACTCATGATTGACCACATTCTGTGTCTAGTGCTTCTTTCCTGCCTAGGCAAACGTACTCCATTGTACGCAATGACACAGTCATTCACTCATTGGACATTCATTAACAGCAGTATGACTAACCTGGATGTCATTGATAAGACTCGCTCATTTGTCACGCCGCGCAAAACAAAGATTTCCTGAATATTGTAACCCACAACAAATTAGACTTCCCGGCGTCATTCTGCCACTGCGACATCGAATATTTGTTCCTTAAATATTGGTATGGAATTGAATAGAGTTGTTTCATCTTGTACGCGTAGAAAAGTGCCCCAAAATAAAACAAATGACTTTGATAATTGACGTTCTACAACCCTGATCCTGACTAATATTGCTTATGTTACCCATAAGAATACATCAAAACGATATGTAGACATAACTCCTGTAATTGTCAAAGACCGCAGGTGAACCTTTAGAACTAACCCCCCTTCACCCCCCCCCCCCATCCCTGTGGGCTCTGTCCCACTCAAGTTTAATCAAATTAATTACACTTAATCAAATCTGTAAGCCCATCCACCCGAAACTGTGTTCTGTTTGCCCTACTATCAACCTCAATAGTTTCACTTTTGCATCCACAGCCATGGCTACCTCTCTAGTGGCATTTCTACAAGTATTATTAGATCTACAAAATGAAATATATTTCCATATTTCCTTTTTTGTTCCATCTCCATATAGGAAAAATGTGTTTATTTTTTTTTCAGAGTCAGGCGCAAATTAATGGATGCGCTAGCGCTGTTGTCAAACGTAAATACATGAAAACGATTTGGAGTCATAACAACTGTAAATGTTAAAGACCGCTGGTGAACTCGCCAAACAACACGCACTTCATCCCAGAGGATATTGTCCCACTCTGGTTTAATCAAATTAATTACACTTAATCAAACCCATCCACCTGTAACTGCGTTCTGTCTGCGCTGCTATCAACCTCAATAGTTTCACTCATGTATCTATAGTCGTGGCTACCTATATAGTGTCACTTCTACAAGTATTATTTGAGCTTATTAGAGTTTTTTTTTACCATCTTCGTATGGGGAAAATGTGTTTATTTTTCAGAGTCAGGCAAAAATTAATGGGTGTGCTATCGCTGTTGTCAAATGTACTTCCTAAGGCACATACATGAAAGCGATCTGTAGACATAACAACTGTAAATGTTAAAGACCGCTGGTGAACTCGACATACAACACGCCCTTCCTCCCAGAGGATATTGTCCCACTTAGGTTTAATCAAATTAATTACACTTAATCAAACCTGCCAAAAGCTATACATACATCCACCTGTAGCTGCGTTCTTTATGTACTACTATCATCCGTAATGGTTACACCCATGCATCTACAGTCATGGCCACCTCTCTAATATCATATTTCTACAAGTATTATTAGAGCTACAAAATAACATATTTTCCCAGTTAGGTACTTTTTTGTTTTGTTGACCATTTCTAGAGGGGGAAATGTTTTTACCAACACCAGGCGAAAATCAATGAACGCGCTGATCTCATCCATAGAATTTACCTGCTGTAACCAGATACATTAAAGCGATCTGTAGACATAACAACTGTAAATGTTAAAGACCGCAGGTGAACTCTCCAAACAACACGCCCTTTGTCCCAGAGGATATTGTCCCTCTCAGGTTTAATCAAATTAATTACACTTAATCAAACCTGTACATGATTGGTCTGACAAAAGCCATCAATCCCTCCATCCGTAACTGTGTCCTGTCTGTATTTCTATCAACCTCAATAATTAAAAGTAGACACAACTCTTGTAAATGTTACAGACCGTAGGTGAACTCTCCAAACAACACGCCCCTCATCCCTGTGGACTCTGTCCCACTCAAGTTTAATCAAATTAATTACACTTAATCAAACCTGTGCTATCAATCCCTGCACCCGTAACAGTCCTCTGTCTGCGCTACCGAACATCCCAAAGTGTAAAGACAACCGAGAAATTATACCAGCAATATAGGCTAATTTGGTTAACACAACATTGTTAGTTCTGAACGCGAGCAGCCAGAGAGGAAGTAATAAGACAGGAAACTGTAAGTAATCGTTACCCCATGAGAGTTCACGGCGTCTTTGACGTGATGTTATATATGTTATATAATAAATAGATGAATGAAGACCTTTAGTGTACGTTTCCGCTCTCACAAGCTAAGAAAATGCCAATATGATAAAGTTCTAAGTAGTTTGAACAATCTTAAGTACAATAACTGGTGTAGTAAGAACGTGCTATCTTTCTACATCTTTCTACAGAGTCTAATGTATGCTAGTATGTCAGGTTCAACTTCTTCTCGCTTCTTAAGACAGTTCTAAATGTAAAAGCGGATGAAGCTTAAGATTCATGGCTTGTTTAATTGCAAACCCTTGATCATTATTACTTCACCTTTCTCTTCGTTACTCTACGTTTTCCACTTGATTTTGCTCTGTCTGTTCTACTGAACATCCCAAAGTGTACGCACAACCGAGAAATCAGACCAGCAGTATAGGCTAATTCGGTTAACACAACATTGTTAGTTTTGAAAGCGAGCAGCCAGAGAGGAAGTAATAAGACAGGAAACGGTGTAACTAATACCCCGTGAGAGTTCACGGCGTCTTTTGCGTGATGTTATAATGAATGAATGAATCAAGACCTTTAGTGTACGTTTCCGCTCTCACAAGCTAAGAAAATGCCAAAATGATAAAGTTCTGACTAGATCTAAATAATCTAAGTACCATTCATCATCATTACAACTACTGGTATTGTAAGACGTATCATTTTTCTTCATGTAAGTAATGTATACTAGTATGTACAGGTTCAACTTCTTCTGGCTTCTCAAGACAGTTGTAATATAAGAGCAGTAAAACTTAAGATTTTTTGTTTGTGGTTCTCCTGTCGATTGGACAGATGAGGATGCAGGCAGGCTATTTGCCTGACCTGCACATGACTTTTTATGGTGAAGGAGGGGCGTGCAATTCCTTCTCCACCCTCTCGTCTACTGGAGCACTAAGTCTCACAGGGGCAACTGTATGCAACGTGTGAGGCGGCTCCAGCAGATGCAGCTTTGTTGTTTGGAGTTTTCCGTCTCCTAGGAGGACTTCCAACCAAGGATGTAAGGGGTTCCTCCTACCCCCGACTCGTGTGTCATGGCGGGTGCGTCATGCTCGAACATGCCCCTAAGGCCTGTCTCGGCCATAAAGCCCCACCAGGGCCACACAACGCTAGCCGCAGCTAGATACTCACACCTGAGTTAAGTAAGAAAAGTGACATCGGTGACACGGAAGCTGGATTCGAACCCGCAACCTCTCGGTCTCGAGCTGCAAATGCTGCCACTGCGCCGCGCGGTCCGACAGCTTAAGATACATGGTTTATAAAACTGCTTAAGGAATGCAAGGTCAAGGGATAGGTGAGGTGATAAGAAACGTAGATTTACGGTACTTAAAAAAGGAAGCTTATTTTGAAGACAATTGAAAAGAGTGTTTGTTTGAGGGCAGGGCATGGGTCAGTTAGAAGATGGAAATGAATGAATCGATAGAGTAAGACCTTACTGTGAAGGCCGTTCCATTCATTTGTATGTATGAATATTGGTAATCAATGAGTTTGTATGTATGAGTATGGATAACCAATGCGTTGTATGGATGAATTTGATTAGGCTATCATATTTCAGCCATACATGTTGCGATAGATTAATCTCCAAGCAGGTCTTGCGGTGGTTTTTATGTCTTGCTCTTGTATAACCTGTATGGATGTATAACAAACCGTATTCTGATGCTTAGTGGCTTTAAGTATATGTCTTGCTCATTTATCATCCTACTGTTGTAGATACATGTGTGTCATTTACTTACTTTGCAAGGTTGATTTTGAATAAAGATTGATAATAAGACTTGAAAAGATTAGACATCTTACCAACTTCATCTCATAACCCAGGCAAGCGGATTAGCTGCGCTTTTATTCTCAAGACCGTGTAAGACAGTCTCGCCGCAAAGCATTTACAACTTGTAAGCAGGTTATATATATGTAGATGACTTTGGAAGGTTTTACAAAGTACAAAGCCCTCATTCAACAACGCACAAAGCAAATATTTCCCCCGACAGCGCTTGCCTGTCTGTCGTAAGCCATAGACAAAGTAACTTGCCTGGTAGAAATAATCACAAGTCAGTTATGCTTTCAAAGACTGTAATTCAGTGAAAATGACTCATTTGAGGCAAAACTTTGTGCCAGGGAAGCTTTTGTTTGCTTTGACTCACTCTTGGACAAAATTGCCCCTGCTGGCAACAATTCAATTCCGCTCCCATTGATGAGTTCTATTGATGGTACACGGCAATTGCTTAGGGAGGTCGCAAAATCAGAAGGTTTAAAATGGGCCACAACTATGGTCGCTTCATCATGTGTAACATAGCCTTCAAGGGGCCTTAAAATCCGCCAGTGATGAAACACATCCTTTGAGGCACTAAACGTACTATTCTTAAGAAACTTCGGCCCGTTGAAGAGTATGCATTTAATACTTTCTATTCTTTTGTAGGAAGTTAAATGGCAACTGAAAAAAAATATGTTACTGTTCGCTGAATGTTAAGTGTCACGTCAACCAGCATACTAAAAGTAGAAAAGTTGCCAAATTGAATGTCAAGTTTGGCTGGGTGTAACGTTACTCCGCCAATGCAACATTGTAAGAAATACACCATACAGATACAGAAGCTCGTGTGTTACACTGAATAATGGTTATACCGGCTATACAGATACAGATACAGATACAAAAGCAAGCTGGTATGTTACACCAAAGGGCAGTTTTACTAGCTTTACAGATACAGAACCTTAAGCCCCATACAGAAGGACATTATCCGGTCAAAGACACAGTGTAAATTGCAGATTTGTATTCACTATGTCAAACAGACAGTCACAAGGCTTGAGTATTGCAGCCAATACCTTACAGTCGATAGTGACGTCAAGAGCGATTCGATTTCCAGCGAAGTCATAGAAAAATCTGTCCCGTGCAATGGATGATTGCATAAGTAACGAATCATTTTGCTTCTCACGTGATCTATACTATAGTACAATGTTAGACTTTCTTCCATCACAAAAGTTTGCAAGGACATAATTTGATCTGTGTACACTTTGTGTTGGAAGGAACCTTAAATTTAGCCTTGTACCTAGCCTGGATACCATACCCCAACCTCAGATATCTTTCGTGTTGGGGTCTGGCAGGATGGCTGTAGAAAGGTTCTCGAATGCCCTTGATCAGAGGGAGGAGAACCTAGGATTGATGACCACTCTCACCACAGGTAGCCAGCTACAACACGCCACAGTTGGTCAGCAGGCTATCACAGTAGCGAATCAGGTACTTAGTGGTCACTGTTATGGATTAAAAAAATACAGTTGGGGGTCTTTAACCAATCATGACAGGGGTGTAATTACCTCCTGCTGATCCTGTGCTGTTCTATTGGTGGAGTTTTTTGCCCATTATTGAGAAGCCGGCCTATGCCATCCGCCAGACCCCTGCACGAAAGATACTTGAGATCAGGCTGGAGTTTGGTAACCAGGCTACCTTGTACTATGATAATTACTATCAACACAGATGGGAGTCTATGATAATGTGATCCATACTACGTGTCGTGTACGAGGCGTTCGTTCCAGGGTGTTATTTTGGCATACTTAAAAGACGTACAATTATCATTACCACTATTTGACGATGGCTAGAATCATTTTCTCCAACGACTTTCAAAGCCAAAATGTTACGAGTGATAGTTTGTCGTTTTTACTTTAAAAGCAACCTACTCTCAGCGTTTTTCCGAATCTCTTCTGAAAGAACTTGTTGTGCGAACCAGAATTCCAGACAGTAGATGCGGTGTATTTACATTCCAGACAGACGTAGAGTCTATTTATAAAAGTGACACTCATCCTCTATCTAACTTGAATAAGATAGAGGATGAGTGTCACTTTATTGTTGACTGTACTTTATACAACAACGAAAGAAACGTCCTTTTTGAAAATATGCAACATATGTTCCCAAATTTCCGATACTTGAATACCACGGAAAAATTCATATTTCTCATGCAATGAGATAAACCATATATTATTGATTCCATATGTCCTTATGTTTATAACTGTTTTAACAAGCGAGAAGAAGTTGAACTTGTACATACTTGAATGTATTAGCATATGTAGAGATGATAAGATACTTTTTTTTTGGTCAAAATTGTACCTTATCACTAGCGCTACGACCTGTACTTAGCTTGTTTGAGCACAAATGTACAATAAAGGTCATTCATTCATTCATTTATGCAGCGCTTGTGGGCAGAGCATGGGTCAGGTAGATAATGAAAATGAATGAATCGATAGACGAAGGCCATTCCATTCCATTGATTTTTAAGTATAAGTATGGATAATCAATTTGTTTGTATGTATGTATGAACCTGGTGAGGCCATTTGTTTGTATGTGTTAGCTTGATGGGTAATACGTTTGTATAGATGGGTTTGGTGCGTCTACTTGTTTATATGAATGACTTTGGTAAGTTCATTGGTTAGTATGTATGGGTTTGTAAGTCTATTGGTCTGTATGGATGGGTTTAGTAAGTCCATCCGTTTATATGTATGAATCTGGTGAGCACAGGTTTCAGCATGTCTTAATTGGATGGGCTCATTCGTTTGTATGTATGCTCTACTGAACTACAAAGGTTCTTGGAAAAATAGAAGAAACTGTCGAAATAGACGAAGTATTAAATATGACAAAAGATTTAGCCGGCTTGAGAAGTAAAATATAGTTTTTGTGAAATATGCGTATAGACTTTTAAAGGATGTAAACTGTGTGGGCGTAGCGCAGTGGCAGTGTGTTCGGCCCGTGACCGAGAAGTCGCGGGTTCGAATCTGGCTGCCGTGCTACCGATCTTGTGCCCTTGAGAAAAGCACTTTACACGACTTTCCTCACTTTACTCAGGTTAAAATGAGTATTTAGCTTCGGTTAGGGCCGTCCCTCGAATAGGACGTAAAATGGAGGTCCCGTGTCTGGGGATAGCCATACCCCAGGCACGTTAAAGAACCCCCACACGTGCGGTGTGCGATGGTGCAAATTCCCTCCGTATAGAATTGGTGATTCTCTACAAATCACCCGGACTCCAGTAAGAATAGTGACACATCAGTCACTCATGGAGATCTTTATAACCAAACCAAACCTCTATCATTCCTTTCGTACTACCCTTGCCTCGTTCAATTCCCGCATAACCCCGATGCAAAGCAGGCCGGTTTGAGCTTTAATGAATAAGCAAATGATTGAAATAAAAGAAAAATAATAAAAGGTTGAAATCTGTGCTCAACTCTCCAGCTAACCGCTTCGACATATTGTTCCGTGTATTTGGCCTATTTCAATGGAATCTGGTAAAGACTAATCTCCAAGCAGATCCTACGTTAGCACAAGATAGTATCAAAAGCTGGCGGAGAAGTGAAGCCGGCTTAGGAGTATGTTTCGCTACAAGACAAATGGACACCTCTTGGCTGACTACACTGCTTGACCAGTTTGGTACTATCTTCTGCCATCGTAGGATCTGCTTGGAGATAAGTAAGGACTACAAGTCTGATGGGTTCTTTCATTTGTATGCATGAGTTTTGTAAGCTCCGAATCGGAAGATGTATACATCTTTCATGTTATCCAAATCTGATGAATGTCGTGTACGAGGCGTTCGTTCCAGGGAGTTATTTTGGCATACTTAAAAGATGTACAATTATCATTAAGCTCCGAATCGGAAGATGTATACATCTTTCATGTTATCCAAATCTGATGAATGTTGTGTACGAGGCGTTCGTTTCAGGGAGTTATTTTGGCATACTTAAAAGATGTACAATTATCATTAAGCTCCGAATCAGAAGATGCATACATCTTTCATGTTATCCAAATCTGATGAATGTCGTGTACGAGGCGTTCGTTCCAGGGAGTTATTTTGGCATACTTAAAATATGTACAATTATCATTAAGCTCATAATCGGAAGATGCATACATCTTTCATGTTATCCAAATAGGCTGAATGTTTGTGATGAGCTTACCTCAATGTCAAAGTCTTTATCATGAAGACACACGAAGAGATTATTTTTCTAAATCAGATTATTCGTAGGTCCTGATATTTATTGATACCATCATGAAGATGAAGAGCGGCCCATAGCGATAACTGTAGCCGCATCTCTTCTCCCCATGTCAGAAACATCAAGCTTAGGCAAGCTTGACTTCACAGACTCAATAGGCGAAGCAGGGGGTAACGAGGCTGCTCGGAAAATTCCCTACCCCATTTGTGCATTAAAATCACTCTATATTCAACAATGCGCCTTACAAAGGGGGAAAATGTCATTTGGGGCATATACTGGTATTATACCAGAACTGGTAATAATTCAAGCTATAGTTGCAGTTCACGATTGCGGTAGAATCTGGTCCGTTTAACTGCAAAGGATAAGCGACGCCCTATAGTCCAGGGCAAGTGAAAGTGCTGTTCGGGCAAGTGTATGACCTACCCCACTTGCTTGACTGGGCAGGCTAGATTTTTCCATTGAGTGTGATTTTGATATGCTTGTCACTTTTACAGTAATTACATCAAGCAATGGTCAACACAGAAAAATAGAGGCAATAATAAGAATCCCATTGCTGGAAGTGAAAATGCATGTAAATGTGACATTTAAATTTTGGGCAAGTGAAAAGTTGGGTCGGGCAAGTGATTATTTTAATATGTGCTTGCCCGATAGGACAAGTGAATTCTAGAAAACTTGTCAAACCCTGCTTTCCATTTACTCCTTGCTATACCGACCGTCAACCCCTGCTGTAATAAAACAATTTCTGGTAACCAGTTTGTGTTTAGATCCCATAAGTCAAACGTTGATCCTGTGTGCTAAAGTGCTCAACCAGAATGTAATGAAAATGGTCACGGTGATACTCACTTAGTGTAAAGTGAAGATAATGAAAGCTAATTAGTCAGAAAGAGAATGGTATGCTGCCTGTAACGTACGCAGTCGATATAGATTAAGTTAAGGGAACAACCCGCCGTACGTGCAATTTGTCCGTACGTTGTTTTTTGTTTTGTTTTTTTGAGAGGCCACGTCCGCCACGTATTTCTGAAAACGTTCAGGCTGTACAGGGCAGGCGAATCCGCAGCCCGACGGCACACATAGTTTTTCCTGCACGTAAAGTTCTACGGCGTGTCTGTACTCTCCAAAATCCGTCGGATTCCCTACGAGTTCGTACGGAGGCGGTACTTACCAATTACGGATCCCAAAAGATTGCCCACGTTTTGACACGTAGACAGCAACGTATTTGCACGTACGGTGGGTTGTGCCCTTAGCTTTAGACAAGTATCGTCTTGATATTATGCAGTTGTCTTGGCACTCTCTTATGAAAATGGTCCTGATGATTCAGATTTGTTGAAAGTGCAGACAATGCCATACATGGCAAACCCAGGCGGTTAAGCTGATACATAGAGTATATGTGTACAGTGAAGTTAATGAAAGCCAATGCATAATTGTAGGTTCAACCTAAGCATTCATTAGACATTAGCATCATAGGTATTGATATTGAGACTTTGTCCTGACAGTTTTCTTGATGAATATGGCTGTCTTTGATGAATGATGTTTTCCTTGTGGTATGATAGCAATGATAGAGGCATTTTTAATGGAGATAGTCATCCAGATCTTATTAAACAACGGCTGTGTTACTGTCATTTATCTCAATGTTGTAGTATTTTTACTCTAATGTGCTTTTTTTTCTTTTCAAAAAGCCTAATAACTCTGCATGTCACTCTGAAATTATTTTGATGGCTTTGAGGTCAAAAAGGTAAACGGAAGCAACCCATAATCATTCATCATTTGAAATCATCAGACTAACAGGAAAAGGTTACAGCATCACTGTGAAAAGGGGGTGGGGTGGTCTGAGATTTAGTTGCGCGGTGGAGAGAAAACTGACTGTTCGCGGAGGTTTAAGGTTTCCAGTTGAAACTTCATTCAGGGTTTTACTGAAGACTACAGTAGAAGAGGAAAAGTTCTCAGTGGATTTAGTTTCGTAGTGGAGAGGCCAACGTGACAATCGCGAAAATAAAACCACTGCGAAAATTCTACCCTTTACAGTAGTTTCGTGGAATTCCCTCACGTAAGTCGTTACATGAATGTATTCCGTTCGTGAGTCGTCCCTAATGGTGTAGCTATGTAATTCTCAGAGTCACAGGGGTCAACGTTAGACACATGGTGAATTCATTATGGAGCTTAAAATGACGCACGGAGATAGCGAGGCGATATCTCTTCAGGTATAGGTAGAAACGCTGACAGCTTCTTATCTAGAACTATATCGTTATGGAACAAGCTTTCTTGGAATTGCTTCCTTGTAGGGTACAATCTGAAACTTTTTAAGTCAATGATTTTTTTAGTCTTTTTTCTTCAGAACCCAGTATTGTAAACCAAAACGTATGAGTGGCTCCAGTTTCAGTTTCAGTTTCAGTTTATTTATTTTACCAGCAGTAACACTCAGGTACATAACAACCTGTTTTTCAGGCAATGCTGGGTAAACAAAAATACAATTTAAAACTTTGCAATATTACAATAACACATACAATAGTGCATAACCACAAAACGACATATCAAAACTCACAATTTCACTTGTCATTTCCATCTAGATCTCACAGTTCCTTGATAAACTTAACCAGTCCCAGAGTCTTGCGGTGCTTCAGTGACAGTTTGTTCCACAGTTGGGGGCCAAAAGATTTTAAGCTTCCCTCGTAGCACTTCAGGCTTGCTACGGGACAGTTCAACTGGTGAGGGTCCCAGTCAGCGAACATTTTAACAGCCGTGCGGGTGCGAGCTCTTATAGTTGGTGGTGACTTCCACCTGAACATTTCAGATATGTACAAAGGGGCTTTTCCTCGTACAGCATTGAAAACTGTGGCCAGACTGATTTTTTCTGCCCGATTTCTCACCGACACCAACCCCGCCTCCGCTAACAGTTTACCAACTGGGACATGATCCCGGAGTGTGTAGCCTGTAATCATCCTTGCAGCTCTAAACAGCAGCCTGTCGAGTTGCAGCATTTGTGTTTTCTTGCCCTGTACAAGGCTTGGCAACCACGCCGCGCCACAGTAGTCCAAGTGCGACAACAACAAAGTTTGACACATAGTATGTAATATTTCTTTTGTTACGTAGGGTTTTGCACGTCCCATTGCACTGAGGCCACTGAATATTTCTTTCGTGATATTTGTTATGTGAGCTGACCACTGGAGCGATGGGTCTAGAGTGATGCCCAAATATTTGAAAGTGTTAACTTGCTCATAAATGTTAACACCGTCTGTGATCTGAACTGTTGTCCCAACATGTCTCAGCTTCTGAGGAACCCCGAATAGCATAGACTTTGTCTTGTCATGATGGAGAGAAAGTCTATTATCAATTAACCAGTCTGACACTCTCTTCATATCCTGAGCTCCATGAGCCTTGTTTTTTGGTGAATTTGAAGCAAATAAAAAAAATGAATTTATATGTGCCGCCAATGGTACCGGAGGCTGTGTGTACCGCAATAAGTTTTGGGTGACTGGCGGATGTTCTGCATACGCATGACTGGTGACTTGTCACACTTTTTGTCCTTTGTCAGTCATTCAGACACTGTGTCCCGCATGTCATAAAGATATCGATGACTTCCACTTTGTCATGACCTGTCCTGCCTACAGTCAAGAGAGAGAAGTATAATTCTATAGTTGTTTAAGAATGCTAGAACCAAAACACAGAACGATATTTTCCATACACTGCTATCATGATCAACAGATTCGGACGAACATGATAGTCCTCCAAAATGCCCGAAGTTAGCGATCATACGACGATTGCACGACCTATATGTGACCGCACCCTGCCCCGATATACACGCCACGGGAATAGGTTGCAGTTCTTATGACGTAGCGTGAATCCTTCAAGTTGGTTCATTTATCATTATCATTATCGCTTTTTAGGTAAGAGCGAATGAAAATTTCCCTGGTACAATAGTAATGAACCTGTAAATGATACCGTGCATAGCGTCTGTCTTCTGTGTCACGACCAGAAGATTTACGTTGAGGAAAACTGGTCCGAAATAACAAGCGATAGCTTTATTGCACAACAATTGCACGGGGTACAAAGTATGGCATCTAACTAATACAGAAGTTGTAGTATGGAATAAGTTTGTTACAGTCATTGGAGGCTTTTACAATCATTGGAGGAATTTCTAATGTCTAAACCTTCTTTGATATATTTTCCTATATCTGTCATGCAGGGATTGTCACATGTCATGATGTATTTGAATTTGCACTTCAGGTCCATTGAGATAAATCCTTGTGTATAAGATGACAGCCTTGTGTACAGAGAATTTCGTATATGAGAATATTTGGGACATACAACCATAAAGTGATATTCGTCTTCAATTAGCTCTGGACAGAATGGACAAACCCTTTGGTCGATAGGGATTTTTTGGAATCTCCAGATAACTGTCCCTGTCACCGTCCAGTCATTTTTCAGGACAAAAATGAGTAAGTAAGCTAGACACAACGGGGGCAAATAGCTCATTACAAGACCTAAGCATCAATCTTGGCTTGACGTCTTTTACCTGTGCATCAGGTGCGCCACTTAGTCATTTCCACATGCAGGTAGGGACTACATAGCCCCATTGCCTTTTGGGGTGACTACACAGTTACATTTTTTCCCAGTAAGACACGTAATCCTATGGGAATGTTGAGGAAAAATGTGCAATTATATCAAGAATCAAAACGTCAAGCCATGAAAACTTACCTTCATATGCTAGCTTACTCCATTCACTCTCAACAGACACATTTGCTAGTCTGCAGATAGACCCCCATAATATGGACCACGTAGCGCAGCGGCAGTATGTTCGGCCCGCGATCGAGAGGTCGCGGGTTCGAATCCGGCTGCCTGAATGAATACCTAGCTTCGGCTAGGGCCGAACCTCGGATAGGACGTTAAATGGAGGTCCGTGTCTGGGGAAAGTCATACCCCAGGCACGTAAAAGAATCCGCCAGACGTGCGATGGTGCGGTGTGAGTGGTTCAAAACCTACAGTACCTTGGCCGCACCTGGGGCAGTAACTGTCGTATTGAGGTCACCTGAGTGACGCCGAATGGCTGCTCGCTCCTCAGAATTCAGCCCCTGGCTGCAAAGAGTGAGTAGTCGGCCCACCCAATAACAATAATCAGAGCCATTGGATTGGTCCTTTGGGCTCAAACAGTTATCAGTTGCTTGAATATCTGGTATATCATATGCGTTGCTAGAATTTGAAGAGCTTTGAGTAGTGAAACGACCATATAGCTGCCTCGTTGCATGTTTTAAACAGGGTTTGATCATTACAAGATCCGGCCTTTGAAGTCTGAATTTTTTCTAAAAGGCTCCCCCGGGAACTGATTATACCCGCTCTTTGAATTTAACATCAGAAGGTGCTGCTTTTAATTACAGTTGTAGTAGTGTGGGCAGAATCTCAACTGTTTCATTGAATTCACGTCAGGAACATTCTAAAAAGTTCCCCTAGGAAGCTGATCAAAGTCCTTCCCTTTTGATTTAACCTCAAAAGGTGATGCTTTTAATCAACGTATGTCTTTTTTGAGTCGGTAGAATATTAACAGCTTTAAGAAGGAAATCACGACACTGTCTTTTTCATGGATGTATCATAAGTCAGTCTGATCATTAGTTACAAACCCTGGAGGATAAAAATTAAAAACTTCTTCCTTAGGGATCTGATTACTGAAGTTCGCCTTCAATGTACATGTAACTTTAGATGAGGGTACTTTTGATTAAAGCATGCTGGCGTTGTGTGGGTAGAATCTCTTAACAGCTTAAGAATGAAAACGACCATTAGACTGTCTTGTTGCATTCAAGTCAGGTACATTTAAAAGCTCCCTTAGGAAGCTTATTAAAGTTTTTCATTCCCTTTGACCTAACATCAAAAGACGATGCTTTTGATCAATGTCTGTCTTCTTTGTGTGGGTAGAATATTAACAGTTTAAAAACGACCACGAAACTGTCGCATTGTATTCAAGTCAGGAACATTTAAAAAGCTCCCTTATTAGGAAGCTGATTAAAGTCCTTCCCTTTGACTTAACATCAAAAGGTGTATATTGCTTTTAATCAATGTATGTCTTCTTTGTGTTGGTAGAATCTCAACAGCTTAAGCGGGAAATCACGACACTGTCTCTTTTCATGAATGTCTCATAAGTTGGTTTGATCATTAGCCAATCTCTTGAAGTAGGAAACATTTAAAAAAGCCCCCTTGGGAGTCTGAATACCCATCTCTTCAATTTTTACATGGTTGTGCTTTTGATGACGTTGTATTGTGGGCAGAATCTCAACAACTTGAAAAATTTATGGAAAACCATCATGAATCTGTCTATATGCATTTATGTCAGAAACATTTAAAAAGCTCCCTTAGAAAGCTGATTAAAGCCATTCCCTTTGACTTAACATCAAACGGTAATGCTTTTTATCAATACCTGTCTTCTTTGTGTTGGTAGAATATTAAAAGTTTAAAAACGACCATGCATGAAACTGTCGCATTGTATTCAAGTCAGGAATATTTCAAAATCTCCCCTAGGAAGCTGATTTAAGTCATTCCCTTTGACCCAACATAAAACGGTGAGGCATTTAATCACCGCCTGTCTTCTTTGTGTGGGTAGAATATCAACAGCTTTAAGAAGAAAACCATCATAAAACTGTCGAGTTGCATTCAATTCAGGAACATTTCAAAAGCTCCCATAGGAAGCTGATTAACGTCTTTCCCTTTGACTTAACATCAAAAGGTGTATATTGCTTTTAATCAATATATGTCTTCTTCATGTGGGTAGAATCTCAACAGCTTTAAGAGGGAAATCTCGACACTGTCTATTTTCATGGATGTCTCATAATAAGTTAGTCTGATCATTAGTTACATCCCCTGAAGTCTGATAAATTTCACAATTGCTCCCTTAGGAACCCAATTACTGTACTTTATCTTCAAATTCAGAAGGTGGAGCTTTTCATTTAAGCATGACGTTGTACTGTGAGCAGAATCTCAGCAACTTTAAATTAAGAAGGAACACGATCGTCAAACTGTCTATTTGCATTCAAGTCAGTGAAAAAGACGATGCTGTTGATCAACGTATGCCTACTTTGTGTGGGAGAATCTCAATGGCTTTCTGAAGGAAAACGACAAGGAAACTTTCTCTTTTCATGAATGTCTCATAAGTTGGTTTGATCATTAGCCCATCTCTTGAAGTCTGGAAATTTGAAAAAAAAGTCCCTAAGGAACCTGATTACTAAAGTTTCCTTTCAATTTAACATCAGAAGGCGGTGCTTTTGATTAAAGTATGACGTCGTAGTGTGGGCGGAATCTCAATTCCCTTTGACCTAACATCATAAGGCGATGCTTTTAATCAATGTATGTCTTATTTGTGTGTGTAGCATCTCAAAAGTTTTAAGAGGGAAATCGCGACACTGTCTATTTTCGAAATCTCATGAATGTCTCATACGTTAGTCTAATCATTGCATCCCCTGAAGTCTGAAAAATTTAAAAATTCTCCCTTATATGGACCTGATTACTGTACATTTCCTTTAATTTCAGAAGGTTGTGCTTTTAGTTAATGCATGACGTCATTGTGAGGACAGAATCTGAATAACTTTAAAAGGGAAATAAAGCGAGCACGAAAACTGTCTCGTTGCATGCATGTTTCATACGTTTCTTTGGTCATTAGTTCCAATAGTTCAAGACAGAGGCATTTCAAAAAGCTATCCGAGGAACATGATGTCTGTAGTCCTTTCCTTCAACTTAACATCAGAAGGCGATGCTTTTAATTAACGCTGATGCATTTCGTCTTAGGCTGGTACTCCAAAAGTGCATGCATATTTCATATGTCCGGTTGGTCATTAGCTGTAGCTTTTGAAGTCAGAGAGATTTTTAAAAAGGCACCCAAAGGAACATTATGAAAAGAAACGCAAACTGTTTATGTTCCTCGGAGGACGCCCGTATAACTTTCTTATTCTCGTTACTCTTTGTAGAGTCTTGGAAGAGGAGGAAACAAGTCCCGAAAGACTCCTTGATTATCGAATGCCTGCTCAAAGAACCATCTGGGGACAGTAGAAATGATACGGGTGTTTAAAGTTAATGTCAAGAAGGTTTGAACAAGACTCAATGGTTCATGTTAGGTGTAGTCAAATGCACATGGGCGATTTAAGGGACAAAAAACGAGTAGTTCAAAACAGAGTTCTTAACAATATCTCCTTTTATCTTGGACTGAAGATCACCAGTGTTTTTTCTCAAGTGTCGACAGATGCGCACAAATAAGCCACAGGTGACTTAAAGAACACGAAACGAGCAGTCAAAGATAAAGTTCCTTTATTATCGTAGAGACCTTAAGTAGGCTCCGAGGTCTTTCTCAAGTGCAGCGGCGGGCATAAAACGAGCAATCTAAGAAAATGGTCCAAAGAAAATCACCTTCAATATCAAATGGTAGATTTTAACAAGACCCGGAGGTCCTTCTCATGTTTGAAACCAGGAAAATCTACACATGATTAAATGTGATTTGAGAAAATAAAGAGAGCAGTTCAAAGACAAGTTCAAGCTCCTAAGAAGACCACCTTCAATCTTAGAAAAAAGTCTACAGTAGACTTAAGACAAGGATCCTTGCTCAAGTGAAGCAATACTAAGTATGAGTACCTAGCTTCGGCTAGGGCCGTCCCTCGGATAGGACGTTAAATGGAGGTCCCGTGTCTGGGGAGAGCCATACCCCAGGCATGTTAAAGAACCCGCCACACCTGCGATGGTGAGGTGTGAGTGATTCAAGACCTACAGTACCTTGGCCGCACCTGGGGCAATTACTGTCGTGTTGAGGTCACCTGAGTGGCGCCGAATGGCAGCTCGCTCAAGACCCTTGCGATTTAGTCCCGCCTATTGTAAGCTCCTCGCAATTCAGCCCCTGGCTGCAAAGAGTGAGTAGTCGGCCCACCCAATGTCTAAATTTTATGTTTGTCTAAGTATATGCTCACAAATGAGCAAATGTGATGAAGAGGAATGCGAAATACGGGAGAGAGTAGTTCAAGACTAGGTTCTTGAGAAGGTCACGTTTAATCTTGGAAAGAAGATCTGAAGTAGAACCAGTGCCCCCCCCCCCCCAATCTTTTAAGTGTCGAGCTCGAGATAGGCGAAACAGTACGTCCCATAGCCTACAGGACAGGATAACCCTGGCTAGGGAAAGACGAAACTGGAGGCAACGCTCTATCTTTATGGACTAGGTAGTAGGTTTGAGGCGCACATATAAGAGCACAGGTGAGTCCAGAGCACAAAACGGGCGAACTGATACAAAGATCTTCAGACAATCAACTACCGGTAGGAAGATTTGGACGAGACCCAACGGATCTTCTTATTTGTAACAGGAGACACACACGGACATTGGCAAAACACGAAACGAGCAACCTACGGCAAAAAAGATCACCTTTAGTATCATAAAGAAGATTTTTGACTAGACCCAAAGGATGCTATTAGTGTAGCAATGGTCACACACACCAATTGGCAAAGGTGAATTATGCAACACTGTAACAACCCAAGACAAGAAAAGGATATTTAGACCAGGCCTAATGGACTATCGAAAGTCTAACAGTAGACAAACAAGTGCAGCAAAGGTGATCAATTTTAGAAATGATTCTAGAAACATATCAACTATCTAAAGACATGCATCATCATCATTATTCACTGTGTTCTTCAGCTACAGTCTTTGATGAGTCTTGTAGCTGCATTCTGTTTTTCTTCATCTTTCTCTGCTGTTCTTTGCATCCTGCAAAGATGCTGCAAACTTTTTTTTATTAGCTCTTGGAGTTTCTTTACTGTTGTAGGAGATAGGGCCTCGCCGTCTGTGCTTTAGGTCTGCTCTCAGTAAGCTGGGTAGGTTGAAACAGTGTCTTCCATTGCGTGCCTTGTAACACAGGATATAAACATCATCTTTCTGTACTGTGCTTTGCATCCTGCAAGCTTCCTTAGCTCTTGGAGTTTCTTTGCTGTTGTAGGAAGGGCTCGCCTTCTGTACTTTAGGTCTGCTTTCAGCAAGCTGAGTAGACTGACACAGTGTCTTCTCTTGCGTGAATTGAACCACAGGATATAAACCATCATCTTTCTCTACAGTGCTCTGCATCCTGCAAGCTTCCTTTAAATTAGCTCTTGGAGTTTCTTGACTATTGCAGGAGGCCCTCGCCCTCTGTGCTTTAGGTCTACTTTCAGCAAGCTGAGTAGACTGACACAGTGTCTTCCCTTGCGTGCCTTGTACAACAGGATACGGAACATTCTTACTTTTTATTTCATCTCGCTGAGCAGAATAATCCTGAGAAGGTTTCAGACCAGAAACTCTCATGGGACAAATGTCGCGATACTAAAGCGTACTGGTGGTTCTCAGAAGGCTAATGTGTTAAAAAAAATTTCTACTAATGTAAAGCCCTAAAGCTAATAAGTTACTGAGATCCTACCTGCCTGCCAGCTTAGGTAAAGATAAAGATGAACTTTATTGCTCGACATTTGTACATGGTACAAAGTATGGCAACGACTGTTACACAAAGTACAGAATAGGTGTATAGAATAAGACTTAATATCCTAATTAACATAACAAGAAGGGCTAACACAAGTCTTTGATATAGTGTTACAATCGAGTTGGGCTAATCATGAGTTTCATTATTCTTTCTAATAGAAAAGCAGTCTTTGATATATTTGCCTATCTTTGCATGATGGGAGTTGTGACATCTAAAGATTATACAAATCTGTCTGTAGCATCGAGTCTCCTGAAATCTGCTGTAGGCCAGGGACTGTCCCCTTGCTCCTCTCCGTCAGGACTCTCAAAGTTGCTGAGATCATAACATCTATATCATCATCTACAGTTTGGAAAATCTGCAGTTGTTGAAACGTCCTGCAGCTGCATTCAGTATTTTCTTCACATCTTCTTCGCTGCGTTTTGCATCTCCCTTAGCTCCCAGTGTGTCAAGGGAAGCAATCTGGCAGTATCCAAGGACTTTCATCACACCGATGGTTACATACATAAGCTATATATGAGCTGCTGGCTGAGTACCTAATAGAGTACATAATGCCCGAGGATTGCATCAGACAGTTTTGGTACCTTTTGCACGAACCCACAGAATGTCAAGTAGCACTTTGATATGACAAGGTTTTATAGTTCCATAGCGGCACGCGCCAGAAGACCGCTGGCAGAACTTATAGTACTTCTTTGATGCCTTTAACGGAGAAAGAAAAATAAAGTATGTAAGATTTCGTATAAAAAAGAAATGATAATCAGGATATCTATTACCTTAACACGGGTGACTACAATCTGGTAGTATCTCAAGTGCTCTCTGTATGGATACGATCATCAATTAATTGATTGTTTGATTGATTGGTTGAATAATTGCTTTATTCATTCATTAATTAATTCAATTAATTGTCTTGTTACTTGTATGATCTTTAAGCTTTCAAATACAATTATCATATAGCCAGATGGAGTTGGCCAATCAGAGGCCCCCATTTCCCATGGGTTATCAGGCAGTAACCTCGAAAGTGGTCGGTTATTCTAATAACCGACCACTTTTTGGACCGCACCATTATACAGGGGACAGTCATGAATTTTTTTTGTACTGTTGTTTGTGTGTAAACCATGCATAACTGTCAAAAATATTATGATTGATTGGTTATGTTAATTAGGGCTCCACATGGGGAATATAGGGATACTTGAAAAGGAATTATGCTGATTTTACACATTTTCATTATGGCTTTCTAACGTGATTAAGCCGGTACCTTCCTAAATCACTTCATATATATGTACTTTGTCGTGCCCAAGTGAAAAGACTCTGCATGGGGGGTACCAGGACTCCACTTAATACATGTAGTTTGTATTCCAAATAAGCCACATGTTGATGCTGATATGCTATCTCACAAACAGATGATTAGTTAAAATTATTACTTAAATGATGATGATGAAATAGTTTAATGTTTGTATTATATATAGACACTATTGTACAATATATATATTGCAAATTTATTTTTATGTAATGTATTAAAGTGTTTATTTGTTATAAATGAATTTGTGTGAAATAACTGTCAGTTGGATAGGCTATATGATAATAACGTTAATGCCCCGCCTTATCCTCGGTGTATATGGTGAGATAATCCCTGGTCAGGTGCGATAACCACCTCATAAACCACCTCGTTCGCTACGCTCACTCTGTGGTTTATTCGGTGGTTATCGCACCTGACCAGGGATTATCTCACCATATACACCTCGGGCCGGGGCATTAACCCTTTATTCAACTAGTTTTATAAGATTGTTTGGCTATTAGTTACATCCCTTGAAGTAGAAAACAAGTAAAAAAAGGCTCCCCATGGAAACCCGAGGAAAAGAAACATAAACTGTTTCATGTTCTTTGGAGAACTCCCAACCAACTATGATACATGTAGTTCCACGAATCTGCTACTATCTTAGAAGAAAAGGAATCTCTAGATTGTAAACTAGGTGTCTGGTCTGACATGACAAGTGTCATCATGTTCCTCAGGCAGCCATAGAAACACGGTGAGAAGAAACAAAAACCGTCTGATGTCCTCTGGAGGAAGCCCATATATAACCTCTATATTATCCTAGGACATCTTTGGTCATTACTGTTTGCCTTTACACTAACTTTCAAATTGTAAATTAGGTCTATGATATGATCTGACAATGTGACAGTTATATCATGCCAGGCAAAAAGCATCGTTTGATATCTTCTGGAGGAAGCCCATATCATTTTTTCAGTACCCTAGGACATCTTTAGTCATGCATGTTGGCCTTTACACGAACCAAAAGATTGTAAACTAGGTTTCTGATCTGACAAGTGTGATCGTTCTATCAGATGAGACAGACAGAAACAACTCCAGTTGTACATGTCATATTACTTTTATACTACCTTAGGAAATCTTTAGTCATCACTTTTTGCCTTTACACAAACCTAAAGATTGTAAACTAGGTCTCTGATCTGACAAGTGTGATCGTTCTATCAGATGAGACAGACAGAAACAACTCCAGTTGTACATGTCATATTACTTTTATACTACCTTAGGAAATCTTTAGTCATCACTTTTTGCCTTTACACAAACCTAAAGATTGTAAACTAGGTCTCTGATCTGACAAGTGTGATCGTTCTATCAGATGAGACAGACAGAAACAACTCCAGTTGTACATGTCATATTACTTTTATACTACATTAGGACATCTTTAGTCATCACTGTTTGCCTTTACACGAACTTACAGATTGTAAACTAGGTCTCTGATCTGACAGGTGTGACACTTATATCATGCCAGGCCGCAGGTTGAACATATTACATCTCTTTGATGTGTAAAGTGATGACAACAGAGACTGAGGTATATAAATTAAGAGTCTGTATAAAGAGGTCATGAGGATCTGTTCATATATCACAGAATACCGGTGACTAATACAGGGATGTGGAAGTGTCTCATGGACTTTGTGTATAGAAACGATCATTCAGTAATCAATTGATTCATTCTTTCTTTCAACCATTTATCCATCCATCCATCCATCCATCCATTTATGCATCCATCCATCCATCCATCCATCCATCCATCCATCCATCCATCCATCCATCCATCCATCCATCCATCCATCCATCCATCCATCCATCCATCCATCCATCCATCCATCCATCCATCCATCCATCCATCCATCCATCCTTCCATCCATCCATCCATCCATCCATCCATCCATCCATCCATCCATCCATCCATCCATCCATCCATCCATCCATCCATCCATCCATCCATCCATCCATCCAACCATCCATCCATCCATCCTTCCATCCATCCATCCATCCATCCATCCATCCATTCATTCATTCATTCCTTCGTTCCCGAAACTACATGGTTCGTAATTTGGTTTGGCACAGTGAAAGTGAAGATGCTCCAGGAAGATGCTCACTCTGGTGAGTGATGCTGAGGCTGTCTGACCTCCTCAGGAAGGCAGATCAAAGAGAAAGAGAAAGTGAAAGTAAAGATGTTCCAGGAAGATGCTCGCTCTGGTGACTGATGCTGAGGAACTCTGCCCTTCTTAGGATAGGAGATCAAAGAGAAAGTAAAAGTGGAAATAGAGGATATTAAACTCGCAGCACTGGCGACTATTAAAGACAATAATATGGTAGTAACTCAAGGGTCTAATGCACGTATACAACCATTCATTCATTAATTCATCCGCCCATTCATTCATCCCTGTAACTGCCTCGTTACATGCATGAGTCGTACTTTGTTTTTAGCCATTAGCTTCAGCCCTTGAAGTCGGAAGCATGTTAAAAAAGCCTCCTTCAGGGACCTGATAAAAAGAAAGGCAAACTGTTTGATGCTCTCTTGGGGAGAGCCAGTATAACTTTGATATTCTCGTAACTCCTGTTGGTGTGTTTGAAGGAAGGGAATATAAGTCCCCACAGAGACTGTGGTGATTGAATGTACGTTGAACAGATCTTCTGCGGGGATTCTTAAATGCGGTTTATACTAGCTGAAACCGGTACTCAAAGGTGTTAGTCAAGAGTGGTAAGGGACACATATTGACACACTCCCGCACGCTCACACACAGAAACACGCAGAGAGAGAGAGAGAGAGACAGACAAGCAGATAGGCACTTACGCACACACGCATACTACTGTATATGGCAAGCATACACAGATGCACACACACAAACACACACACACACACACACAACCCCATGCAACATAACAGCCTTACGAAGATCAACTTTGATATTACATATCAAATGTCACAGCAATCATCACACCTATGGGTTCATACATATGTTTCATACAGACTGTTGGCTACCCAATAAGAGTACATAAAGCCCGAGAGTGCATCAGCCATAAGATCACTGTCGTCTTTACACGATCCTACCAATTGTAAAATTGGTCTTTGATGAATGTTATCATTTTATTTTATCATGCCAGATAATAAATTACCATGGCCGAACATATCACACCTCTTTGAAGCGTGTTGAGTATAAAGACTATGAAAGAGTCCGTGTCAAGGGGTCGTCCGATCTGGTTGTCTGTCACACCAACACAGACTATAATCTGGTAGTATCTTAGGGGCTTTATATATGGAAAAAAGACCAGTCATTCATCAATTATTGTCTTATACATTCGGTAATTCGTTCATCCTCTCACATTACACACTCTTTGATAATTTGATTTATATATTACTTCCTTGTTCATTCATTATGTATTATATTAACTGCCTGGTTACATGCGTGTCTCATAAGTTTGGTTGGTCATTAGTTTCAGCTCTTTCAAGTCAGAAACATGCCAAAAAGGCTTTATTGGAAAACCTGATAAAAAGAAACACGAACGTCCTTTGGCCTCATGAGGAGAATTTACCAAAAAGGAAAGAAATGTTTTTTCCAAGCCTTTGAAGACTAATGGTAAAGCATCTTGGCTTTAAAACAATGTATTTATATCTCTAAACAAGAGTATTTACTGACTATGATTGCAGACCCGTAAACTCTTAGAGCATCCTTTAAAACCCTGAGCAACCAATATACTGGCCTTGACTGGCTCAGTGATGTTATACTCGTTCTCATTGAAATGTCGACAAGGGCATTTTTTGGTCGAAATATCAATCGGCAGTGAAAACTACCTGGTTGTTTAGGAAAATTCCTCTTTTAACCATAGCCAAAAAATATCAACTTATTATTTTCGGTTCCATTGGTAATGCACTACAGGGCATGTAACAAACATTACCGGTAACGTTTGTTACAACAGTAAACTTAACCCTTTTTCTTCAAAAGGATTAACATTATTGGCTACATCATTTAGGCATAAGTTGACGTCTCTTTGGACATTTAAAAAGTGAGCAGCATAAACTCTTAGAGCAGCCTTTAAGGTAAGAGCAACCCAACCAATATACTGGTATTGGATGGCTCAAGGATGTTATCGATCGCAAACTATGCACTGATTCACCCCCAAATTACTTTTCCTTTTTGTGTACCGCTGTTGTTATTTGAAAAACGTATTAGATGCACCGCCGGAATAAAGGCTTGCATGCTATCACCTAATCGTGTCGATTGGCATGCCTCTAAAACACAAAATAAAGGATGAAGCTAGTGTTAGTAGAATACATTTAAAGTCGTATGGGAAGAATCTAGCAAAAATGATAACAGCATAAGATCGCTTTCTTCATGGCAATTACAACCTGGCTGGTGTAACAACAGACTAGGAGCAAACCATGCAAGACATCAAAGTGTTTTAAACCACGCCGGCCCAAACGACTCAGTACAGAAATATAATTCTTTAATGAGCATGCTAAGTGCAAGGCCATTGACCACTTCTATACACTGAACTACGCTCACTGTAGCAGCAGAAATTATATTACTGGAAGCAAGAGAGTGTGAAGGAACGGGGAACGATAGGTCTATCCCCATGGGAGGTGAACTTGAACTTACTTTGTCATAGTTCTTTCAGGTTGAAAGGCGGTTCACTCCAATTTTATCATCCCAAATTGGTTCTGAGAAATGCACTAGTAGACGAAGACACATCCATTCACAATTGTTATACATGATCATTTCAGGGTGGCAAATGTTTTTGAGAAATATATTTATATAATGCATTAATTAAATGATCATTCCAGCATGACATCAAGTTCTACAAAATGTCCTGGTTTGACATCTTCTCATAAGTATTGTCTATCTTAGATGTCTTTAAAATGTCATTATAAGCCTGTAATGTATGGCGTAAGGAAGGCAAACTCGAACTTACTTTGTCATAGTTCTTTCAGGTTGAGAGACGGGTCACGTTCATATCATCATCCCAAATTGGTGATAAAAAACGCTAGGCTGGACTGAATACTAACCATTCACAAGATTTCTGCATTACCATTTCAGTGTCACAAATACAATTCCTCTTTTCAAAACTTTTCGTTCTAACTGCCATTCATATTTAGGACTAAGATGTCTTTAAAATTTTATGATAAGCCTGGAAATGTACGACCTTTGTTACCTTACGGGCAGGAGGTTGCAGACTACAAGCACGCGTTTGTGGAGGGCTTTGTACAATCGCACTAGTGAAACATATCCATTCACATGTGTTATACATTATTATTTCAGAGTCGCAAAAACAGGTCTAATCTCATTGTAAAACTTTTCGTTGGAACTAGCGTGTAACTATGTGCGAGAATGTCTTTAAAATTGCATAAGTTTTGAAATGTACGGATTTAGTAACCACATGGACAAGGGGTTGCAGCTACAGCACGCTTTTCTAGAGGGCTTTGTAATATGGTATAACGCTGGTTCACCTTTATCTGAGGGTAACGTATATCCGTTAAACAAAAACGTATTTAGGGATCTAAAGTCGACGGACGGTGGTTTCAAATTGGAACATTTTGAAAATATTGTGAATTTGAAACCACAGTCTGCAGACTTAATACTCCTAAATGTGCTGTTTTTAAAGACAACGGATAAATGTCACCCCGCGGATAAAGGTGAACTAGCGTTACATAGGACAAAAATGTTCGAGAAAGCGCTTAAAATTAACGATAAGCCTGGAAATGTCCGGCTTTTGTAATCTTATGGACAGGGGGTTGCAGACTGCAGCACGCTTTTGTAGAGGGAGTTGTACAATTGCAAGATTTATACATAAATATTTCATGGTCGCAAATACAGGCCTAATCTCATTATAAAAAAAAATTCGTTACAACTAGCGTTCGAAGAAGTATTTAACATTCTATTATAAGCTTGGAAATGTACGCACTTTTGTAACCTTATGGACAGGGGGTTGCATACCGCAGCACGATTTTGTACAGGGCGTTGTAATGATGGATGGTAAACCACGACTTAACCGACATTTTCGTGACACTGCAGGAATTACGGACAATTTTGGGCATGGTTGTCAGACAGAGGAACCAGGGTTGAGGTGAGTCTGTGCCCAGCATATTAAAAAAGAAATTGTGAAAGTGATGAATGATCTCGAACCAATTTAAGTTGATCAAATGAACTCAATGAACAGATGAGCCACACTTCCACTGCTCGCTACAGAGAAGACAGACGATATGTATATTTACAGGTTCATTGTACCAGTGAAAGGAAAGGAAAGGAAAGGCGATCTTAATTCGGTCACTGAAGAGCTAATTTTTTTCTGGTCGTAACAGAGAGGACAGACGATATGTACAGTATTTACAGGTTCGTTACACGGAGATGTTTCCCTAGCTCTTTATAACAAGTACAATGAACAGTGGACCACAGCTTAACAGACCATTTTAAGAATAGCTAGCAACCCTAATCATATATAATACAGTATTTAAAAAAAATCCATTGTACGAAGAAATTCCTTTGTTAGATTCTTTTCAACAAGCACAATAATCAGTGGACCACAACCTGGTAGAAACTTGTAGTTTCATCGTAGTCATGCTTTTTTGATGTCAAATATTTCACAACGTAAACATTTAAGCATACACGGTGAAACATAATACATTGTAAAGAGATATTTTCTAGTACCATGTAATAGGATAGGACTTACATTTACCACAGTAGCAATCTCCTTCCAAACGCTGCAGTAGCTGTACCCTATATAATGGAACTTAAGTACTTTGTGCCAATTTCTCTTTTTAGGAAGCACGATTAACAGTGGACCATAACCTGGTAGCTACTGATAGTATTATACTTTCATAATTTTGCATCAAATATTTTACAAAACGTATATATTGCCAAGAGACAGTTCCAGTACCAGTTAATAGCAAAGGACTTACATTTCCCACATCAACAATCCCGTCCCAAATTCTCCAACAGATGTACCCAATATAACAAACCTAAATCGTACTTACCGAAGTAATTGCCCCTCTTCTAGTTTCGCACGCGCAAACATCAAAAACGTTTCACTCACGAAGAAATCTGAGTCCTGATTGGAAATAGCTTCCGGTTTCCCTGCACCGAAACCCAGGTGACACCCATTTCAAAATGTTTAGGGTTTATATTTCAATATAACCCCTAAATATATCTTGTCTCTTGTATTTCATCTTTGAAAAGTATGATTTGAAACATATCATTTAAGACAAAATGTGGCTAATTTAGGGCCCCCTCTGCCATACATTTAAACGTATATATTGTAAATAGATATTTTTCCAGTACCAGGTAATGGGATAGGACGCACATTTTCCACAATACAAATCCCTTCCCACTCCTCAAACAGCTATACCGAGTATAACGAGCCTTAAAGGTACTTACCCAAATAATTGCCCTTTTCCCGGTTCGGCGAACATCGAAAATGTTTCACTCACGAAGAAACCTGAATCCTGATTGGAACGAGCCTCCGGTTTCCCTGCACCGGAGCCCAGGTGACACCCATTTGTACTTGCAATTAATTCATGCGTCATGCTACAATAAAGGTAGCAATTGGCACATAACCTCCGAGCGTTTGCCATCCTGGTTGACACCCTGTAATTGTTGCTACTTCATAAGTTTAATAAGGGATAGATAAGTCACGCTAATGAAATGTCGGATTGAGGATATATCAAGTGAAAGGTAAGAAGACACTAAGTCACCAAGGTGATGGTAAGTTCGATGGCTTATTAAGCCTGATTTAGAGACACTGTGAGAATATGACGAGTCTTTCACATAAGGTTATTTGTATCTTTGAAAGGTTAATTAAGATATAATTCATACTAACGAAGGGTAAAATTGACAACATATCAAATAAAAGGCAAAAATACATAACGTCACCAAGATGCCGATAGGTTCTATGGCTTATTAAACCCGATGTACAGACACTGTGAGAAAAGTAATGAGTCTCGTGATGAAGTAGATATATGTGGAGAAGGAGACCTCTCAAGCCAACCGTTCACACTTACGCCACATCTTCTGAAAAGACGCTGGAGCCGCATGTTCCCCGTTTAGGAACTTTATTCGAACCGACACACAACAAACATGTTTCGCCGCGTGGCTTCCTCAGTGTTATGGGCTCGAATGAGCATGTCCAGCATGTCATCGCTTTTATAGGCCTAGTGCAATGAGTCTCGAGATGAAGGTTATATGTACTTTAAGAAGTTAAATAGGGATATTCCGTACTAATAACTTGCATGATCGAGGGCAAGCTAGGTAAAGAGAAGATGACATAGAATCGCCAAGGTGCCGATATATGTTATAGCTTATCTATATCTTATCTATCTGGATAAAAATCAATTTATTTGTACCTAGAAGGTTAAGCTAAGAAAATCCGTGCTGATAGAAAATATGATTGGGGACACATCTGACAGGACCTCGTTGAGTTGACGACACATTTGATGTCTTGGGATTTTCTGTATAGCAATAACAAGAGCCATTGATATTGAGGACACGCCAAATGAAAACGGATATTACCAACCAGTTAACAAGAAATTTTATTCTTGTTCAACCTAATAAATAACGACTGTAGGGTAATGGTTATAACACCTGAAAGAAAAGAAATGACGGGTGACGGCAAATTTTATTATTGTTAAACCTGATAAGTAATAACTGTAGGGTCAAGGTAATTTGTACTTCAGAGGTTAAATAAGGTATATTTCATACTAATAGAATATGTGATTGAGGGCACACTAGAACAAGAGAGATTGTTCTGGTGTCGCCAATGTGTCGATATGCCTTGTGACTTATTTGCGTCTAATTTATAACACCTGGTAGAGTCTTTAGTCGTATTTAATTTGCACGTCAAGGCTCAAGTGTAGGAAATCCTCGCTAATAGAATATATAATTGGGTACACATTTTCACAATAGGCAAGATGACATCAAGTCATTGATGTACCGACAAATTTTGTATCTTAGGATATTGTGTATAATAAAGACATTAAGGACACGTCAAATGAAAGCGGATATTTTCATGATTACTGTCTAGGTGACGACAAATGTTATTCTTGTTAAACCTGATAGTAACGACTGTAGGTCAGAGGTTAAATACGGTGTATTTCGTACTAATAGAATATCTGATTGAGGGCACACTATAGATGGAAAAGAGGATTGGTCTGACGCCGTCGAGGTGATGCTATATCTTATGCCTTATCTAACTTAGAACACCTGGATGAAAGCGATGAGTCTAGTTATTATTAGGTACAAATTATTTGCACTTCAAGGCTTAAGTAAAGAAAATTCACGCTAATAGAAAATATAATTAAGGACACATTTTAACAAAAGGCAAGATGACATGAAGTTGTTGAGATGCCAACAAATCTTATGGATTGTCTAATCTAATATAATAAAGCAACTACAGAAAAGTGACGTTTCTGATCCAGATGGTACTTTAGAGGATATACTAATCGAATATATGATTGATAAAAGGAGGATGGTCTGATGTCACCAAGATGCCGATACATGTTCTGGCTTATCTAAATCTAAATTGTAGAATTTATCAGTCTAGTCCTTACTGCCTACAAACTATTTGTACTTTAAAGATAAGTAAAGGAAATCCACGCTAATAGAAAATACAATTTGGGATACTTGATAAAAAAACAAGATGGCATGAAGTCGGTGACGTGTAGACAAATCTTACGGATTGCTAAATCTAATGAAATCAATGTCCCCATGCCCTGATTCTATTAGTACTGTACGCCATTAATATTGTTGTTGTAAGTATTCGCGATCGCTGGTCGATATTATGTATATAACGATATTATGTATATATATATATATATATATATATATATATATATACATACATAGTAGTCTGATTTTATAAGGATTCCATTTTTGAAGATTTGCCGGTGATGTATATTGATCTGGTTTATTTTATTGTAGTATCAACTGTAATTCAGCCCTTGGGCTGCAAATGTGAATGTGGACGTTTTTTTTTCTTCTTCTTAATAAACCATTACAACTACAAGAAAATGACGGTTCTGTACTAATGAGGAGTGTCATTAACGACACGTCAATTAAAAGCGGAGATAACCGTCCAGGTGACGACAAATTCCATGGTTTGTTAAACCTTGTAAGTATCGACTGTAGCGCCAAGGTTATTTGTAATTAGATGATATATAAGGGATGTTCTATACTTTAGTACTAATACGATTTGAGGAAATACTAGATAAAAGACAGGATGGCCCAATGCCGTCAAGATGCCGATATATATTCTATGACTTAGTTTCATCTAAGTTAGAACACCTGAAAAGAAATGCAGTTCATTTATACCCAGAGTTTGAAGACTCTGGACACGCTTGATGGAAAAAAGATGGCTTGAAGTCGTCAATGTGCAGATATATGTTATGGCTTTATTCTAATACATGACACCTGAACTACTGTATCTAATCTTGCAAATCATGTGTGCTTAAAGCGTTATATAAAGGAAATCTATACTAATGGAATTTTTCATGGGTGACACGTTTATCAAAAGAGAAGATGTTTTAACGTCGTTAAGATGTCGACACATTTTATATCTTCTTAAATCTGATTGAAATAACTGCAAGAAAGGTAAGTAATCCAGTATTGCAATTTATGTCTACCTTAAGGGTTTATTTTCTTATTTATTCGGCTGGTAATTACAGGCAGCAAAAGTTGCTCAACTAGCCGAGGCCATTACAAAGGAGTAGCCTTGAACAACGTAAGGTTACGTAAGGGAAAATCCATACTTATCAAATGTATAAGTGAGGACATATCAAATAAGAGGGAAGGTTACGTCTTGTAGTTGAGGTGCCGACAAATCTCCTTAGATGTGATTGAGCCTTTTTTATAAGCTTTTGGACAGACGAGCACAATGCGGCACTGCGCTTA
The DNA here is from genome assembly GCA_019207045.1 of Branchiostoma floridae x Branchiostoma belcheri. Classification (NCBI taxonomy): domain Eukaryota; kingdom Metazoa; phylum Chordata; class Leptocardii; order Amphioxiformes; family Branchiostomatidae; genus Branchiostoma; species Branchiostoma floridae x Branchiostoma belcheri. The sequence continues at coordinate 2,105,631 of CM033040.1, read as the reverse complement.
ATTATTTTAACAGTGCCATATACAAAGTACAGACAGAAGGTAAATTTTACTTCCCCAACCGAAGTCAGGTACGCATTTTTACACCTGGAAGGAGTGAGGTACGTATTTTCCAACGGGCACAACGTCGGGGGCATGGCGAGTATCGAACTCGGGACCTCTAGGTTCCGAGCCCAACACTCTACCAGTTACGTTACACACGACGCCACGACCACACTTTTAATAAGAGGATGAAAAGTAATGAGTCTAAGCACTCACCGCAACCAAAGTGCCGTCCGATCCTCCAGACGCCTTCGCACAACCACCAGCCGGTCTGCTGTTGGGGTAAGACCCGGAGACGCGCTTGCCTTGCCTCGCGCCCGGAGTATCAGTCAGAACGCCAGGCGACGTGATTTCCTCTCAATTTCAGCTGCGCTGAACCGCGAAGCAAAGGCTGCGACTCGCCAATCTGTTACATATAAGGAAAGGCAATAAATGTCTTTGCTTCGATGAACCTTTTCCTGCCAAATACCATCCAGATGTCATGTAACGTCGTTCTAACACACGACACACTTTAGAAAGCCAAAGAGGAAATATCCAGAATACAATTCCATCATGTTGGCTAGAACATAATGTTTGAGTTTTCTTTTTTCATAACTACGAACGTTTCTTACCTGCGTAGTACGTTCTAAGCGCCGCCTACATCGGTTGCATATAGCGATGAGAAGCAGCACTCCTACAAAGATGCCTGACATAAGACATTACCTATAGAAAAAACTCTCCAATATCCTACGCAGAGGAATTTTTTTCCATGTGACATGAGATGCAGGAGAACTTCTGTGTGCGATAGTACGATGTTCACCAACCCTGGCTAAGACAGATCTGTGGCAATCTCCGTAACCATGCCAACCGCTGACGTCAGGACCAATGCCACAAGACCACGATAATTTGTTTGCGGGCTGCGTTGCCTAGTGGCGGTTTCGCCGCAATGGTATGTGCATTTATTTGAGCAAATATAACCATGTGCACCCAGGTAGAAATGTGTGTGCGCTTTTGGTTACGTTACAGTTGCTCTCAACAACTTGAGAGAGCGTTTCTCTTCGTTTTCAAAAGGTCTTTCTTCTGCATGCGTCACTCGCCTTTTTCTCATACATGCAGCGTTGAATTTGCACATGTCATAACAAATCGTTATCTGATTGATCTTGTAATGCATGGTGCGTTGAACCCTGAGGGCTCATTGCTGACTGTTCTACTCTACTCTACTCTACTCTATTCTACTCTACCTGTCATTTTCTCTTCTATCCATACCATTTTGTTCTATTCTACCTGTTCTGTTATTTTCTGTTCGACCTATTCTATCGAGTTTTGTTCTACCTGTTCTTTTCTAATCTATTCTACTTATTTCATGACGTTCTATTCTATTATCTGCTGTTCTATTCTATTCCTTTCTATTCTATTCTATTCTACCTACTTCATACCAATCTATTCTGTTCTATACTACATTATACCTATTCTATTCAGTTCTATTTTTACATATTGTTTGTTTAAACCGTTATTTATTTATGTATTTTGTTGATTTCTGGCATATTCTTCTACTGCATTTACCGCCTGCTAATCAAGACTATGATATAACTCTGATCATGACAACGGAATAGTCATACCTTCAAGTACCAACCTGGGATTGATGTGTTCAAAAAGTCGTGTTTTCCCAGAACTATCATAGAGTGGAATTTTTTCATCACCAAGAACAGTTGGGGCATCTTCGTTGGGTCGTACATTTTGCAGATAGATGTGCAAAAGTTAGGTGTGACGGGTCGTTCAGTGTAATATAACCAGCTGCTGCCGCGCCGCGTGCCTGCGAAGCTGGTGTGTTACGCCGAGGAGCTGTTATACTGGCTGTATATTTACAGATACAGAACGGATGAATGGGTAGAAAAATGACTTCGCATGACCCACATGACGAGCCAACCCTGCAGGCATGCTGACCTGGAAACCACCAAGCCATCGTCTTGACGTCGCGACGCCGTAAGGGACAGGAACACTAAATAATGACTATAAAGATGCGCCAAACCCAGTGGAGCATGCAGGATCAGAATGCTTCGAGTAATATCGGAATGTCGTAAAATGCAGCAAAACTGCGGTTAGAATACACTTTGAATGCCGTTCAATATTTCTCCACTTCAAATGCACCTTGAATGTTTTGAACATGACCAAAACATTCGGGACGACCACACGAATGTGCACGAAATAACTGGAATACTGTAAGAATTTCTAGAGTGCACACTTCGAATACCAAGGAATATACAAGGAATCTTCAATCTGCTGGCATTCAAGCTTATTCTGCCTCTCGTGTGAAGGGGCTAATCTGCAAACAGATTCTACAATGGCATAAGATAGTACCGAACTGGCCAAGGAGTGTAGGTAGCCAAAAGATGTACATGTGCCATTTGCGGAAGCCGAACAAACCCCTAAGCCGGCTTAACTCCTCTGCCAGCTTTTGAAACTATCTTATGCTACCGTAGGATCTGCTTGGAGATTATAAAGGGGTCGCAAATAAAGATTAAAGATGTACCCTTATACCCCAGTGCAGGGGAAGCTCAGGAGGTGACTGCGCATTTCCGTGTTTGATTAGCCGACAAGTCAACCGTCCTACCGCAGTTTGCACGTGTATAGATTTTTTTCACCCTAAATTGAGGATGCTATCAGGGAGAATAATACGAGTACACCCAGGGAGACTATTAGATGGACTGGCTGCAAGAAGGAAGGCGCAAAGTTGTCCGACCATACATAACCTTAAAGACAATGCTAGGAAGAGACATTTAACTGTCAGGGTCTAGTTTAGTGTCTGCCGTGAAGAACAGATCATACTGGAAAAATTGTACTTTGGACTGTTCTTCACCGGTGTAACCTGCTGAACTATGGTGATGATGAGCATGCGTCGATAAAGGTTAGACATCCAGGTAATAATATACGCCCAAAAGCACTTACTCAAGTAACTGGATATGATTTTGGAAACGGTCAAACGTTTAAAAAAACAGTCGTTGTTTTTCTTTTTCTCAGCGATACTGACATTGAGGATGACTTACTTTTTGTTCCTGGTGTTTCTAAATGCGTGGTTTTGTGGCATGGTGCCAATCAAGCATTGATTTTCTAAACAAGGTAGAACAAAGACAATTAGATAAGCAATGACACCCATGTGGGCACTGAAGAATAGAACGCCTTTACTATCGAACTACATGGAAATGTAACAAAATTTGATTAGGATACATTAACATCGCACGTTTGAATGGCAACATTCTGTCTGAAGATATTGTTGTTCACCTTCAAGCGGATGGTTTGTGATAATCAGTTCTTGACATATTGTTATTTTTGTGAGATCGTATACTGCTGGGTTTTCTAGACTCCATAGCAGGCTGTCTAAGGCCTTTTTTGGCTCATAAAACACTTTTGATGGTCATTTCTTTTTGTACTGGGTCGCTGATTGCCAATAAATCAGCGAAGGCCGGCAATCAGCGACCCAGTACAAAAAGAAATGACCAGCATAAGTGTATTATGAGCCAAAAAAAAGCCTTAGACAGCCTACTATGGAGGCTATAGGGTTTTCATTATTCACAGCACATACGGGTGTCTCTGAATTTTTGCTTGAACCTTTCTTATCAAATCGTAAAGCCAATACTAATGAACTACATGGACATACTAACATGGTACAAATTTGATTAGTATACAGTGGGGACGCAAGTGCTCTTGATAACATTCCGTTCGGAAATGGTTGTCAATGGTTACTGTAATTACATTTGTCACACACTGTTTTTATTTGATTTATTTTGTGTTTTCATTCTTCAGAGAAAGGACGAATGTCCTATTAATTAACCGTAGAACAAATACTATAAATGATATAAATGACATGCTAGACCAAATATGTTGATTTATTCATACCTGTAAAAATCCATATATGTCTGTCTAGTTGTACTATAAGTAGTTGTTATACATGATGACCTTACGAAAGTCGCTGTACTTTTGTCGTGTCGATAAAGATTTGTCTGTTATTAATTGCTTGCTTAGTTCAATTTTCGTCCTTCTTTGTAATGTTAAATCAAGTTTTGAAAGTCATGCAGATCGGTATGCAGTCCACAAACGTGGAAAAATGTCCCGCAAACACAACAACCCCAAAGTTCTAAAACTATATCATCATCATCATCGGTTGGCTGCTGTGCAGTCGGTCACGATTCTATTCCACTTAAGTCTGTCCGCAGCCAGTGCAGCAATAGCATCAGGGTTCAGGTCGCCTTCGGTATCCCCCAGCAGGTTTTGTAGAACTAATTTTCTAAAACTATATATCAAGCGCAACTTATGTTCTACTCAAGAAATTGTCTTTGTCTTTAGGCATTTGAAGCATACGTTAACCGGTTGATTTGATTGAGTTGATGTGTATTCCATAAGTGTAAATGTAAGTATGCATATGTATATGTATGTGTATTGCATTGTCTGCAGTTTCAACAAATCTAAATCTAAGAACCTGATTGCCATCCTAGTTAGTTTACCTGGGCCCCACATTTGCTCTTCCCCATCTTATATAAGAGCCTCAAGGCTAACTCTCACGGCTAAACCGTCTCAGGTTCGACAATTCAGACGTCTAAGACATCAATCAAACAGTCTTAAAGAAAATCCTCAAGTACCCCTCTGGAGAATCTAAACACGCAGAAGGATCTTAAAGTAACGACCTCTCTGCTTCTTAGGAGGCGGTTGTCAATCCCTATCTGCCCCTCAGGCCGAACTTAATATGAGTTGGTTTTGTTTGTGATCTTCTCGGCTTAGTTAGACTTTTCAGTGTCTGCCAGTCTCAACACACAAATTCAAGGCGCGTAGACAAACCGTGGATGGAATAACACAAACCAAACTGAAGTCATGTAACGTTATCAATTTTGTAGGACCGCGTAGCGCAGCTGCAGCGTGTTAGGCTGGGAACCGAGAGGTCTCGGGTTCGAATCCGGATGCCGTGCTACCGATCTTGTGCCCTTAGGAAAGGCACTTTACACGACTTGCCTCACTTTACTCAGGTGAAAATGAGTACTTAGCTTCGACTAGGGCCGTCCCTCGGATTGGACGTTACATGAAGGTCCCGTGTCTGGGGAGAGCCATACTCCAGGCACGTTAAAGAACCCCCACACGTGCGATGGTGCGGTGTGCTATGATGCAAATCCTTCCGTCTAGAATTGGTGATTCTCCAAAAATCATCCGGACTCCAGGAAGAATAGTGACATATCAGTCACTAATGGAGATCTGTATAACCAAACCAAAGCCATGAAGCACCAGATGTTACTGTGAATCCTTCCTCTCTATAACAAAATCAATTTGGCATCTTGTATCACTTGGAGACAGAATGTAATATTGTTATTGATAGAATGTAATCGTTAGATATTACATTAATCTATTTGAGCTGCAATGTTAGGCCACAGCAAGTAAATTTCATGGATGATAACCCCGGCAGGCTACAAGAATGATGAGCCCGTAAAAAATGCACTTAGAAACATCAGGAGCAGAAGTTGACTTATATCTATTCGATATACACGACTCTTTTATTGCATTTCACATATAAATACATAATTCAAATAAGCAAAACATAAGGACATAGAGTTACAAACATAATCTACGGATTCCAAAAAAAAAATGAAGTGTACAGTTACGAGATACACGGACTGAAGTATGTAGCAAAATAATATGAAACAAAATGATTACTTGGATTTATGTATTTCAACCAATGGTAGCTGAATGAACTCGAACAAGAACGTCAGGAATTATTGCACACGGAAGAAAAATTTAAGTGGAGCTTGAAATGTATGAGAATACAAGTAGGATATAGGGACATGACTTATTCTAAGGGAGTAGACAGTGACGAACTTCAAAACCTGTCTGGAATTGTGCCAATATGGCGCTAAGAGGATTCGATGTTGAGCACAAAAGCCGTGTGAAAAGAATCCGTCCGTTAGCTATCATCGCTGGCTTATATCATATTACAGCAACTTAAAAGGCCAGACGGGTGCACCGACGTGCCTCTACTGTTGGCAAGGAACTTTTATAACCGCATGAAATACCTTAGTATGTGCGGATAACCAGAAAAGCCTATTTGGGCCCATTCAGACCAGACGAGGGAAAACAATTTGAAGTTCCAAGTTCAGAGCACACGACAGGGCAATAACCTAAGCATACGAGCACTGAATATATACGAGTGGGACTCTTTGTCTTCCTCTGCTTCCGAAAAAGAAGTCAAACCCAACCTATTTAGATATAGTCAACACTAGTATTAGTTTAGTAATCTCTTTGTATGATAATATCTATTACTGTTAATTGCTACATGCATATCCCCTATCTTGTTTCTACCATGTACATGCAATTAGCCTACGGGCATGAACCTGCAATAAACGTTCTATTATATACACGTGTTCAGACGTACAAAGACTTACCGAAACATTGAATTTGAAAAAATGACTTATATTTTCTGGTCCATACTAGACGCTCAACGTTTCTTCCTAGTTCAAGGAAAGTATAAGGAGAGTGAACTTGTGGCTGCCATGAGCGCCCAATAATTCACTTTCTTTGCTAAAACCCTTTTCTAGGTTACAAAAAGCTAAGCCAGTGACATGGCGGATACCACGATTTCCAAATGATTCACTTTTTTACTAAAACCCTTTTCTAGGTCACAAAAAGCTAAACCAGTGACATGGCGGATACCACGATTTCCTAATCATTCACTTTTTTAGATAAACCCTTTTTCTATGTCACGGAAAGTAAAGAGTGGTGGATGCCCAAGCAATCCGCTTTTTTTTTATAAAGAACCCTTTCCAAGTCACGGGAAGTGAAGAGAGCAGCATTGTGGACACCATGATTTCCAAACAATCCACTTTCTTGACTCAAACCCATCTTTTCTTATTCACGAAAACCCGAAAGTAAAGAGAGTGAAATGGCGAATGACATGATTTCCAGATAATCCGCTTTTTTTTACTAAAATCCTTTTTTCTAGTTCACGAGAAGTAAAGAGAGTGAGATGGCGGATACCACAATTTCCGAATAATTCCCTTTCTTTTCTCAAACCCTTTTTTTCTAGTTCTCCGAAAGTTAAGAGGGTGCAATGTCGGATGCCATGATTTCCAAATAATTCACTTTATTTGCTAAACCTTTTTTTCTCGTTCCCCGGAAGTAAAGAGAGTAAAATGGCGGATGCAATGACTTCCAAATAATCATCTTTCCTTACTAAAACCTTTTTTTCTAGTTCTCGAAAAGTAAAGAGAGCGACATGGTAGATACCGTGATTTCCAAATAATTCGATTTCTGTACTCAAGTATCTCGATCGATTGTTCACGACTCCTCATATTGGCTGTGTATGTAGGAGGATGCTAAAACATGAAAATGGATGCATTTGATACACTGCCAGCATCCAAAATAGGCTCTGGAGCTTAGAATCTACCGTGTTTGATCAATGACAATGCGGGACACTTACAGAAGAGTAGTTGGCCATTATCTTTCACTATTGTCATTAATAGTCGGCAAAACGCCATTTTCCTGCTAGGTGTCTTCATCAAAGCACCCTCAACGATCATCGGAGCGGTGCTGATGCCATTAACTACCCCATTCTCTCAATGAGCACGGCATAATGGCCGTAGATTTATCTGTAGTTTCCGGGAATCCACGGTATCTAAACGGTGAGAGGAAGTGAGGCTGAAAGCGTGAAAGCCCACTGAGTTCCAGGAAGATGTTCCCTCTGATGACTGAGAGGCTGTCTGATGTCCTCAGGACGGGTGATCAAAGGGAAAGTGAAAGTGAAGATGTTCCAGGAAGATGCTCGATCTGGTAACTGATTCCGAGGAAGTCTGGCCTCCTCAGGACGGGACATTAAAGAGAAAGTGAAATTAAAGATGGTCCAGGAAGATGCTCCCTCTGGTGAGTAATACTGAGGCTGTCCAATCTCCTCAGGAGGGGATATTAAAGAGAAAGTGAAATTAAAGATGTTCGGGGAAGATTCTCCTTGTGGTCAATAACGTTGATCCATGAGACCTCTACAGGACGGAAGAGAAAGGTGAAATTAAAGATGTTCCAAGAAGATACTCTCTGGTAACCGATGCTGAGGAGTTCTGACCAAAAATCTTCATCAGACTTCCTTTGTTCATGAAGTGTTTTCATGAAGACTTTCTAAACTAGTGAACAGTTTTGTCTTCAATCGATCGTTCTAAACCTTACTTGATACAAAATAATGACAAATACGTCCCTTTTATAACAGTCTGTCACACTAACATTGAAATAGCTGTATATAAGTATATTCCAGTACAACAATACAGAATCTGTTCTTGGACTTGGTAGACCCACGGACGATAGAGTAAATTGACTTTCTTATCAGTACCCTCGCCACAAAACTTAAGGAGAAGTTACGGAAGGTATTTAAAGTGAAGGGCAATGTTACGAACTCCATAAAGCGCATTTATGCTTATCGCAGTCCGACACACAGGCGAGCATTTTGTGACGGTATTGAAAGAGCTCCGCTTGGAGAATTGTTTACGACTCATCCTTGTTGCTCCATTAAGCCCTATTATTAAACATTGTTCACAGAGCTTATCCTAAATTATGATTCGCATCATCGAATCTATGCCTAAATTGAAAACGTTATATCATCACGATACAAAGTCGGCAGGTCGAGTAAATGCTATTATCATTATGCAATGCAACGGCGCGAGTAGAATGCGCACTGTCTCTCAGTGTCTCTCTATAACACAACCATAAAACGCTTTCAGCAACCTCCATGTCAAATTCAAAGAAAGGCTCCTTTTCAGTTGAAAGTATATTAAGAACCAATCAGATTAAGCTTCTCCCTGTTCATCCCGTGAAAGCGGGGATAAGAAAGACATAGCCAGGGTCAGAGCTAACAATCTTACCCCTCAATGGTGATGTCTGTCTCTCTCGTGATCTTTCAGTAAGCCTGCTGCTAGCGATAAAGTAACGAATTTGATATTCATGAGATGTGTCGAGCAATACTATTATGCCATAAAGCTGCAAGTGAGTGTAAGTGCTTCTCTATGAGTTGAGCGACACACTGTTGAGTTCAACGAAAGATACAGCTACCCTTTCAGTTGCAAGTAAAATGAGGATCAATTAGATTACGGTGTCACCTGTTTCTCCTTTGATGGAGAGGATAAGAAACGCACAGTCCCGGTCAGAGCTAACAGTCTAAAGGTGCACTCTCACTGGACGTGGGGCACGCTTGCGGCATTGCTGGGTTCGCAAGATACTCGGCGAATTTCAGAGATAAAGAACGAATTTTCTTACTTGTTGTGTATTTTGTCGTCTTCTATACCATACTTTTACGTATTACACAATATCTGAATGATAAAAAATCGGAAAAAATAACAACACACAATAACGCAGTGAACGAATGCAGCAATGCCGCAAGCGTGCCCCACGTCCAGTGAGAGTGCACCTTTACCCTTGAATGCTGATGCCTCTGCAGGCATCTACTGATGATGTTCCGGCAGCCTGTATCTGGCGTTAAAGGGACATATTGTAGACATTTGGTGCCAAAATTTCAAATGTTCTGAACTTTAAAATCTCCGGTCATATTGACATTTGTAACTTATTTCCAACTTATCTGCGTCATTTTATCAAATTTCTAGCGCTAATTGACAACGCCAAAGTAAGCCACAACCAAATTCATAAATTTTACTTCCGGGTAGCCTACCGGAATTAAGCCGGCCGTAGATTTCCGAACGACCGTTGCGGTCGCAGATCTTCGGAACTTCGCGGAGACTTTCAACAAACTTCAGTAACGATTCGAGCGAACCACCGAACGCGTTCTAAAGCGCACTTTGGTTCGTCGGAGAGTTGGATAAAATGGCGGACAACTCAAGCGGCGGAGGGAAGTGCGCATATTTTGAGACGTTCTCGCGGCACAACAAAGTCGTATCAATACGTTGTAAATATTGCTGTGCAGTGTAATGAGGCAGACTCAACTCATAATGTAGAAAATGGCCGAAAACAGTAACTTTACTTTTTACATTATGCCCTTTAAACTTAAGACTTTGATGCTTATAAGACGTGTCGAGCATGTAATACCCTAATGCGATACAGCTGCCAATAAAATGCACTGTCTCTAAGTGCTTCTCTATACAAAGACCATGAAATACTTTCAGTGGCACCCGGTCGTCTGACCGTTTCCAAAATCATATCCAGTTGCTTGAATTGAGGAACTGCTTTTTTGGCCTACAGCCATGAAAAGCTGTCAGCAGCTCCCATGTAAATTTCAATGAAGGGCTCAACTGCCTTTTCAGTTGCAAGTACGTGTCTATCCGGTGAAAGCATTGTCTCTATGTGTTTATCTATACAAAGACCATGAAACACTTTCAGTTGCATCCTGTTGAATTCACTTTTAGTGGCATCCGGTCGCCTGACCGTTTTCAAAATCATATCCAGTTGCTTGAGTGACTGTTTTTTGGCCTACAGCCATGAAAAGCTGTCAGCAACTCCCATGTCAAGTTCAACGAAAGACTCAACTTCCTTTTCAGTCGAAAGTACATTAAGCATCAATCAGATTAAGTTTTCACCTGGTTATACCGTGAAAGTCTGGTTCTACCAGTGATGTTCCACCAGCTTGTATCTGCGCGTTAAAGTTACACATATGATCGTTGAAAAGGTTCATCAGTCACGTATGCATACAGTTACAACAATTTTCTTCAATGAATGACTGTTTTGTAAAGGTACAGTACATACCTCCCAAATTTTCGATGTCTACCGGCACATCTTCGTCATATGATGTTTATAAGCAATGCCATTGTGAGACACAGCTGCAAGTAAAACTTTTTCTAATACCCCCTTTTCACTAGGACGGCGCGCTCGGCGCGCTCTCTCTGCGACCTAGAGGGTTGACATATCGCTCAACGACTTTTATAGAAAAGAAACGAGCCTTTTTACACTTTGTGTGTTCTGTTGTCTTCTCAGTAACACTTTTAAACCTAGTGAGAAAGAGAACGTTTCACATATCCTATTTAGGTCGCAGTGAGAGCGCAGCGCGATCGTCGCCTAATGGATTTACGGGCGCCGTCTAGTGAAAAGGGGGGCTAAGTGTTTCTCTATGAGTTGAGTGACCACCTGTCGAGTTCAAAGAAAGGCTCAACTTCCTTTTCAATTGCAAGTACAATGAGTATCATTCAGATTAAGGTGTTATCCCATAAATGCCTGGCTCTACTAGTGATGTTCCAACAACCTGTATCTAGCGTTTAAAGTTACGGATTTGATATGATATGATTTTTGGAACTGTTTCCAAAACCAGATTCAGTTATTAAGTAACTGGTCTTTGGCATATCTTATTACCTGGATGTCTAACCTTCATCGACTTACGAATTTGAAAGACCTGTCGAGCAATGCCATTATGCAACAGCGCTACAAGTAAAATGCACTGTCTCTAAGTGTTTCTCTATAACAGGGTTACGAAACGCTTTCAGCTACCCCCTGTTGAGTTCCAAGAAAGGCTCAACTGCCTTTTCAGTTGCTAGTACATCAAACAGCAGTAGGATTTAGGTGTCACCTGTTTATCCCGTCAAAACGAGGATAAAGAAAGACACAGACAGGGTCAGAGCTAACAGTTTTACCCCTCAGTGGTGATGCCTGGCTCTACTAGGGATGTTCCAACAGTCAGTATCTCGGGTTAAAGTTACGGATTTGATGACGTGTCGAACGATGGCATTATGTGACACAGCTGCAAGTAAAATACACTGTCTCTATGCGTTTCTCTGTAACACGACCAAGAAACACTTTCAATGGCACACCCGGTCGCCTGACCGTTTCCAAAATCATATCCAGTTGCTTGAGTGACTGTTTTTTGGCCAACAGCCATGAAAAGCTGTCAGCAGCCCCCATGTCAAGTTTAAAGAAAGGCTCAACTTCCTTTTCAGTTGCTAGTACGTTAAGCATTAATCGGTTTAAGGTGTCTCTTCTTTATCCCGTGACAGTGGGGATAAGAAAGGCACAGACAGGGTCAAAGCTAACAGTTTTACCATTCAATGGTGATGCCTGTCTCTACTAAGGATGTTCCAACAGCCAGTATCTGGGGTTAAAGTTGCGGATTTGATGACGTGTCGATTAATGACATTATGTGACACAGCTGCAAGTAAAATACACTGTCTCTGTGCGTTTTCTCTGTCATACGACCATGAAATACTTTTAGTGGCCCAACCGGTCGCCTGACCGTTTCCAAAATCATATCCAGTTGCTTGAGTGACTGTTTTTTGGCCTACAGCCATGAAAAGCTGTCAGCAACTCCCATGTCAAGTTCAAAGAAGGGCTCAACTGTCTTTTCAGTTGAAAATACAATGAGCATCAATCGGTTTAAGCTGTCTCCTCTTTATCCCGTGAATGCCGGGATAAGAAAGGCACAGACAGGGTCAGAGATAACACTCTTACCCCTCAGTGGTGATGTCTGTCTCTCTCGTGATCTTCCTGTCAGTCGGTTACTGGCAGTTAAGTTACGAATGTGACGTTTATAAGGCAGGCAGACGTGAAAGCAAAAAAGGCAATGCTCAACATAAAACCCGCGTTAAAAGTCTGGATTGCAACTTGAAACCTTCTATCAAGACAGATATTTTTTGGCTGAAATCCGATTCTTGACAGTATGTTGAGTACAAAAAGCTTCCGAGTAGGAAAATTGCAGGTTTCTGGGAATACGGGACATGACTGAAATACCATAGCGCTTTCTCTGGCCAAATTTCCCTGCGAAAAAGTTTTGTCGACCAAACTCGAAAAGTTTCATGACTTTGTAGCAAACCCTTAATTATCTAGCTTTATACCTGAAACTTGTGACATGACAAAATCCTTCCTTCTGGCTGTCAATATAAATGGTAATGCCTGCAGTGCATTTCACATATGAATAGTTACACAATTCACATTAACAACACATAAGGATATAGACAAACATAATCCGTGGATCTAACGGAAAAAGAAAATACAATTAAGTTATGTGTAACAAACTCTTAATTAGTGATCTTTATGGTGAAATCTGTGACATGATACAATACTTCCCTATGGCTGTTAATACCAATGGTGATACATGCAAAACTTAATAACTGAGAGAAGGGAGAATATCTCTTATGTCAACATAAAACTGAACGGTGGTAGCACATTGAAATGTGACATTCATAAAGTACCAATAGATCTGCTGAGATTGAGAGTTTTATATTTATTGAAATTGCAGACAATACAATACATGGCATGAAAAGCTGCATAGTTTTCGCCCCCCCCCCCCCCCTGCATGTTATTATCATTGTTTTTAATTAAAGAAAGTTTATTTGCAAGTTCTTGCCCAAGGGCTAATTGCAACATGAAACATACGGAAAATATAGTAAACATACATAAAAACATACACCTCTTACTCTCTGCCATCTTTCTCAGTTACATATGTGACAAGTCCGAAAGTCCTATCACGGAATACAGTGGATTTATCAACTTTGCTCATTAATTATGCAAGTTAGCTGTTAATTTGCATAACTGGTATCTCATTATGTAACGTTTTACTTAGGCTATCAACATACCAAAAATCATGACGATCCGTCAGCACGTTCATATTTCCATTAATTATGCAAATGAGATCATCATCTGCATAATTAATTTGTATTGATATTTCTGTCTTTCTCAGCTGCACATGTGACAAGTTTGAAAGTCCTATAAAGGAATGCAGTGGATTTACACATTTTCCTAATTAATTATGCAAATTAGCTGTTGATTTGCATGATTAGAATTCCATCATGTAAGTCTTCCCTTTCGCTGTCTACATGCCAGAAACCATGACGATCCATCAATGCGTTTATATTTTCTCATTAATTATGCAAATGAGGTCATCATTTACATAATTAACATGCATTGATATTTCTCTCTTTCTCATCTATACATGTGACAAGTTTGAAAGTCCTATCATGAAATGCAGTGGATTTATAAACTTTCCTCATTTATTATGTAAATTAGTTCCTGATTTGCATAATTAGTATTTCATAATGTACATTGTTACTTGGGCTATCTACATACCAAAAATCGTGATGATTCATCAACACGTTCTCGAGTTATTCTCGTCCAAAGTTTGAAAGGAAATCAGCGACTGCAGTTCCAAACAAGCCGCTAGGGGGTCCAAACTTATAGTACTTACTCTCTGCCTCAAGGGCTATCTACCACTCAAAAATCATAACCACAGCATGTCCAGAACACGAGATATCAAATATTGAGGTTCTGCTGCAGTACCTTAGCAAGCCGCTAGGGGGCCCATTATCGAACTTGACCTTCGTTTTCCCGACCCCTATCCACCTACCAAATATCATCGGGATCCATCCAAGGCTTCTCGAGTTATACTGTTAACACACAGACAGACAGACTCACAAGCCTAAAACATAACCTTAGCCATTCTGGCAAAGGTAATAAAATACTTTGGTATAGATAACAATGGTGACAAGTGTAGACAAGTGACTATTCTATCAATGGTATGGACTGCTGAGAGCTACAATCTACGCATTTGGGGTTTGATTTCTTTTCTAGAAGCAGTGGAAGACGAAGTACGCCACTTTTTCTATGAGGAGTGGATTATGTGACGTTAACAGCGTTATAGTTTTGTTTTCGTTGGTAAGCGTTTGGAAATGTGTTTTGCATGCCTCTTCAAATAACTCCTTTCTTTCCTGGTCATTAGAGAGGCAGTTAGAAATGAAATGTATTTCGTCTTCCATCGGTTTTGCAATACAATGGTTACAGGTTTAATTTGTCGAATATGTGCTTAAATAAATCAAATCATTCAAATCAAATCCAGGCAGCTTAGCTGATATTGGGTGCCACCATATACATAGATATATATACATTTACATTTCTCATTGAAAGATGTGACATTGCATTTTGCCGTTCAGTCCTTATTTTATAAATAGCTAATCATTTTACAAACTGTTAACTTCAAATTCAAAGGTTGCCCCTTTTGTTTTGCAGCTTCACAAATCTAAAGCGTTGAAAAGAGCAGGATTCCATTGTATCGTAAATACAAGGCGAAGGAAACCTTTCTTCTCTGTGTGTGGGCGAAGAATTAACATACTTTGGTCTTTTAATTTCCTCTGACATTTCTCTTGAGTTTCTTTATTCCTACCGACTGTCTAAGGATTACAAAAGACGCGGATGTGACGTGTCATCTTCAGCCTTCTTAAAGGTAGCGTCTTAAGCCGCAAAGGGTACGCCTGTATTCTTAAAGGTGCTCTCAGGGGAAGGCTTTGAGTATAAGGTTTGAAAGACAAGCATAAAAGGTTCGTATCCCTTAAAAGGCGGGGATTTGACTCCGGTGGTCTCTAAGATTATAGTACAAAACATCTCATGCGTCAGTGAATACTGTCTTCAGGTTGGCACGTCACAGAATAAAGAGACTCTTTTTGCACAATCATTGCTTTCTTGCTGGTGCAGTAAGATGTGAACGAGTCAGAATTACCCTGAGGAAGGTCACTGACGGTCATAATAACGTTTTATCACATCTCATGCTGCCAAACCACAGAACCTACAAGTACTTACTTCTAAAGAAGACTTGGTTTTCAGTTTTCACTATGCAAGTGTTGGCCACTACGTTGGATAGCCTAGAGGATAAAGTTTGGGCTTGGCATTTTGATTCAATCCCTGGCCAATTTCTACTGGACGCTTTAAAATGGTGCATACTGTTTTTTTATGAACACACATCATTTCAGACATAGTTAAACAATACACTACTACTAATAACCCCCTGTTATAGGCAGCTACTGTGTGGCCTAAGGGATTAAGAAACGGAGATAGGCGTGGCCCTTGACACTACATCGTGTGGGGAGAACTTTCAACATTCTGGACAAATGGCTCGATCTCGTAAGTGACCGTTAGTAGCCTCTCACAACTTGATCAGAATTTCCACGCACTGTAAGGAAAACCTAACCGGACAGTGAACTTTCACCTTAAAGTTCGATGTCTTACATCGCAGTGAGTATTATCGGCAACTTGTTGACAACTTTTAACATTCTGTACAAATAGATCGATCTTGTAAGTGACCACTGGTAACCTTTCACAGCTTGGCCAGGATTTTTTTTTCTATTTTGCTCATGGACAGACGAGGACAATATGACACTGCACTCAAGTTTTGTAACTTATATTAACAGTGCCACATACACACGGTACAGACAGAAGGTAAAGATAGTCTTTTACCCCTCTGACCGAAGTCAGGTACCCATTTTTACACCTGGGTGTAGTGTGTAAGGTCGTGTAAAGTGCATTTCCCAAGGGCACAACGTCGGGGGGCACGTCGGGGATCGAACTCAGAACCTATAGATTCCGAGCCGAACGCCCTACCAATTACGCCACGCCCGACGCCACAAAATTCCAATGCACACTAATGGAAAATATAATCGGACATTGCACGTTCACCTTTAAGTTTTACATCTTACATCGCAGTGGGTATTGTCGTCAACTTCGGCTCCCCGGAGCTAAACATGCATCTCAGAACGGAGACCCTGCTGGGGCTAGCAACCTTTACCCATCCTCACGCCTCGTACAGAATTTATGGACCTTTTACCAAATGTAGTTACAGGGTAAGGTCGACCAACTGCCTTTCAGAGCAGTAACATAGGATCTAAACCTGCATCTCATCGGAGATCTGCTGAGGGTAACGACCTTTCCTCACCTTCATGCTTCTTACAGAATTTATGGACTTCGTTCTCAGATGTAGTTACAGTGAAAGGTCGATGTTTTGGCGTCGGGGGTGGCCAAACTGGTAGAGCGTTCGACTGAATTCTATACCTACCGTGCCCCCGACGTTGTGTCCTTGGGAAAGGCACTTTACACGACCTTCCTCACTTCACTCAGGTGTAATTTTAACTGAGTACCTGTCTTTGGTCGGGGAGGTAAAAGATATAACTGTGCAGTGCCACATTGTCCTCATCTGTCCAGAAGCAAATAGAATTTATGGACCTAGTTCCCAGATGTAGTTACCGGGTAGGATAGAGTAACTGATCCCCAGAGCATCGGATCTAAACTTGCATCTCCGGCTGAAGGTAGCAAATCGTATTCAGGCCTTAGCAGAAACATTGTGTTTCCGATTTGTAGCCATTAAAATGGAGGTAGGGATTCTTTTTCCCCACTGATTTATATGTCGACGAAAGATTTCAACACATAAAGTTTTGAAAACTTGACATGCATCTGGGCATTCGTACTTTCAACATCTGTCAGCCTATGTTTATTGTACTATTGTGCGTGATGTAAAGGGTTGACATAACTTTTTGTGCGACAGAAGTGAAGATTAGCTGTTGGAAGAGGATCTATTCTACAACGTTTCAATTACTCAAATCCAAAATTCTATGTTCCATGCTACCGGTGCCTCAGAAAGGCGCTAGGGTCGTCGGTAGGTTTTGGCAAGGTTCTGTCAGTTAAGGTAGTATCTCACTGCACTTGGGGCACCGGTGCGGCACTGCGGGGTTCGGTCACTGTGGCACTGTTTTTTTTTATTATTTTCGCCGTTCTTTTTTTAATTATTCAAATATTGCGTAATACGTAAAAGTAGAATACAACAAAATACACAAAACTTAAGAAAAAAAAACGTAACAAAATTCGTTCCTTATCTCTGATATTCGTTGAGTAATCTTTCGAGCCCCGCAGTGCCGCATCGCTACCCCAAGTGCAGTGAGATACCACCTTTCATCGGAGAAACAACAATTGTCTTCCTAGATCTCACCCCACGCCTCTTACAGAATGTATGGACCTCATTCCCCGATGTAGTTACCGGTACAGATCGACCCGACAAATTGACGGAGCGATTGCTTCCTGAATCCACTAACGGGACTCTCCAACGAGAATGTCAAGTCCCAAACGGTCGAAGGACAAATTACCGTAACGCTTTGTTATACATCTCACTCACGGAGATGGCATTTGCTTCGTGAGCCACCTAGGGGCCGGTACCGGTACAGAAAATTCAGGTACAGGTGCGGTTCAGGTCCAGACGATCAAGTCCAGGTCAAGCCTTTAAACTCTGCTCTATACTAACGCTCTTGTTATTTCCTTCGACCGGCAGACCTCAAAACTTGTGAACGCCTGCCGGTATAATCTGTTCTTTTTCGAATCGGTCTAGAATCCGGTCTACTTAATTTTCTCAGGTCCGGTCCAACAAGAAAAAAAAACAACGTTTTTTTAACGGTACCCACGCCTAATTAAAACTGCTCTTGATTTGGCGTCCGATAGCTAAGTGGTTAGGCAAGTGGTCATGAGATCGAGATGTCATGATCATCGGTTCCATTCCTGGCGTTTCTGGCTGGACGTTGTGCACCTAGAAGTACCTCCCTCACTCCACCCAGGTGTGAAAACGGGTACCTGACTTCGGTTGGGGAGGTAAAAGACGACGGAAGGAGAGGGATGGGCTCCGCCGTCCAATACTCTAGGCACAGTGGATAGAAAGTCACTGTCCCTGCGACCTGAAGAAGGTTTTAGGACTGTCTGTCCTTTACTCTTTTTTACTGTCTTGATTTAAATGTAGTCCAATACTGATAAAGCTGGTTCCAACTTTATGACCGCTATTACGACCTTATTCAGATCTAACTACAAATAATGTATATCAATTCATACATGCAGAACTTGCTCGTAAACATACTTCATCTTAGAGGATTATCATTGATATTAAACGACTTAGTATTCAACAAAGGTTCGAGGTAGAGTGCCATAAAGGATTCCAGGAACTTATAATCGGTGGATTCCAGGAAATCAGTCTTCCTGGCACCAACCGATAGAAATCCATTCCTTCCGTACAAGTCAAATTTCCACCAGTAATGAAAGGAGGTCGCTGTTACATCACCGAAAGCTTCTTGGGGCGATACGGCAGCTGACGGCAATGTGCTTGGAATGTTCTCTTTATGATTACCGTTTCAAGGTGTGGCTTTGAAATTCAAGTGGACTTGGCTTACGATATTACAATATCACATGAGCCATACTTTGACTGAATGTGACTCGTTGTTAGTCTTGTTTACATGCATGGTGGGCCCCCTCGGAAATCAACTTTCAAAAGTTATAGAGGCTACCCACCCGTTTTTGAGATGATTAGGTAAATAAATAAACAAACCAGAGGACATCTTTGCTATCCTATGTGACAAAATTCGATTACGCCTCAAGATTAAGACAAAGCAAATGTACAGTAGTACGAACAAAAATTTTAGTTTTAGGATAATCCTTTAACATAGTTAAAAATAGATCACGATGCTAGATAAAAAAACTCCGAAGGAAGAAGATGATTGCGAAGCATCATGCGCAGAGCTGTTTAGATAGTTGTGCGTTTGAGAAATGCATTGATTTTGTCGATCTCCTCTCCTCTCGACATCCCCAGGCTGCATGGTGAATGTATGTTGATGTTGAGTTAGCTGCCCAACCATACCAATCAGGTCTGAAATGGACCGATCCTGTCGAACGCCATATCGAACAGATAGAACCCCTATTCTATTTCGAACACCTCCGTCAAAAACTGCCACAGCGGGACAGAAATGGCTATTTTTGACGGAGGTGTTCGAAATAGAACCATGATCGAACAGGGGGCGGGGGGTTGGGATCGGTTTATTCCACGAAAAGTGGAATCTACCAAAAGGGGTAAATGTCAGGTATAGCTGGTAATGTTTGCCAAAAAGCATCACAAACTCCTAAAGTAGATCGTCCAAAAGTTTCGCAACCAGCGGTTTTCACTACTTACCGATAACGAAATACCCGTTTCTAATTGGGTCGTAACAAAACAAGAAAAAGAGAAAGAAAGTTAGATAAGATAGACAAAAGGTTTCTTCACTGTTTTCATTTTTGTCAATATTTCAAAGAACATACAAGAGAATAAGCAAAGAAAAAAGGACGTTTCGACCTACCCACGACAGATAACGCGTTGTTACATAACGCGGAATACTGATGTCGTACATTTGTACGTTTAAAACTCTTACGAGTACTAAACGCTACATGTAATGGCTAGTTTCTAATGGCAGACGCAACTTATTGTTGTGGTATATCTTTCTTGTCTTATAGCTGGTTTGATGTTCTACCCCGTGTATTTTCAAGTTCTTTGTGGTAACCTTAAGATGTCTCAAGTCTCTTAAGATGTCTTAAGTTTTCTTTATCTTGAGAAGTTAGGTCAATATGTCAGTGTGCCAAGCTTGTATGAGATACTTAAGTGGACGGCGAACGTGAGATTGCAGTTGTAGAATGCCTTAAAAGAGGATGTGAGACGCCGATAACATCTTTGTAGATTTTCGTAAGAGCGCTAGCTTTGCTGCGAAATTACAACACACTTCAAAAACTTTTATCACTTTTCTACTTCTGCTATATGGAACTAACCCAAATAGCCGGCCAGGCCACAGAGACGGCTGCTGTTTTTTTTTTTTTTCGTTAACTGGGGTTTTCCTTTGAGCGAGCAAAGTTGTGTATGCATCCATCCATCAGTCCCGTAGCTCAGGTGGCCGTAGGGGTAGTAAGACTGTAAGTTGTATCTTTGAATAAACAAATAAATGTATCTTTAGCCAATGACAGTCATGTGAACTCAAAATGGCAACTTGCCCTTTAGTCCGGTAGGGCTAGTCTGGGTCTACAAAGCTCGAAAGAATAAAACAAATTTACGTATAAATACAAACATACAGTCTACAGGTAAGAAGACCCACAGAAATATACAAAAATATAACTATTAGCTTGGCTTGCAAACAACTACGGGATCGCCTTTTTTTTAAAGTTTGAAATGCTGGTCAGAGATTTGATGCGTGGGGGTTGACAGACCACCAACCGATCGATACATAAATGCATTCATCCATGTCTGTAAAGCATTTATAAATTCATCCATGTCTGTAAAACATCGCTTTTAGTGTTCCTGTGCACTTGAAGTGAAGATCAGTTAAGACAGGGCCATATTGCATCGGGATAACCATGTGTCAACATGACATATTAACCAATCTCAGCAGCACATAAATTCTTCATCCAGGCTTAGCGTGGGTTACGCTTTTCCCAAACAAGGAGAGACAGGATTCTAAAGGCCCACCGGGAACATGTATGTTAAACCCGCATCAACGTCAAACATGTTGCCTGCCTTTTTAACAGACATTTGTGAAAGAGTGGTGCACGCATACATAGATGTTAATCCCGTACCAACGTCAAACAAGTTGCCTGCCGTTTTAACAGACATTTGTGAAAGAGCTGTGCAGGCATATACATAATATTAGATGTTAACCCCGTACCAACGTCAAACAAGTTGACTGCCTTTTTAAAAGACATTTGTGAAAGAGTGGTGTAGGCATACATAGATGTTAATCCCGTACCAACGTCAAACAAGTTGCCTGCCTTTTTAACAGACCTTTGTGAAAGAGTGGTGCACACATACATAGATGTTAAACCCCGTACCAACGTCAAACAAGTTGCCTGCCTTTTTAACAGACATTTGTGAAAGAGTGGTGCACGCATACATAGATGTTAATCCCGTACCAACGTCAAACAAGTTGACTGCCTTTATAACGGACATTTGTGAAAGAGTGGTGCAGGCATACATAGTTGTTAACCACGTACCAACGTCAAACAAGCTGCCTGCCTTTTTAACAGACATTTGTGAAAGAGTGGTGCACGCATACATAGATGTTAACCCCGTACCAACGTCAAACAAGTTGCCTGCCTTTTTAACAGACATTTGTGAAAGAGTTGTGCAAGCATACATAGATGTTAACCCAGTGCCAACGTCAAACAAGTTGCCTGCCTTTTTAACAGACATTTGTGAAAGAGTTGTGCAAGCATACATAGATGTAAATCCCGTACCAACGTCAAACAAGTTGCCTGCCTTTTAAACAGACATTTGTACAGGAGCTGTACAGGCATACATAGATGTTAGCCCAGTACCAACGTCAAACAAGTTACCTGCCGTTTTAACAGACATTTGTGAAAGAGTGGTGCAAGCATACATAGATGTTAAACCCCGTACAAGTTGCCTGCCTTTATAACAGACATTTGTACAGCACATTTACCATGATGGTATAATGTTTCACCCGTACCAATCTTTCTGACACAATGGCGGTTCGACAAAGCACTCGCCTATAGCTAGTCTATAGGCTGTCAGACGTCGCCGTGAGTCAGTTTCTCCTTGCTTTTCAAAGTGAATATTCAATTTCATCTGGCTCTGAGAAATGAAAGAAATGACATGGAAGAGGGTTTAGTGCACCGGCAGTTCTACTTGAATATGAATGTCTACATTTTTAAGACCGTGAGAATATTTGTCTAGCTTACCATGCATTGACTCTAGTTCACCTTTATCCATGGGGAAACTTTTATCGATTGTTTTCAAAAACAGGGTATTTATAATAGGTATATCAAGTCGATGAACAGTGGCTTCAAGCTGCAATATTTTCAAAGTACCACAATTTGAGACCAGCGTCCGTCGACCTGATATCGCTATTTTTAAAAACAACGGATATAGGTACCCCACGGATAAAGGTGAACGAGCGTTATGTCTCGCCACGTTTTTGTATATGGTTTTCGCCAATGGCAATACTAGCGACACGCCATCAAGTGGTCACTGGTTCAATTCTTGTGCCCTTAGGAAAATGATTGACAGGTGCAAGTGACGATTGAATCAGCAGGTTCGGAAATTTTTGACCTTGTCTCCCCTTCCGAGGCAGCCACTCTGCGCGGGAAACCATTTCCCATGCCGAACTTGGCAGGCTGCCTTCTAAAGAAAGGAAGATAAACTGCTGTTGTACCACTTTTACTTTTACAACTAAGGTGATAGCTACATATTTCCCACTAGTGTCGCTTTTACAAGTACACGTGTATAATCGAAGCTACCACACGATATACTTTCCCATTTTGTTACTTTCTCGCAATGTTAACCATCTATTGATCAATGAGGGGACAAAAATTCTTTTTTTTTTCAAAATCAGGGGAAAAGTAATGAGTGTACTGATTTCATGTATAAAATTTACTTACAGTGGCCTTTCTGAGAAATGATTGACAGGTACAAGTGACGATTAATTAGCAGGTTTAAAAACTTTCGACCTTTGGCTTCCTTTACGAGGGATCCACTCTGCTGGAATCCATTGATTCTGAACCGTTTACCGTGCCGTACTTGGCATGTTGCCTCCTGAAGAACGAAGATAAACTGCCTTAGTAGCACACCCAGCAGAACTGAGGCAGAGCCTTTAGAGCCCCCTTTCCACTAGACGGCGATCATGCTGCGCTCTCACTGCGACCTACATAGGATATGTGCAACCTTCGCTTTCACACTGGGTATATCATACAAAACGTAAAGGTATGGCTGACAAGACACAGAAAGTGTGAAATAATTTGTTTCTTTTCTATAGAATTTGTTGAGCGATCTGTCAAATTTGAGGTCGCAGCGAGAGCCTAGTGGAAAGGTAAGTTACAAAACTGAGGTGCCACATTGTTAAATTGTCCAAAAGCAAATAGAAGAAAATCAGGCTATTGCTTGCAAAGTGGTGTTATGATAAAGTTCAAGTCCAATACTACCATCCCGAAGGTATTGCGTACGTCGGTACACTGCCTATATCGGTCTGTCTCCACATATCTAGTGCATTGTAGACGCACAATGTGTCTCTGAAGAAAGAAAAAAAAACATTTGGCAACGTTTCCTACTGCACATTTCTGTGGCTGGAAATGAATGGAAATCGTCAGTAAATAGAAAAAGGAAAAGTTTCATCCATTTCGCGACAGTCGAATAAACTTTCATGTAACTATGGAAAAGGTGGACTCTCACTGCACTTGGGGCACCGGTGCGGCACTGCGGGGTCGATCACTGCGGTACCGTTTTGTTATTTTCGCGATTTTTAATCATTTAGATATTGCGCAATACGTAAAAAGTATGAGTTATAAGACAACAAAATACACGGAAAACGGGAGAAAATTCTTTCTTTATCTCTGAAATTAGTTGAATCATCTACGAACCCCGCAGTGCCGCACCTGTGCCCCAAGTGCAGTGAGAGTCCCCCTTAAGGCATGTTGATTTGATTATATGCATGACATTCGCGCGCATCAATTTTCAGACTTCAAACATGCTGTAGATCGTAGAAAGCAGCTTAAAAATGAGTAATGTTGGTTCACCTTTATCCGAGGGTAACCTATATTCGTTGTCTGTAAGAAAAAGTATTTAGGGGTATGAAGTCGACGGACGGTGGTTTCAAATCGGAACATTTTGAAAATATTGCAAATTTGAAACCACTGTCAGCAGACTTATTACTCCTAAATGTGCTATGTTTAGAGACAACAGATAAAGGTCACCCCACGGATAAAGGTGAACTAGCGTTACATATATGCCGTAAGATCTATCGTAAAACACTTAATGATGTCATAGAATGCCATCGTCAAATCTACGGATATGTACAATTTCAGAGCAAACATAAATAGTCTATTGTTCATTATTCCATACGTGAAGGCTGTTGGGAAACTTTTGGATTCCCAGAGGATACCATCCATATAATCAAATCAACGTTGCCCAAATATACGAAAATTAAACCAGACAAAATGACACAGGGAGCATGGCTGAAAATGTATTAAATCCGTCAAAAGTTTCCTTCAGTGCGTGACTGTTGAACAAACTTTCATGTAACCATGGTAAAGAGAAAAAATTCAAACAGACAGCAGACCATGGGGAGGATGTATTGTAATCAATGTCTTCCGCGAATATAATCATTCAATATAACCAGTGGCATGGTAGCTTAGCGTAGCTATTACGTTGTACGTCTTATACATGATTTTTACGTTACAATAAATCTCATTCATTCATTATTCATATATACAACAGTTCATGGTATAAGGATAAATGTGCCCTCTACATTTGGGATGTCCAAATGTCAAAAGTAAATTAAGAAGTCTCCACATTGTCTGCGTCAAAAGTTTAGAATCAGTCAACATCTTAGACTAAGTTTGTCAGGCGTCCCTCCAAGTTGGAGTCTGTGGCTGGTTATACAAGTTTGATGATATAGCTGTCGTCTTTGGAAAAAGCTTTCTTCGCGGAAAAATCGGAGTTATGTATACGCCGAGCATAACGTAGTTAAGTGCCCTCCCAAATTGACTTTGAGAATCGAAGTCCTACAACCCTGACTCGGGCTAATATTGGACTCTCACTGCACTTCGGGCACCGGTGCGGCACTGCGGGGTTCGTTCACTGCGGCACTTTTTTGTTATTTTTGCGATTTTAGATATTGCGTAATACGCAAAGGTATGGCACAGAAGACAACAAAATACACAAAACGTATGAAAATTCGTTCTTTATCTCTGAAATTCGTGGAGTCATCTACGAACCCCGCAGTGCCTCACCTGTGCGCCAAGTGCAGTGAGACTCCACCTTTAGGTTGCCTTTAAAGGTAAGTAGATCCCAGAAACATCTCTTATGTATGTATGTATGTATGTATGTATGTATGTATGTATGTATGTATGTATGTGTGTATGTATGTATGTATGTATGTATGTATGTATGTATGTGTGTATGTATGTATGTGTGTGTGTATGTATGTATGTATGTATGTATGTATGTATGTATGTATGTATGTGTGTATGTATGTATGTATGTATGTATGTATGTATGTATGTATGTATGTGTGTGTGTATGTATGTATGTATGTATGTATGTATGTATGTATGTATGTATGTATGCTTCTTGCTTACTTGCTTCAGTAAGTTGGTTAATCGTGATAATACCCCCCTCACATTAGGCGAAAATCGTTCGGACGACTAGTCTGCGAACTCTAAATGACGAGGAGGCAACGAGGGGGGAACTCTGCCATTTCTTCGTCGGCATCAAGGTGATTTAGAGCTCGCAGACTCGTCGTCCGATCGATTTTCGCTACATGTGAGGGAGTATAAGGGTTACCTAACTGAAATGTAGCTGCGATAGGATGGGGGTGTGGCTGCGGAACAATGCTTAATGAATTCCATCGTTTAAAAATGTATCTTTTTATGCTTTGTGTGTTTGTAGTTATACTTTTACATTTTGCATGATATTCCCATGATAAAATCACGGGTGAGACAAGTTCAATTTAGAACGCAGCGACGCTGACAACGTGAGATGCTCCTTTACTAAGTCATCTCATTATATTTCAGCCATACATAGTATGGTGAAATATATTGTATTCGTAATGTTTCTTCTTTCTTCTTCTTCTTCTTCTTCTCCTGTCAAATCTTCAAAGTGATTCATCTCCGCCGTTCCTGGACCGAATGACCTGAAATTTGGCACAGGGGTAGAATGGGCCAATACCGTGATGCTTTTTCTCAGTTTTTTTATATCTGCCTCTAAAATGATTTTATTGAGATTTTTTGGTCAATTTTAGACCAAAACTGTATATTTTGGCCCCTGTACCCTGGTATTACAACCAAATGAGCTGAAATTTGACAGAGATGTGCCTTGATAATGCCCCCATATAAATTCGATAACACTTTTGGTGTACAGTACAACAAAATGCTTATTTTTGCGATTTTTTGACCAATTTTTGACCAAAAAAGGACACTTTTGGCCCCTGTACCCTGGTATTACAACCAAATGAGCTGCAATTTGACAGAGATGTGCCTTGATAATGCCCTCATATAAATTCAATAACACTTTTGGTGTACAGTACAACAAAATGCTTCTTTTTGCGATTTTTTGACCAATTTTTGACCAAAAAGGACACTTTTGGCTCCTGTACCTTGGTATTGCAACCGAATGAGCTGAAATTCGACACAGATGTGCCTTGATAATCCCTTCATATAAATTCAATAACACTTTTGGTGTACAGTGCAACAAAATGCTTTTTTTTGAGATTTTTGGCCAATTTTTGACCAAAAAAGGACACTTTTGGCTCCTGTACCCTGGTATTACAATTAAATGACCTGAAATTTGGTATAGATAGGCATTAAATACTTGGTAACAAGATTCAAGTAAAATTTTTGACATGAACAACTTTAAAAAGATTAATTTTGGCACTTTTCTGAGGGGAAATTTGTTTTCTTTTGGCCCCCTGACGTGACCTTCCGTGACCCCGCACAGAGCCACACCTGTGTGCGTCAGCTGGAGAGTTAATTGAATCAAAGACCTAGCCAATCAGCGAAGAGGAGGCCAAAGGCTAATTAATATTCATAAGCTGGGCCTCATGATCCCGTATATAGCAGTGTTCCCGCCAGGGGGAGCGAAGCCCGCCTAAGGCTCTCGCATTTTAGACTATTCAGAAGGCTTTATATTGTATCAGTTCTTAGGGGCATATCTATGATAATCGCAGCAGTCACTTAACTTCTCATCAGGAGTTTAGCGTAACACTATTTCAGGTCAAACCGTCAAAGGCAACTAAAAACAAACTTTAACGTTACTGAGTTCAACAGTACTTATAACTTGTTATCCGAAGTTGAAACGCTAGCGATGGTATTTTCGCTGCGCTGTTAGCTCCGTGCGACTGTTGTTGACGGTCTTATAACGGTATATTTTGCACCCCTGTACCCTGGTATGAGTAACATTTGGTATAGATAGGCATAAGATAGTTGGTAAAATGATCCAAGTAAAATTTTTGGCATAAAGTACTGTAAAAGACTTAATTACAGCACTTTTTTTAGGGGAAATTGGTTTTCTTTCGTTCTCCCTGCCATGACCTTTCGGACGTTCACCCCACAGAGACGACATCTGCACCTGCGTCTAGCCGGCAGGAAGAGTTAATTCAATTAATGGTTCAGCCAATCAGCGAAGAGGAAAGCGAAGGCTAATTAATATTCATAAGGGACCACACAATACGTTAACTTGAAGACTCAGGCCGTACAGACTTCTCGCCAGGATTTTTTCAAAGCGTCGGACAGGGGTCCGGGGGCCACCGATTGTCCCTGGCGGGGTCCAGGGGCAGGGCCACTGTGGAGGGGGGGGGGGGGGATTGGTACCCAGGTGGGCAAAGCTCCCCCGGAAGCTCTTGCATTTTAGACTATTGAGAAGGCTTCTTTTATCAGTTTTTTTAGGGCCATATCTACGATAATCGTAGCAGTCACTTACTTCTCTTCAGCAGTTTGACTTTAAAATATTTCGGGTCAAAGCTTCAAAGACAACTAAAACCTCATAAACAACAAACTTTACTTAGCTCAACAGTATACAAAAATATTGTACGGGTTGCCATCCTTAGTTGAAGCGCTTATTTATAGCGCTAGTATCTTCGCTGCGCCGTTAGCCGCCGTGCGACTTTTGTTGACGGTCTGATATCCCTACGTTGCCGCCTCGCTGATATTCCCACGGACATGTTTCAAGAAAAATACCCAGCAAAAAACGCTGTTCTGCGTCAAATTCTATTCTATAAAACATGTGGGACTCAGTGTTACAGTCTAAATATTTTGTAGAAGCACCGCTGTAGGAAAGAAGGTCCAAGCAATGTAAAACATCACGTAGCATGAAGTTCGCTGTCAACTGGCACACAGCACATGACTGTTTGAAACTCTAAGTCTAATCAACAGCCGTGTTTGATTGATAGCCGGCGGTCCTTTGATGAAGTCGGCGAAAGGTGCGTTAGTTAGAAAATCTGCGTTTAGTTTTGATACGTAATTATAAGTTAGACAGTGGCGAGAATGATTATTTTCTCATCAATATTTCTCTTCAGAATTATTTGAAATTAATTGTACATCTAAACAATTGGCTTACCTGTGCAATGTTTATATGATTAATGATCAGTGTACTGAAATCATGTGTAACGTATGGCTCCTAGTCAATAGATCAGCATTTTCTCTATAGTGACCACCTGTCTATAGTGGCCACATTTCTATCACTGGACTGGAACTTGCGAAAACTGCTGTATTTTCTCCAGAGCAAATGTATGTTTTCCTAGTGCTGTTGTTGTTTGACATAAACTTTGAACATTTAAATTGTAAGTAACTTTAAACTGCCAGAGTTTCAGCCCAATAAAACACTCTCAGCGCCAGGGTATGAACAGACTGACCAGACAGACGAAAATAAATCCTCGAACAAGGTTCAATCGTATCTTCCGGGTCTGGCAGGAAGTTGTTAAACTAAAATAAAAAAAGGCTCGATGGCTGATTGCATACAAAGTAAAACAGTTTAACAGTTTTACAGCTTGAAGAAAACAAACGCTCCTACAGTACCTGCACCTACTTGATAATTATTAAATCGTATGCCCTACTTGAATAAAAAAAGTTCACTGCAATAATAAATGTACCCACATCACAAGGAGCTTATACTTTTTTAAACTTACACCTAGTTATCGTACTGAAAATTGTTAATGACATTACATGAAGTCATTCAACAATTTTCAGTCATGATGAAAATTTTCTGAATGGAAGGTGTGATTATTGTCATTTTCTGAAAAATAGAAGCAAGCTCTGTTTTTACCTGGAATCAATTCACAATACCAGTCCACTTTGGGGGATAATGTACTGTTAAGAGGATGTTCCATTTTTGCGCAGGGGTGATTTGGAACAGTCCAATGTTGCGTGGGAAGGGGTATGGCTGAAATATGCTGTATTTGCTCTTAAGCAAATGTCGGCCTTTCTAGTTTTAAATTTTCTTCTAGTGCAAGGCGAGCCTAGAGTCTTTTGGCAACTTACCAGCACACCTTTATATTGACAGGTACGATTAAATTAGCAGGTTCAGAAACTTTCGACCTTCGCTCTCTTTCCGAGGCAGCCACACTGCGCGGGAAACCGTTTCCCATGCCGAATTTGGCAAACTCGTACCCTGTTTCTATTCCGAGTGCCGAAAAGCCATCATGAATCGTAAGCCGGCAGGGATAGTAGACCTGTTACATCCAATCAGCGACAGGCCGAACCTTCCCTTAAATAACCTCGATGTGTTAGATACAATTTTACAAGGTTGTGCAGGTCCATTGGCCCGAATGATCGGGCAATGAAATTTCTGATCCGGCCAGCGGGTGTAATTTATTCGCCTTAAGCTAGGGGCACAACCCGCCGTACTTGCAAGTGCGTGCTGTCTACGTGCCAAAACTGGGCAATCTTTTGGTATCCGTAAGTGGTAAGTACCGTCTCCGTACGAACACGTGGCGAATCCCACGGATTTGGGAGCACGCAGACACGCCGTAGAAATTTAAGTGCATGCAGAACTTTCTCTGCGTTCGGGCTGCGGATTCGCCCTCCGTACGTGCCAGTACGGGCGACGCACCTGCCATGTACGGACTGAACGTTTTCAGGAATACGTGGCGGACGTGGCCTCCACAAAAAACGTACGGACAAACTGCACGTACGTCGGGTTGTGCCCCAGGCTTTAAGCTAAGGGCACAACCCACCGTACGTGCAATTTGTCCGTACGTTTTTTGGCAGGCCAAGTCCGCCACATATTTCTGAAAACGTGGGGAACGACTGGCAAGAGTAGGGAGTGAGTACGTCAACGCACGGCACACAACGTTTTGCCTGCACGTTAAGGTCTACGGCGTGTCTGCGTGTTCCAAAATCCGCCGAATTCCCTACCAATTCGTACGGAGGTGTTTTTGTTTGTTTGTTTGTTTGCTTGTTTGTTTGTTTATTTTCAAACGCCTGGGTACTTACTTCTTACGGATCCCATAAGATCGCCCGCGTTTTGGCACGTAGACAGCACGTGTTTGCACGTACGGCGGGTTGTGCCCCTAGCTTTATCAGCCCTATCGGCGAACGTCATGCCCTTAAAATCCACTTAAAACTTTCTTCCCACACAAAAGTACACACGGATCCAATTTTCAACAACTTCTAAAAGATCGATTTTCTGTGTAGTTAACCTAGTTGTAGCAAGTTTACTTTCTTACTTCACAAACTGCAAAAGCCTCCCTTAATTGTGTAAATGCTGTTACAGGAATAATCACATACAATATTTTATATTTGATAAATAGAACATGACTGTACAGTCGGAGGGCCAGCGAGAGACCTATGCAAGGCGAACACTCTACCCACTAGGTCATTGCACAGTGGAAGAAAGGCATTATCTATATTCACCTTCTAACGGCCTTGACATTGTAGCTGAGTGCTTCACATCGATCTACAGATAAACTAGTTCATATTAAGCGCCAGGAGGATGAAACTTTCATCAGCTGCATCAATACGCCGAACAAGGTCAAGGCAGGAAGTGGTATCCCATGAGATGTTTGGTAGTGTGAAAATATGTATGGTTTTAAACATTACCGTACTATTTTATTGACAAAGAGCACTGGGAAGACCTTGCAAATGACAGATCCAGCTGGAGATGCACACTGTCCAGGCAGCTAAAACCAGGAGAAACCAGACTGATGCGTATGACAGAAGAAAAGCAGATCCGGCTTACAGATGTGCCCCAACTCATTGCAGAAGGTGAAGGCGGGAAGCCATATCCGCTTTGGGCTCGGGTCCAAGAGGTCCTGGGTTCGAAACCTGCCATGTCTCCGACCATGTGTCCATGGCAAAAGGTAATCTCCAAGCAGACTCCGTGGCATAAGACAGTAGCATAAGCTAGGGAAGGAGTTTAGCTGGCAGAGGAGTAAATTGGCCACGCTTATGTGAAACTGAGTAACTAGCTTCAGTTAGGGACTGGCGGACAAATTACAACATCAATCAATAATTCAACTGTCAACTGCCCACACTGTATGGATAACCTTAAAGCCTGGAGAGGTGTGGTAACTTTATTGTAATAAATCTTAATTTGTAATAAGTTTAAATTTGTAATGAATCTTAATTTGTATGCCTGTACATTTAATAGCCCGGTATAACAAACATATGATGATGACAGGTCGATTAAGGTTAGACATCCAGGTACGCCAAGAAGCAGCTACTCAATATGAAAATGGACTTTGGAAACAGTTTTCAAAATTATATTCAGTTGCTTGAGTAATTGCTGTTTGGCGTGTATAATGATAAGTAACTGAGCTATATTTTACTAGATTTTTATTTGCTTCCTCGTTGATAAGTCACACCTTAGGCCCCCTTTCCACTAGACAGCGATCACGCTGCACTCTCACTGCGACCTAAATAAGATATGTGCAACCTTTGATTTCAGACTGGGTATATCATGCATGCATGTAAATGAGTGACAGAGAGGACAATGTGTACAAAAATCGTTTCTTTTCTATACAATTCGTTGAGCGATCTGTCATATTTTAGGTCGCAGAGA
Source organism: Branchiostoma floridae x Branchiostoma belcheri (assembly GCA_019207045.1). NCBI lineage: Eukaryota > Metazoa > Chordata > Leptocardii > Amphioxiformes > Branchiostomatidae > Branchiostoma > Branchiostoma floridae x Branchiostoma belcheri. Next base: position 2,073,578 of record CM033040.1, on the reverse strand, counting down.
GAGCGCGACGAGAGCGCCGTCCTAGTGGAAAGGTGGTGTTACTGATCTAAATACACTGTCCCAGCAGCTAACATCCGGGAGCCAGACTGATGCGATATGTGCATGGTAGAAGAAAAGTGGATTCTGAGAAAAGAACTTCGTGACAGAAATGAGTCAGTCTAAAGATGTGCACGGTGTCAAAATGGGTACCTGACTTCGACTGGGGAGCTGTACAAGGCCACAGAAGGAAGGAAAGGGATGGGCTCCACCTTCCAACACCGTATCCTACACAAAGTAGTAGTAGTAGACTGGTTTATTCAAAAGCAATTTATGTAGAGCGAATGCAGAAACGTGCATGCAAAATGATCATTGGACGCCGGCAGAATTCCTACTCAGAAACGCTAGAACAGCTCAATCTCGTTATTGGATGGGCTCCACCTTCCAATACCGTAACCTAGACACAGTGGATAACAACCTAGTGCCCCTACGGGCCTTACAAAACGATGGAAGGAAAAAGTTGGGCTCCGCTTTTTGATACTCTGCCCTAGTGGATAACAACCCACCGCTTCTAATGCCTTATAAACGCCCCTGTCTACATATCTTTTACACACTGCTGAAGCATGTAAGTCACTTAATACAGGATTAAATAGATACCCAAGCTTTCGTCAGTTGTAAAGATCAAGGACGATACAGTGATAGATCAAAGTCCGCCTGAATGTATGTATGAATGGTTTCGGTATAAACAGACTGGCAGTGAGTGATATCACGTATCTATCGTATCAAGAACAAAATATGCCTCTCCAACATGAGATTGAATACCAAAGCTTTCTTCCGTTATGAAGATTAAGTATGATAGAGAGCTGAAAGTGCGAAAAATATGCCTGGATGTTTTTCGGTATACACAGACTGGAAGCGAGTGATCTTACATCTATTGTATCGAGAATAGAATACGTCTCTCCCATATGGGATCGAACACCTTCCTTCAGTTTTGAAGATTTTAATCTTTAAAACGATGCCAGAGAGCAAAAAGTGCAAAAAGTATGTCTGGATGTTTAATGTATACGCAGACTGGCACTGAGTGATCTTACAAATCTGTTGTATCGAGAACAAAATACGCCTCTCCCATCTAGGATCAAGTTCCCATCAGTAGTTAAGAATGTATAAAATTGAGTAAGTGCCAGGTACATCAATCATTCAAAAACCGAATCAAAATAAAGGTTAAGGTCGTGCCATGGCCTTTTTAGGGTTGTATGGACAGTAGGCTGTTACCCAGTATATCTACCTCTCTTTCCACTGCCTTTTACCTCCCCAACCGAAGACAGGCACACATTTTTTACACCTTGCACATTTTAGGCGGACTCATGTCTATTACAAAGTTGCTAAGATTAAGGATGATATTCCTTAGACTAGATCAAGGTCCACAAAGTGTGCCTGAATGTTTTTCGGTACAGATTTGCATTGAGTGATATTAGCTATCTATTGTATCTAGAACAAAATACGCCTCTCCCATCTATGATCAGATTCCCATCAGTAGTTAAGAATGTATAAAATTGTATAAGTACCAGGTACATGAATCATTCTGAAACCGACTCAAAGATAAAGGTTAAGGTCGTGCCATGGCCTTTTTAGGGTCGTAGGCTGTTATCCAGTATATCTAGGGCACGATATAGGAAGGCAGAGTCCAACCCTCTCCTTTTACCGCCTTTTACCTCCCCAACCGAAGTCAGGTACACATTTTTACACCATGCGATTTTTAGGCAGTCAATTACAATGTTGCTAAGGTCAAGGACGATAACTAGATCAAGGTTCACAAAGTATGCCTGGATGTTTTTCGATATAAACATACTGGCAGTGAGTGATATCACGAATCTATCGTATCAAGAACAGAATACGCCTCTCATGGCCTTTTTAGGGTCGTAGGCACAATAGGCTGTTATCCAGTATATCTAGGGCACGATATAGGAAGGAAGAGCCCATCCCTCTCCTTTCACCACCTACTACCTCCCCAACCGAAGTCAGGTACACATTTTTACACCTTGCATATCTTTAGGCGGACTCATGTCTATTACAAAGTTACTAAGATCAAGTTGGATAGGGTTGTATGGACAGTAGGCTGTTATCCAGTATATCTACCTCTCTTTCCACTGCCTTTTACCTCCCCAACCGAAGTCAAGTACACAATTTTACACCTTGCACATCTTTAGGCTGACTCGGGTTTATTACAAAGTTGCTAAGAACAAGGATGATATTCCTTAGACTAGATCAAGGTCCACAATTTAAAGTATGCCTGAATGTTTTTCGGTACAGATTTGCAGTGAGTGATATTAGCAATCTGTTGTATCGAGAACAAAATGCGCCTCTCACATCTAGGATGGGTTTCTCATCAGCACTTAAGATTGTATAAGTGCCGGGTACGTAAATCATTTAGACACCAAAGGTTAAGGTCGTAACTTGGCCTGCGTGAGTCTGTAAGGGAAGTGGGTTGATATCTTTGTGTCTATGGCACGGTAGTGGAAGGTGGTGCCCATCCTTCTCCTTCCACCGCCTTTTACCCAACCGTCTACAGTCAAGTACCCATTTCTGTACTTAGCTGTTGAACGACCTACTGCTTCCACGGCCTCAAAACCCTGTGAAACATACCACATATCTTTTACACATTGCTGAGGCATGTACGATACGCAATACCTATACCCATACCCTTTTTAGTTGCGAAGATCAAGTATCATAGATAGATTAAAGTCCACAAAGAATGCCGCCTTAACTTAATGATTTCAGTATTAAGAGACTGGCATTGAATGATCTTACAAATCTGTTGTATGAAGAACAAAATACGAATCCCCTATATACGATCGGATTCCCATCAGTAGTTAAGACTGTATAAGTACCAGGTACATAAATCATTCAGGAACCAAATCAAACATAAAGGTTACGGTAATAACGTTGCCGTTTTAAGGCCATGAGGGCAGTGAGTTGTTATCTATTGTGTCTAGGGTACGGTATAGGAAGGTGGAGCCCAACTCTCTCTTTTCACTCCATTTTACCTCCCCAACTGAAGTCAAGTACCTATTTGTATACCTGGGTGGAGTGAGGAGAAGAAAGTCGTGTAAAGTGCCTTCTCGAAGGGCTTAAAAGTTGCATGTCAGAGAATTTGATTGTCCAGAACCTATTGGCAAAATACCCTAACCGTTGTGCCAACATGATGCCAGGAACACGAAATCACACGACAAATGATGCAGTCTGCTTGTATCAAACGCTTCTTCAGGCCGGACATCCTTTTCAGACTTTTGCGGCATCGCTTTGGCTCCAAACAAAATTGCACGGCTCTTTCGAGTGACTGGTGACCTCATATTTTCATCTGCTGTAGCAGTTCCGTTTCAAAATAAAGCTAAGCTGAGTGACTGAGAGACATGTTAGATGGAATGATACATTCTGACACTTAACGGTAGCGTTTTTGTTCCAAAGTCATGTCGCAATGCCATAAAAGACCGTTCGATAATACAAATCCTGATAAGACCGAAACATGGATAACTGTTGACGTGACCTTTCACATTGTTATGATGCGTCCCGCTATTTCACTGTCACATCAGACACATTCTTCCGGCTTATCGCTGAAGTTTGGTACCGTTGGGACGACTGAGATCCCACTTTTGAATAAAGCATGGGATATTCATTTCCGCTCCAAAGTGTCATCTGTCGTTGCCAGATTGTCTCGTCGTGTAAAAAGGCTAAAAGGTCAGGATAAGTGTCAGGGGCAATAAAACCAAATCGAGTCAGAAAACTGGTAACAATGGCAGGGACCAATGACCTGTTGTCGTCCAACAACTTTTCAAAATTCGTTTTTGGCTCATTACAAGATTCCAGTGCTGATTAGCTATAGGCAGCGCCCCTTTCTTTACAAAAAAATCAATTTTCGCAAGTCGTGTAAAATGACCAGAAGGTTTGGATAGCAAAGTGCACATGTCGAGGGTAATAAAACCGAGAGGAGTCAGGAAACTGGCGATAATGCCAGTCACCATTGACCTGTTACATGTGAGTGTTGTCCAACGACTTTTTGAAATCCGTTCATGGCATATCACATGACCTATCAGTTGATTGTGTTACTTTTCTGCTCACAATGTTTTGTTGATTATGGTTCATTTTAATGGATGAATTGTTACGGACTCCAGGAAGAATACTGGTACAATATATTACAAATTGAGATCCAAATAAAACATACAAACAAACAAACAAACAAGCAAAGATCCCTCTTTGAATAAGGCATGAGTATTCAAAGTGCCAGATGTCCTTGCCAGCTTATCTCGTCGTGTAAAAAGGGCATAAGGTCAGGTTAACGAAGTGCACGTGTCGAGGGCAATAAAACTAAATGGTCCCGGAAACTGGCGATGATGGCAGGGAACAATGACCTGAGCTGCGTTCAACGACTTTATGAAATCCGTTTTTGGGCTCATCACAAAATTCCCGTGCTGATTAGCTATAGGCAGCGCCCTTTAAAAAATCGATTTTCTTAAGTCGTGTAAAAAGGCCAGGAGGTTTGGCTAACGAAGTGCACGTGTCGAGCGCAATATAACCAAATCGAGTCAGGAAAATGGCGATGATGGCAGGGACCAATGACCTGTTGTCGTCCAACAACTTTTTAAAATTCGTTTTTGGCTCATCACAAGATTCCCGTGCTGATTAGCTATAGGCAGCGCCCTTAAAAAAATCGATTTTCTTAAGTCGTGTAAAAAGGCCAGGAGGTCAGGCTAACGAAGTGCACATGTCGGGGGCAATAAAACCGAATGGTCCCGGAAACTGGCGATAATGCCAGTTACCAATGACCTGAGCTGCGTTCAACGACTTTTTGAAATCCGTTTTTGAGCTCATCACAATATTTCCGTGCCCTTTTCTTTTAAAAAAATAACAAAAACAACGATGGTCGAGTAAAAAGGGCAGACGGTCGGGATAACGAAGTGCACGTGTCAGGGGCAATAAAGCCAAATCGAGTCAGGAAACTGGTAAAAATGGCAGGGACCAATGACCTGTTGTCGTCCAACAACTGTTTGAAATCCGTTGTTGGGCTCATCACAAGATTCCCGTGCTGATTAGCTATAGGCAGCGCCCCTTTCTTAACAAAAAAAAAATCGATTTTCTTAAGTCGTGTAAAAGGTCCAGAAGGTCTGGCTAACGAAGTGCACATGTCGAGGACAATAAAACCAAATGGATCCCGGAAACTGGCGATAATGCTAGTTACCAATGACCTGTGGGTGTCGTCCAACGACCTTTTGAAATCCGTTCATGGCATATCACATGACCTATCAGTTGATTGTCTTACTTTTCTGCTCACAAATTGTGTAGGTTTTGTTGCTTACATTTCATTTTTTTGTATATGAATAGTTAGAGACTCCAGGAAGAATAGTGGTACAACATTTTACTAAAACAGATCCAAATGAAACAAACAAACAAAATTCCCGTCTGACTAGGCAGCGCCCTTTTCCCTAAAAAGATGTTTGTAAAGATTTGCTACGCAAGGATTTATCTCGATGGACCTGAAGTGCAAATTCAAATACATCATGACATGTGACAATCCCTGCATGGCAGATATAGGAAAATATATCAAAGAAGGTTTAGACATTAGAAATTCCTCCAATGATTGTAAAAGCCTCAAATAACTGTAAGAAACTTATCCCATACTACAACTTCTGTATTAATTAGATAAGCGTTAAGTTATAGAACTGTAGTTATGTAGATGCCATACTTTGTACCCTGTACAATTGTTGTGCAATAAATCTATCTGTAAACTGTTTATGCTGTGAGCTGCGTAACTACAGGGTATTTGGCCCAGAACCCAGAAGTCCTTGGTTCAAGTCCTGTCATGCTCGCATCGGCAGCACATATTCTGTGCCCTCGGGAACTTTCCTCCCTCCAAAATGGGTACTGTAAATGCATTTACGTTCGCGGGGATTTAATTTCACGGTAGCGGCAGAAAGGACTTTTAAGTTTGAGGTAACACCATAGACTGCATTCTAATACTATAGTAGAAAAATGTTCGCGGTGGTTTTAAGTTCGCGGTGAAGTGGTCACCGCGAAAACCGCGAACATTAATCCACTGCGAACATTTCTGCATTTACAGTATGTGACTTCGGTTAGGGAGGTAAAAGGTAGAGGAAGGAGAGGGATGGGCCCTAGACACAGTGGATAACAGCCCATTGCCTCTGTGGCCTCAAAAGGCTATTAGACGGCCCTTACCTTTTACGTAACTTACCGCATCATTTACCACGAACTGAAATCCGATGCCACACAAAAATCTTTTACCACGAACTGACAGTACAATGGATGCAATGTCACACAAGGAACTTATTGTAACTTCAACTCAGGGGACAATTCCCGACGAATCTCTTCATTCACATTTCAAAAGCCTGTATGGAGAGAACGCTCGACTCAATGCCCCAGAACCCCCTAGCACTAGCGGTTTCGAAACTCATATCAGAGGTAAATTATAAAAGAAGTGGGTACATTCGTCTTCCACTGCCTAAAGAGAAGAAGTCTAACTCAACAAAACCAGTATAATGTACACTAGCATAGCACAGTCATAGAATGTAGATCCTAGCACCTTTGTATTTTCCTTACTTTACATGTTGTTTGTACCTGCAATTAGCCCTCGGACAAGAACTTGAAATAAACATATTATTATTGTATCATTGCCATCCCTCAGACTATTACCACGAGCTGACAGTACAATGAATACAATGTCACACAAGAAGCATTGCCTTGACAGGGTTACTGACGGCGTTAAGCGGATAAGTGTCAGACTTACAGAACGACAAGCGGGTACTTAACGCGTGTGTGTCTGTGAGATAGACGCTAATGATAGATAATGCTCTAAGTGACTTTCCCGGAAGTGCTCTTACTGTGGAAGTTCATTTGTCACCCTCAGTCTCAGAGGACAATCTGTATAAATCTGCGCAAGATGGCGAAAACCCACAAATTTGCGTCAACCAACTGAATGTGCTTTTGGATACGGCCAGACGTTTGAGATAGTGAAAGCTATAGATTGCGGATACTATCTGAAATGTCTGACTGTCTTCAAAATCATATCCAGTTGCTTGAGTAACTGTTTTGGGCGTGTCTCATCATCTGGATGTATCTGTATCTGTATCTGTATCTGTATCTGTATCTGTATAGCCGGTATAACCGCACTTAGGTGTAACAAACCAGCTTCTGTATCTGTATCTATATAGCCGGTATAACCTCCCTTTGGCGTAACACACCAGCTTCGAAGGCACGCGACGCGGCAGCAGCTGGTTATATTACACCGAAGGACCTGTCACACCCAACTTTTGCACATCTATCTGCAAGCGTTCTTTAAGACTATCCAGAGATGATGCCCCTACTGTGCCTGGTGATAGCAAATTCCACTCTACGATAGTTCTGGGAAAATACGAATTTTTGAACACATCAATCCTAGGTTGGTAACTCTGGTACTTGAAGTCATGGCTGTTTCTTGTCCCTGTATCGTATCCTGGATGTCTAAACTCCATCGCCCCACTAATCTGGATACAGGACAAAGTAGAAACCTTTCTCCTGTTTTGAATATTTCAAAAGTAACCTTTGTAGGGCACGGACATTTATCATTGTAAACTACTGATGTCCTTTGTTTCTTGTGCACTCTTGTTTTACTGCACCAAATGCTCTTTGGGCACTTGACATAGGTCTGACTCAATAGATATGGAGACCAAACTTTAAAAAAAAAAACAGAATCTATAGTTATTTGTTTCTCATAGTTGGCGCTCTTGACATGCCAGGCAGCTAATTTTCATGAAAGCCACCCTGGCAGATTGCCATTGCCTCATCAACCTCACGACCTGGTTCACTAATACATGATCATCTAATACTTCCATCAATTGCGCTTCACGTGTGTGAAAGAATTATGGTTTCTGCACATTCGTATCTGTATCTGTATCTGTATCTATATAGCCGGTATAACACACCAGCTTCGCAAGCACGCGGCACGGCAGCAGCTGGTTATATTACACTGAAGGACCCGTCACATTCGTCAGGAGCACTCTAGTGTTGTGCTATCTTGTGGTGAGATGATGAATATCAGCCTATTATAAGTAGAAACCTTTATTCTGTTTTGAATATTTCAAACGTAATCGTTTGGGAACTGAGACCAAACTAAAGTTGTTGTTTTTTGTTTCTCATAGTCGTCACTCTTGGCATGCGGCACTACTAATCTACTCTGGCAGATTGCCATTGCCTCATCAACCTCAGGACCTGGTTCACTAATATGTGATCATCGTTTATCACAGCTATGTAATCTCATTGTGTTGTTTCTCATGATCATCAACCTCACGACCTGGTCAACTAATAAATGATCATCGTTTAGTCACGCAAGTAATGTAACTCTCCAAGCAGAGGTTAGGCTCCGGCTGTTTTTTTAGTCGTTTTTATCGGGCTTTCTATTTTGTCATTTTTTTTTTGCTGTGTCCGGCCGGAGAGTAATGATCATCAACCTCACGACCTGGTCAACTGATACATGATCATCGTTTAGTCCCGCAAATAATCTCATTGTGTTGTTTCTCATGATCATCAACCTCACGACCTGGTCAACTGATACATGATCATCGTTTAGTCCCGCAAGTAATGTCATTGTGTTGGTCCTCATGATCACCAACCTCACGACCTGGTTCACTAATATGTGATCATCGTTTAGTCACGCAAGTAATGTCATTGTGTTGTTCCTCATGATCATCAACCTCACGACCTGGTCAACTAATACATGATCATCGTTTAGCACAGCTGTGTCATCTCATTGTGTTGTTTCTCATGATCATCAACCTCATGACCTGGTCAACTAATACATGATCATCGTTTAGTACCGCAGATATTCTCATTGTGTTGTTCCTCATGATCATCAACCTCACGACCTGGTTCACTAATATGTGATCATCGTTTAAGCACAAATGTGTAATCTCATTGTAGTGTTCCTCATTGACCTACTTTGGCATCTAACGACGATACTAATTGATTTAGCCCCATTTCACTTGACAGCGATTTCGCTGCATCTGCCACGAGATCGCATAGTATGACACAACTGTATACGAATACCAATGATTAAGCAAACATATCTTTCTACGTTTTGTGTGTTTTGATGTTTTCGTCAGTCATACTGTAACAGTTTGCTTCATTATTGTAAGTATGAAGTAAAAGGCTACATAATCCAGCTCAGGTCGTATCTGTATCTATCCATATAGCCGGTATAACCGCTGTTCGACGTAACACACCAGCTCACCAGGTCGTAGCATAGTCGCTGCGTGATCGCCGCCTAGTAGAACGGAGAACTCACGCAAACAAGATCAGAGTTCCGTAATTGATTGTAGATTCCGAAAGGTCATTTGATCTTAAGTGAGTTCAGTCAATTAGTACTAATTCGAGGGTGACACATTTTCTGAGGACTACATACACGAAACAATGCTCGACAATCGCAGCTGTATCATTCCATTCACAGTGTCCAATAGCCCCATACATTACCAAAAATAATTACCTATGCTTTCGGTGTTGTTTGTGTATGCGTGTGTCTATCTTTCTGTCTATTTGTTTGTTTGTTTGTTTGATTGTTTGCTTGTGAGCAACATAACTCGAGAAGCTGTGAATGGATCTTTATGATATTTGCTATAATTTGGTACATTGGTTTAAGTCGAGGACGGGGGTACATGAAGACTTTAATGTGCTTGAAAATTGTAGACTCTTGACAGGTATGTAGTCATATAAAGCCTATGGTATTTTCTCTATGGTTTGTGTTGCCATTAAAAGTTGCAGAGAGCAAATAAGGATTTCGCCAGAGTTGTACAGACTTTCAAAACTCACATTGTAGTGAGAAAACGTTCAAACATATCTACAGCTTTTCTTCTCATCACCCAGAAGTTAAGCCGTTAAAGTACAGGGCAAAAAGGCTAATGTAACGTGCTGTGACACGAACTGAGGTCATCTAGGGACAACACTATCAATGGATCGCTTAACTCCTTCACCCATGACGTTCCAATGAGTTTTATATTGCCAGGAATCTTTTTGGCACGACGTTTTATTGCATGAGGATTGAGGTTCATGAACACGTAAAGCTCCTCGACAGATATGTGGTCATATGCAGCCCCTAGGGCCTTTCTCTATGGTTTTTGTTGCCGTTAAAAGTTGCAGACATAAAGTTTTTTTAAAGTTTTCAAGTGTTGTGTAGACTTTCACAACTGTCATTCGAACCTCAAACCCGTCTGACCATATCTACTCCCGGACATTCTCTTCTCTTTACCCAAAAGTTAAGCCTTTAAAGGACAGGTTAAAAGGCTAAAATGTAAAAAGTTTAGACAAGAGTTGAGGTCAGCTGGGGACAAAACAATCACTCAATCACTTAACTCCTTCACCCATGACGTTTGAAGGAGTCTTTTATTGCAGAGAAACTTTTTGACACACTTCCTCGGAAAGTTATGGAATCTTGACAGGTATGTAGTCATATAAAGCCTATGGTATTTTTTCTATGCTTTGTGTTGCCATTAAAAGTTCCAGAGAGCAAATAAGGATTTCGCCAGAGTTGTACAGACTTTCAAAACTCACATTGTAGTGCGAAAACGTTCAAACATATCCAACGCTCGTTCACCTTTATCCGATGGGTAACCTATATCCGTTGTTTAAAAAAATGGGTATATGAGGATAGCAATATTTAAAAAAACTGGTGTTAGACTGCAATATCTTAAAACTATTGCAGTTTTAAACAACAGTCCGACGACATGATGTCCACAAATACTCTGTTTTTAAAAACAACGGATATAGGTTACCCCACGGATAAAGGTAAACTAGTGTTACACCTTTTCTTCTCATTACCCAGAAGTTAAGCCTTGAAAGTACAGGGCAAAAAGGCTAATGTAACGTGCTGAGACACGAGTGGAGGTTATCTAGGGACACAGCAATCACTGGATCGCCCTTGACGTTCCAATGAGTCTTATATTGCCAGGAAACTTTTTGGCATGCCTGGAGCATGGAGATAAGAATAAAAGGTATTAGAGAAGCAACTATCTCCCCACACCAGGTCTGAGACCTTCACATAAAGGTTTACCGGTTAAATAGGCCAAAGCTGCAAAGAAAAACTGCCAGAAACATAATCTAACACGTGTGACTGAGTGTCGAACTTTCACACACTTAAATGCGTTAAAGTATGACGACTTTTGCAAGCTTGAAACACGTGTCAAAGTTGTTAATACTCAGCATTGACGACTGGACTTAAGAGGAAGGTTTTTAACCAGTACATTCCCCCAGTGATGACTTACGGAAGCGAGACATGGGCACTAACCACTACTCAGATGGAGATTCTTCGAGTTGCTCAGAGGAAAATGGAACGGGTAATGCTAGGCATCACACTCCGTGACAGCAAAAGAAACTCCTGGATCCGACTCCAGACAGGAGTTACAGACATCATCACAGCAGTGAACACCGCTGGGCAGGACACGTAGCAAGGCTACAGGACAACAGGTGGACACTACGGGACACGGAGTGGACTCCCAGAGAATGGAGGAGACGCAGAGGGGGGCCATGCACCAGGTGGAGAGACAACCTGCAGAAACACCTGGCCACAGACTGCAAGATTCAGAAGAGTCTGGAACAGTTCAAGGGAGGGGTTCCTCAAAGAGAGCGACAACACCCTGCCATGATGATGATGATGATGATTGACGACTGGTGGTACAAGTTGGCATTTGATACCGTACGGTTTGGAGCTATCACACAACACACGCTGTACCCTTTTGGTAACACGAACAAGAGAGAGACATACAACTGCCATCCGCTGGACGTCAATGTGTGAAAGTCTGATGAATTCCGCACATTTGTGTTGAGTGTTAAAGTGGTCACGTTGACGATCGATGATGCATTTGGTATTTTATACCCTACGGTTTGGAACCAGTGAACAATGTACACAGTTAAACTGTTGGTAACACGTACAAGAGAGCGGTCATCAACTGCTCTTTATTGTGTGAAAGTATGATCATGGTTTCTGTACATTTGTCACAAGTGTCGAAGTTGTTACTTTCTCCACGTTGTCTACCGATGATTCATGGCTCTTTTATACCGCACGGTTTGGAGCTCACCACGCACACTGTACCTTGCTGGTAAAGTGAGCAAGAGAGCTTCTTACAACTGTCACCAACTGCACTTCACTGCGTGTAAGTCTTATGGTTTCCGCACATTTGTGTTAAGTGTTAAGTGGTCACATTGCCGACCGGTGAAACAAGTTGGTATTCCATGCTGTACGGGTTGGAGTCAGCTTATCACGCACACAGTGTTAAACTGTTTGTAACGCGAACAAGGGAGCGGCCCACAACTACCATCAACTGCACTTCACTGCTTAACTGAGTGAGAGTATGATGGCTTCCTCACCTTTGTCACAAAGTTGTTGATTCTCTACGTTGACGACCGATGATACATAATGGTGTTTTATCGCCACACCACACACGCGGTGTATCAGGTAGATAAAGTGAACAAGAGGATGACTTACAACTGCCATCCACTGCACTCAACTGTGTGAAAGTCTGATTGTTTCCGTACATTTGTCACAAGTGTTGAAATATGTTAATGATCCGCATTGACGACCGATAATTCGTGGTGATCGTCCATACCGTACAGTTCGGAGCTATCACACAACGCACACGGTACCCTGTTGGCAAAATAAGTTAGTCGTCTGCCATCAACTGTACTTAACTGTGTGAAAGTCTGACATCTTCTGTACCTTTGTCACAAGTGTTAAAGGTGATAAATTCTCCCTATTGACGACCGATAATTCGTGGTGATTTTTCTTACCGTACGGTTTGGAGTCACTTACACAGTGTACCCTGTTTATGACACGAACAACAGAGCGACTTGCAACTTCCCTCAACTGTGCTTTATTGTGTGAAAGATGATGGTTTCCGTACCGTTTGTCACAAGTTACAAACTTAAGATGATAAATTCTCCGCATTGACTACCGATAATTCGTGGTGGTCGTTCATACCGTACGGTTTGGAGTCATCAAACCACGCACACGGTAACTTGTTGGCAAGATGAGTAAGTCGTCTGCCATCAACTGTACTTTACTGTGTGAAAGTATGACGATTTCCGTACATTTGTCATACGTTACAAACTTAAGATGATAAATTCTCCGCATTGACAACCGATAATTCGTGGCGATCGTTCATACCGTACGGTTTGAAGTCATCAAACCACACACACTCAGTAACCCCCAATGGTGAAACAAACCAAAGAGCGGCTTAAAACTGTCATCAACTGCATATTACTGTGTGAAAGTGTAAAAGATGTTAATTCTCCGCGTTGACATCCGATAATTCGTGGTGATCTTTCACGCACGCACACTACCACTAATGGTGAGACGAATCAAAGAGCGGCTTACAACTGCTATGAGCTGCACTCGACGTTAACTGTTCGAAAGTCTGACGACTTTTACACATTTGTCACAAGTGTCAATGATGTTAATTGTCTGCGGTGGCGAACGATTATTCGTGGTGATCTTTTAATAAATACCGTACGGTTTGGAATCAGCACCCCACGCACAAAGTCTAACTTGTACGAACAAGAGAGTTGAATTATACACACTAGATGTAAAGTGTGTGCCTCACCAGTTGGGATCATCAGTTGACAACCACCCATCGTTGGGAATTTTGGCCCATTAAAATCAATATTCCCTCTGAGTGCTAGATAAACCACCTCCCACTGATGACAGCAACTTACTGTTACCAACTGCACTTTACAGTGTGAAAGGCTGATTTTTTCCGCACATTTGTCACAAGTGTCGAAGGTGTTAATTCTCCGCGTTGATGGCAGATGAAGCATGATACATATATAATTTGGTATTTTATTCCGTCAGTACACCACGCGTTGGTTAAGTGAGCAAGAGAGCGGCTAATATAACTGCCATCAACTGCACTTAACTGTGTTAAAGTCTGAAGGTTTCCGCACATTCGTCACAAGTGTCAAGGATAATCACCACCCGCCTTTGAGAATTTTGGCCCATTGAAATCAATAATCCTTTGGGTTGGGGAGGGGGTCCAGCAGTGCTTGGTACACCACCTCTCACTACTGTTGAGAACAACTTACAACAGCCATTATCAACTGTACTTTACTGTATGAAATTGTGATGGTTTCCGCACATTTGTCACACGTGTCGTTATTTCTCCGCAACGACGTTACATGATGAATATCCGCATATAAACCACACAGGTGGGGGCTAGCTTCACATGATCACAGGATAAGTGATTGACAGATTGGTACAAATTATCTCAAGGACACACTTTGGAGTCGTCACCACACAAGGGCACACGGTGAATCATCAGTTGTGCTTCACTGTGTGATAGAATGATAGTTTCCACACATTAGTAAGAAGTGCTATCATGTGGTTTGATGATGAATAGCGGGCAGCTATGCCACACTGGTAGGAGTCTTGCCTTTCACTGATTACAGAAGAAGTGACGGAAAAGGAGACGAATTGGCATTTAGTATCTGTACCGTGTCGCTTACTATGACGAACAAGAGAATGATTTCAAACTACCATCGACTGTACTTTACTGTGTGAAGGTGTGATGGCTTCCGCACATTAGTCACACGTGTCGTTATTTCTCCGCAACGACGTTAGATGATACATATCTGCATGTAAATCACACAGGTGGGGAGCTAGCTTCACATGATCACAGAATAAGTGATTGACAGATTGGTACAAATTATCTCAAGGACACACATTGGAGTCGTCACCACACAAGGGCACACAATCAATCATTAGTCGCGCTTCACTGTGTGATAGGATGATAGTTTCTGCACATTTGTCAGAAGTGCTATCATGATGAATAGCGGGCAGTTATACTACACTAATATGAGTCCTGTCTTTCACTGATTCCAGAATAAGTGACGAAAAAGGAGACGAAATTGGCATTAAATATCTGTACGGTGTCGGTATCTGTGAGAAAATGACTTAAAACTACCATCGACTGCACTTAACTGTGTGATGGTTTCCGCACATTTCACAAATGTCGTTATTTTTCTCCGCAACGACGTTAGATGATGCATATCTGCATATAAATCACACAGGTGGGGGGCTAGCTTCACATGATCACAGAATAAGTGATTGACAGATTGGTACAAATTATCTCAAGGACACACATTGGAGTCGTCACCACACAAGAGCACACATTGGCGTCGTCACCACACAAGGGCACACATTGGAGTCGTCACCACACAAGGGCACACATTGGAGTCGTCACCACACAAGGGCACACATTGGAGTCGTCACCACACAAGGGCACACATTGGAGTCGTCACCACACAAGGGCACACAATGGAGTCGTCACCACACAAGGGCACACATTGGAGTCGTCACCACACAAGGGCACACATTGGAGTCGTCACCACACAAGGGCACACATTGGAGTTGTCAACACACAAGGGCACACATTGGAGTCGTCACCACACAAGGGCACACATTGGAGTCGTCACCACACAAGGGCACACATTGGAGTCGTCACCACACAAGGGCACACATTGGAGTCGTCACCACACAAGGGCACACATTGGAGTCGTCACCACACAAGGGCACACATTGGAGTTGTCAACACACAAGGGCACACGGTGAATCATCAGTTGTGCTTCACTGTGTGATAGAATGATAGTTTCTACACATTTGTAAGAAGTGCTATCACGATGAATAGCGGGCAGTTATACCACACTGGTAGGAGCCCTACCTTCACTGATCTCAGAATAAGTGACGGAAAAGGAGACGAATTTGGCATTAAATATCTGTAAGGTGTCGGTAACTGTGACGAACAAGAAAATGATTTCAAACTACCATGGACTGCAATTTACTGTGTGAAAGTGTGATGGTTTCCGCACATTAGTCACGCGTGTCGTTATTTTTCTCCGCAACGACGTTAGATGATACATATCTGCATGTAAATTACACAGGTGGGAGTCCTGCCTTCACTGATTGCGGAAGAAGTTATAAAAAGAGACGGGTTGGTCTAAAATGTCTCTAGGGCACATTATGAAGTCATTACACCACATGGGCGCACAATGAATTCTACTGGCATCTCACTGCACTTGGGGCCCCGGTGTGGCACTGCGGGGTTCGTTCACTGCGGCACTGTTGTGTTTTCCCGATCTTTTCATAATCTACATACTGCGTCATAAGTAAAAATATGACATAGAAGACAACGAAATACACAAAGCGTAAGAAAATTCGTTCTTTATCTCTGAAACTCGTTGAGCACCGCAGTGACGCACCGGTGCCCCCAGTGTAGTGAGATGCCACCCTAATACTTCCATCAATTGCGCTACACGTGTGAAAGAATTATGGGCTCTGCACATTCGTCAAGAGTACAAGAGTAATCTAGTGCTGTGCTATCTTGCGGTTAGATGACGAATAGCGGCCTGTATATAACACTGGTAGGAGTCCTGCCTTTCACTGATTTAAGAATAAGTGACGGAAAAGGTGATGAATTGGCACTAAATATCGTACGGCACATGATGGTTTTCGCACCTCTGTCACAAGTGTCGTTACTTATCATCAACGAAGTTAAGTGAGAAGCGGTTTGGTGACGGAAAAGGCGACGGAAATGAGAAAAAAATGGCATGGAATATCTGATGATACATGATAGTTTTCGCACATCTGTCACAAGTGCCGTTACTCATTTTTATCTACAACGACGTTACGTGAAGAGCGGTTTGACTACGGAATAAGTGAAGGAAAAAGACACAAATTGGTATGGAATATCTGAAGGCACATGATGGTTTCCACACTTCATTCACAACTTACTTATATGCAACGACGTTAACGTTACGTGAAGAGCAGTTTGATGACGGAATAAGTGACGAAAAATGTGACGAATTGGCATGGAATATCTGATGATAGGTGATAGTTTCCGCACATCTGTCTCAAGTCCCGTTACTTATATCTAACGACGTTACGATAAGAGCGCTTTGATGACGGAAGAAGTGTCAAGAAAGAGACGTATGGGCACGAGATATCTCCGAGCACATGGCGGAGGAGTGACGTGAAATAGATAGAGCGGATGTGAACGGGAAGAATCGTCAGTGGAAAACGTTGACAAATGCCTCTGATGCCGTGTGTGGGTGGTAATGTGCTTTTTACTCAGTTTCCAGTTTTATTGTTCAACCATGGGACACATCTTGGTTCCAGAATGTTGTTTAAGTCTGTACAACACTTGCGAAAATGTGATTTCTGCAACTTTTAATGGCACTACAAAGAGCATAGAAAGGCCATAGAGGTCTAATATGACTACATTGTACATAATATCTATCAAGAACCTATTACAATTCTTGGAGTACATCGGAGTGTGCCGAATGTGTGGGTGGTGATGTACTCTTTACTTAGTTTCCAGTTTTATTGTTCAACCATGGGACACATCTTGGTTCCAGAATGTTGTTTAAGTCTGTACAACACTTGCGAAAATGTGATTTCTGCAACTTTTAATGGCACTACAAAGAGCATAGAAAGTACATTTAGGTCTAATATGACTACATATATATAAAAAAAAACTACAATTTTTGGAGAACATCGGAGTGTGCCGGATGTGTAGGTGGTAAAGTACTTACTAAGTTTCCAGCTTTATTGTTCACCCAGGCAAATACATCTTAGGTCCGGACTGACATTGACGTATTTCTCAAGTACCTTGGTTAAAACCTAGAAGAAGAATGAAGCAATACTACTATTCATAGAGATATACTTAAGAAATGACTTGTTGCTGTCCTTAGAGCACGTTTTGGAAAGGCAGTGTTCGGTTTTGTTTTGTTTTGTTAAATTCATCTAATGTGAGTTTGTCGTCCGTAGTATCAGTTCACATGTTCTTACTTTCATCAAACTGCCCCAGAACTCCTCGTATAATTAGTGACAACATTTAGCATCAATGGTAAACGACTGATTGAGAGAGAGAAATGGTTTATTGCCATTGACATTAAAAACTCTTGCAGCATATTGACAAAAGGCTGAATTGTCGTTTTTTTTACAGTCAGTATTTCAACCTCTAACTAGTTAACACGATTAAAAGGATCGAGTGACAAAATAACATCTACTTGTTTACAATAACTGGTCATTACACAAAGAAAGATTCACTACTGTTCATAAATTACCCGTCTTGGTTCAGGAGCTTTACACGCGTACGGTAATGTGCTATTAGCGAAACGAGCAGGTCTACACCGGAAGTGAGAGAAGTTTGTTTCTTAGTGACCTATCATGGGTATCCCCTCGTCTGGATGGAAGCAAATTACTGAATTTTTCAGAGTTGACAAGACTACGAGTATGATTGCTCTATATACAGAGGTGATGACAAGGTAATGAATGAAGTAAACACCATACTTTAGTATGCTTGTAGACGTTATGAACTAGGCACATTCAGGCATTATTATGGAGAGGTTAAACCGTTTGTCCCCTAATTAGGACTTAAAAGATTTAAATCGCTCGTTCCTCTTTATCCATCTGACCTTACTGCTCTGGGTACGGGACTTTACACACGTGTGACGTCAGCAGGGGTCAAAGGTTGCCGGAAGTTGGTATCGGCCGCCGTCCCGATAACGGTTTTGAAAGGGTAATCAGATCTTATTAGAGATTATCTCGGCTACTCAGATGGTATATATGACCTGTCCGCAAAGTCTGACGGCCGAGTTCACAGGGAAAACGGAAGGATTTTATAGGTTTGCCAGGGTTTTAACTCGAGGATGAAAGATCTTAAGAATGATTTTGCATTTTCTTAGACATAATCTCGGCTACTGAGACGGTGAATACGATATGTCCCAAAAGTCTAGCGGTCAAGTTCACAAAGAGTACACGAAGGTCTTAGATGAGGCGATTTGCCATGATCTTAAAGGAGGATGAAAGGTCTTAAAATCTCGTATTTTCTTAGACATAATCTGGGCTACTTAGATGGCAAATTTGATCTGTTCGCAAAGTCTGGCGGCCGAATTGACAGAAAAGACAGGAAGGTCTTAAGCGGAGTGATTTGCTAGGATCTTAAGCGAGGATGAAAGATCTTAAGAAGACCCTTGGCATATTCCCAGACATGGTGTGGCTGTAAAGTCTGAAGGTGAAGTTTATAAACTAAGAAGATCCAGGGGAGAAGAATTATCATCTTAAGTTAACACAAGGATAAAAGATGATTTCGCATTAACAGGATTTGAGCCTAATCTGCAAAGTGGGTAATAAACCCATGGATTTGACCAAGGTCTAGACGACCTTTAGTAAATTGCTGAGATTATAAAGATTAAAGATAAAATCTTACTTAATTCGCAAGCCGCATTAAGTGATTAAAAATCTGTGAGCATGCCCTACAGTATGTATGTATACACCCTGGCACTAAAAGAAAAAAACTTCCTAATAAATGAAGTAAAAGTGTTTTGAAAATTGCTATTGCAATTCATCTATCGCAATTTTCTGCTGCTAGCTAAGATTACGGGCCGTGAGTGAGTGAGTGAGTGAGTCATGAGTGAGTGAGTGAGTGAGTGAGTGAGTGAGTGAGTGAGTGAGTGAGTGAGTGAGTGAGTGAGTGAGCGAGCTAAGATTTGTATATTCAAACTGTGCCCTCTTACCTTTTTAACATATGGCATGTGCTTGAAAACAAGTTCCGTACGCAAAGAGAACTGATGCTATCTGAAATGTCTGACCGTTTCCAAAACCATATCCAGTTGCTTGCGAGTAACTGCTAGTTGGAGTGAGCAAAGTTGTCTAAAGTGCCTTACCCAAGAACATGACCTTCAAACAGAAATTGAACCCTTGACCTCTAGATCCTGTAACCGCCAGTCATACTCGTGAACCCTCGATCCTGTAACCGCTAGTCAAGCCTCGAGACATCGACTTAACGACCATTTATCCACATGTATGCACGGTAGGAACATTACGGTACAGCAAAAGGAACTGTATATTAGTCCTCTCGGTCAGCAGACAGTATCTCAGCACTCCAGGCATCCCACATGCACTTGGAGAGAATCCGTGAAAACCCCACGTAACGACGTAATACACCGTCAAAAAGCAATTACTCAAGAAAGTCAATATGATTTTGGAAACGGTCAGACGTTTTCAGGCAACCATCCGGTGTCTTTCGTCAGTGACACTGGAGAGATCTTGTTGGAGAGAGTTTTTTTTATCCTAGCTGTGAATAGAGTAACTGCTTTTTGGCGTATCTTATTACCTGGATGTCTAAGTTTCATCGACACAATGTATTACGCCGCATTTGATACAGCAGAGGGAACTGTATATTACTCCTATTTGTCAGCAGACGGTATCTCGGCACCCCAGGCACCTGACATGCACTTGGGGAGAATATCTGAAAACCCCACGTAACGACGTAATGCACCGCATCCTCCCGGATGGACGCCAATAGCACTGCAAATGAGAAAAGGCTAAATTGGCAGTCAAAACTTCTCCGGAAGATACTTTTGGACTGAAGGCTCGAAATACCTTTCAGGTAACTTTTGAAATTACCTACACCAGAGGAAGGTTAGTTGCACCATTCAAGAGAGAGAGAGAGAGAGAGAGAGAGAAAGAGAGAGACAGAGAGAGACAGAGAGAAAGAGAGAGAGGGGGAGAGACAGACAGACAGATAGAGAGAGAGACAGAGACAGAGAGGGGGGATAGAGAGAGAGAGAGAAAGAGAGAGACTACATGAAAATTTACATGTTGATGTACTCACAATAATTACAAACTATCAGTGATCATCATCACTGTCCTCCTCGTCATCTGGGCCATTTCTAATGAAAAGGAATTACAAGAACAAGTCTCAAAAGTCTGGTGCAGGCTTGGTGCAGGTAGACACCAGAAATACCTACACAGTCCAACGTTTACCCGCACTAACCTGCACATGCAGTTGGTATTTCGAGCCCTTGACTTGGAAAGTTGCTGACCGCTTTGTGACTTCAGACTACACTATGCAATGCAGGTAAGGTGCAGGTAGATATCAGAAATACCTACACAGCTTAACGTTTGCCCGCACAAACCTGCATATGTACATGCAGCTGGTATTTCTAGCCCTTGACTAGGAAATTGACCGCTGCGTGGCTTCATCCAGAATTACACTTTGTGATACTAGAAGTTTGAGTTTGGACTTATGTAAGTTTTTGTCTCTTCAAATTGCTACTGACTTTCTAGTAAAATGACCACAATTACGGGAGAAGGACCCGCTCAGACGTTTGAGTGCAGATTGCCATGCATGGTCCGGTCTCCAATTACCGAGAACAGCAGCCAAATGGCTGAAACAACATGCAGGGAGAATGCTAAAGTAAAGAGAAGTACCATGAAGTCTGTTTTGGATATTGGGTGATTGGGGCTAGCTGGCCGACTACTTTCTCATCGCAGACAGGGATGGAATTTCGAGAAGCTTATTTATGACAATAGGCTGGGGAAAATCACAAGGGTCTGGAGCGTGCTGCCATTCGGTGCCACTCATCAGGTGACCTCAATACGACAGTAATTGCCCCAGGTGCGGCCATAAGACTGTAGGGTTGTACCACTGACACAGGGGATGATCTCTGCTCTTCATAAGTGCAGTGAATTCCTTAGCGTGCTCGGGGTATGGCTTTCCTCAAACACTTTTCACCTGAGTAAAGGGAGGTAGAGTCGTTCAGATGTTTGAGTGCAGATTACCATGCATGGTCCGGTCTCCAATTACCGAGAACAGCAGCCAAATGGCTAAAACAACATGCAGGGAAAATAATAATTACAAACTATCGGTCATCATCATCACTGTCCTCGTCGTGATCTCGCTTATTACTAATGTATAGGAATTACAAGGAAAAGTCTGGTGCAGGTTTGGAGCAGGTAGACATCAGAAACACCTGCACCTACCAACATTCACCCGCACTAACCTGCATATGCAGGTGGTATTTCCAGCCCTTGACTTGTAAAGTTGCTGACCGCTGCGTGACTTCATGCAGATTACACTTTGTGATACTAGAAGTTCGAGTTTGGACTTATGTAAGTTTTCGGTTCTGTAAATTACTCCTGACTCACAAGTAAAATGACCACAATTACCGGAGAAGAAGCCGCTCAGATGTTTGAGTGCAGATTGCCATGCATGGTCTGGTCTCCAATTACCGAGAACAGCAGCCAAATGGCTGAAACAACATGCAGGGAGCATGTTAAAGTAACGAGAAGTACCATGAAGTCTGCTTTGGTTATTGGGTGATTGGGGCTAGCTGGTCGACTACTCTCTCCATGATCGCAGCCAGGGGTGGAATTTCGAGAAGCTTATTTATGACAATAGTCGGAGGTAGATCGCAAGGGTCTGGAGCGAGCTAAAATTCGGCGCTACTCATCATGTGACCTCAATACGACAGTAATTTCCCCAGGTGCGGCCATAAGACTGTAGGGTTGAACCATTCAGACCGGGAAGGACCCTAATCTTTTAGATAAGTGATATGAGAAGTTTATTTGCAAGTTCGTGCCCGAGGGCTAATTGCAAGTACATGGTATACACATAGTGACAATGGACAGTCATAAACAATGTTCTAATCTAATACTAGTGTTGGCTATTTCTAAGCAGGTTGGGTTTGACTTCTTTTTTGGAAGCAGAGGGAGACGAAAAGCCCCACATTTTCTAAAATTTGTGGGTTCTGCGATTTCAAGAGAAAAGTGGCCTTCTGTTTGTCTGTCAATGTGGGGAAGTTGGGATAAGTCTTATCTTATCTTATAGATAAGTGTGGTGGGTTCTTTAACGTGCTCGAGGTGATACTCTCCATCTCCCGGGCTCCGAAGCATATGAATCTTTGCGTCTGACTGATAAAATTCTAAAAGTGCTTTCATATTACGGCCGCGTGGCGCGTTGGTACACCCGATCCCTCGATCTCGAGAGTTAATAAAGCAACGCGCGGTCCGGACAGTGCTTGGATCGGAGACCAACCAAGGACGTCCGGATTGCTGTAGCCTCACGAAGCTTTCCACGAAATCGTCTTCTGGGAGGGACGTAAAACGGAGGTGCCTCGACCACGTTAAACAGCCTCATTACCCCCACTTTGGGTACCTACCGGCTGCAAAATACACCCGATATTATTATTATAACGAAATGACGTCCAACCAGAAAGGAACACTTCACCTCTCGCGATCCACTTAAGACATGTTGAAGTTCACACTAGAGAAATTTCTTCAGTCTAAACCAAATCTCCTTCTCGAATGTAAGTTCATCTGTAACGGTAGTTAACATAATGATACGATTTTTAAGACTTTATATCCGTACACAAAAATAAAGCGCTTACCAACAAGCTTTCGATCAGTCCTCTGATCCTTCTCAAGTTGTAATGACCCAAGACCTAAGTCGCACTTCCGGAACGTCCTTTTATTGACCGTTCAGTATTATCAGTTAGCTTCTCACAGATTCGATTTGACGAAGGGCTGATCCACATTGGAGCACAACAGTCACTTTCATTATCTACCTACACGACGTCCATCATCATTTGCCTCCTACGCTTTTCATGATGCTTTCATCAATTCTATCTCCCACACATAAATCCTATCCTCAGGGAGGTATTCACAAGAACACGGACTCGACCCCTGTTGCGTAAGAAGGCAAAGCCTTATTGACAGTCAAATGGATAACGGAGGATTTTCGTATTTTCTATAATCCTGCTACGTCAAGACAGAATGATAGCTAAAGCAGAAGACGTGACACCGGATATAGGAAGTTAATGCACATCAAGTCTCTACTCAAGGCGATGGGATTTTCCATCGTCCGGAATTACTTACAAAAATACATCTGGGGATTGACCTATCGTTTCAGGGTTTAGACACTGCTCAATAGATTCGATGACCTTATGATTTGTAATCGTTGGTTGCATGAGAATCAGTACGGGAACTTTATTCTTCACTTAGTAGTAAGTTTTGACAGGAAGCAGTATTTGCATTTTGCTAAATCTGACAGATTTTTAGTGCCTACGGTTTGTGGGAGAATCTATGTACTTTTGTAAGACAAGTCCGTCTTTCAACCTTCTTGGTAAGACTTTATGTAAGATATGCACGAATTAATGTATAAAGAACTGAAATATATTTATGTCTACATATTGCAGACAACATAAAAGAAATTTGTCACAGTCATAAAGTGGGATTTCTTTCTTAATGAATAATGTGTTATATGCTATAGATAGCCTAAAGACAGCATTCTGGATGTAAAATGAAACTATACTTCACAATTTGGGGGATCTTTCCGATGCAGTGTTGCATTGGGAATGGGTTTATATGGCCTGAAGATTCACACAGGAGATAGAAACAGGGTTTCTTTAAATTGTGTTAATGACTAATATGTTATATGCTCCAGATAGCCAAAGGGCAGTATTCTGGTTGTGATAAAACTATACTTCACGCGTTGGGGGATCTTTCCGATGAAAGATTGAGCTGGGTGCACGTTTCTCTATGGCTTTACAATTCACACTAGGTACATGAGAAGGTCTCTGTGGGTTTTATCGTTACCCAGTTTCATTTACAAACCTATTATCAAGGGACACCAGAAGGAGAACATTCTAATCACGTTAGAACACTGGGAAGATTCCGTGTTCTGGCTTCCTGGGTGTATTTATTGAGCACTTATTCGTAGATACAGTCTTATATTGCTTGTAGTATGCTTTACGGCCAGCCAAAGGGCAGTATTTGTCAAGTAACGGTGGGGATTTTTCTGCCATATGCACTCAAGATTTAGACTTGGTTTCAAAGTCGTACAAGATTGCAACTACACGTTCTATACACAGACTGGAGTACAGAACTTTTGACCAATCGTCTTTCCAGTCTTCAGAGAGAATCATGTGTTGTCCAACTGACGTAATCTTCTCTAGGGGCTTTGCTATAACCGACCATATGCACTCAAGAGCTGGTTACAAAGTCGTCAAAAATTGTTACTACACGTTCTGTATACATACAAACTTTGGTCGCCTCAAAACTGGAATAGAGAACTTTTGACCAATCTTCTTCCCAGTCTTCAGAGAGAACCATGCGTTGTCAAACTGACATAATCTTATATAGAGGCTTAGTTATAACGGACGTGCCGATAATTGCGTTGTGCATAAGCGAAGGCTCTTAAAAGCTATATACTTTAAAGGGGCATCAAGCGCAACAATTGCTAGTCTACCGATTTGGCAGCCGCATTCGTATGATATGTGTGAGCACTTTGGTTAGATCAGGATCAAAACTTGCGCTTTCTCGTCAAAGAGACCTCCACTGAGTCTTTTCATCAATCTTAGGGTTTAAGTCTAAGACCTCGCTAAGTTCGCGAAGAAGTTAAAAGCCACTTTGCAAGACGGAAAGAGAAATTACTGCAATATTCTACAGTTATCGAAAACACAGTTCCTCCGTTTCATGAGGAGGGAATCCCACAAGTCTGAAAGAACGAAGTTTATCTGATGTATTGTAAGTATGGCAAAATGAACTTCACTGTGTTTTATACTTTTGGTATCACTTTGGTAGGGCCAAAGTTAGGTTGTTGTTTTGATTAGTGCACAGAGCTGTACCCAGAGTGTGAAGTGTGGAGATTTGCATTTTGATAAGTGTCGTCTGGAAACGAACTTTCGTCTCATCTGTGACAGGTGTAATTGTTTCACACCAAAGCCATAGACAGAACTAACAGATAGACGGTGTTCGCCCAGCCTTTGATGCCTAGAGCAATAAAGGGACTTCAAACATTGCCACCTATGCAGGCTGTATGATTATGTTCATTCATATGAATAAAAGCAAAGGACAAGCTTGTTGGTAGAGGGAAGAGAGAGAGGAGTTGTGTCAGTCATGCGTGGAGTGCAGACACGTGGATGTAGCTCTCCAGCAAGCAGTCCGTGTGTGTGTGGAAAATGGCCTGTGTCTCTGCATGTTGTTCCTCCCTTCCGTCTTCGACTCTTGGCAGCAATCCTAAAGAACTCGGGGCCACAACATCGACGCTTCTTACAGTATCATTTGTGTACTAAAGAAATGGGCTGAAACAAAAAAAAAAACTAACTTGTGCGATTGTACTTATCATTGTAGGAGTTGTATTCCTATAATGCACGGCACATGAGGCGCTACTTCAATACTTTTAAATCCTATCCTGAGGAAGGCATAAAACGTTGGGCATGTTTTACCAGAGCGAGCATCTTTCTAGAACTCTCAGCAACTCAACGGCCATCACGCCTGCAATTCAAATTCTCAGCGTGAAAGTTCATTAATTTTGTGTTGGTGACCGCGTGGCGCAGCGGTAGCATGTTCGTTTTTGCACCGAGAGGTTGCGGGTTCGAATCCGCCTGCCGTGCTACCGATCTTGTGCCCTTGAAAAGGCACTTTACACGACTTTCCTCACTTTACTCAGGTGAAAATGAGTACCTAGTTTCGGCTAGGGTCGTCCCTCGGATAGGACGTTAAATGGAGGTCCCGTGTTTTGTCACACCCATGCACGTTAAAGAACCCACACACGTGCGATGGTGCGGTGTGCGATGGAGCAAACCATTCTGTCTGGAGTTAGTGATTCACTATAAATCACCCGGGCGGAGGCCTGTCGAACCTTCGTGTCGTATCAGCCGTACGGTGATTTACATCATTCACCATGTCCCGGAGAGGAGATAGGCGCCGCCAGGGGACTAAAAGCCTGTTGAGTCAGCATAACATGTTGTGCTGCCCCTACGGCTGATTAAAAGGCTATGGGACGAACGAACGAACGAGCGAAATGACATTATGGATAGATCAAACTTTAACTAACCAACACTAAGATTGATGGGAACTTACCCCAAATTTTCAATTGACTCCGTCAGCCTTGTTCACAGAATGGACCAGTCTGCTGTATCTTCCGGAAGTGACGTCGGAGACACGTGACTGCAGCAGAGGGTCGTAGATGCCTGATAACCTGTGTCGCCCCCCGTCTCTGTTCAACTCATATTCTCATTACCTCTGACTGAAGTATTGGGTGATTTTGTGAAACGAACGACAAATCTACCACAGAAATGCTTAACTCAGCGTTGTGATGATATGCAAGTAAGGCCACAGCAAGTACATTTTATGGATGACATCATCTGCAGACAGGTGGGTGAAAGAAAACAAGATGGCCATATTTTCAAATATAGGCACCATAAAGTTGTGATAAACGTTGTAACAAGACTTATAGGGACAAAACATGGTATCCGAGCCAACAAGTCATTCATTCCTGTATTCAAGACATGTACTGGTGTGGTGAAAGTGACACTAGTGTGATAGACTGGCATTACCAATAAAGTTGGTAACCACACTCATGGCTTCCGTATTGGTGTCACTTTTACAACTATCCAATAAGTTTCATTTCTACACCTACAGTCCTGGGTACCTCGCAAGTGTCACTTCTACAAGTACAATTATAAGGCTACAACACAATATATTTGCTCATTTTGGTACTTTATCGTCATGTTGACCATCCCCACAGAAGAAAAAAAGTTTTTTTTTTCTCTGAAATCAGGCGAAAATTAATGCGCTCGCTGATGTCATCCATAAAATTTACTTGCTGTGGCCTAATGGCAGCAACGCCGTGTCACTGATGTATGGGGAGAGTCTGGCGAAATTTGATTCCACATAACAGACATTCATAAGGGTTGTCTGCTAACATTTATACTACTTCCCTTTGGCCTTGAAATTCGATTATATGGATTTTGACGATGCTGTAGATCGTATAAAGCAGCTACAAAATGAGCAAATCTAAGCCGTAAGTGAAAAAATAGATATCGGAAAACGGATACTAATAGCATAGAACGCCAAGGTCAAGTCGAAGGTCAAAGAAGACTATGTGAAAGTACAAAGTGTTAAGTCATTTTTTTCCACCCCCTGACCACTTAGATTTCATAATGAAAACAAATTTTTGGTCTCGCTTTTTCGCTTTTTATTTGCTCGATCGCTATCCATATATATAATTGAATCAACATCAACGTTTGTGATGCCTTTCTTTTTTAGGTCATAGGGTCAGTGAGTAGTCTGTGTAACACAAACTCCGCTGTCCAGGGCTGTAACTGGCCCCTCCCCGCGGAGGGAGCCGGCGGATGTTTGGCGGGCTGCTATAAGCGAGATTTAATCAGGCTAGGTCAGTGAGGTGCTAATCCATGTGTTCTTTCGGCACTCAACTTTTTCAGCCACATAAAATGAATGGAATGTTAGGAATCAAACCCATGATTCCATGTGGGTTAGCCAAATCGCTCGGCAATCGTCGCCTTTATCACCCCCACCTAACTCCTTCTGCTTTTCCCCCTACCCGTTCACCTTTTCCCCCGGACTTCCTCTTAACCCCCGCCGTACTTCATCTGTGCCCCCGTCATTCCTCTTTACCCCCGGTGTAATTCTGCTTTCCCCCCGCCCTTTTCCTTTTCCCCCAATGGCCGCCGTCAGCCCGAATTGCACGTAGTCGACACGAACTCGCTCAGAAAGATACAATAACGGCTGCGCCACGGAACATGAAATAGCCTATTCTCTAGCACACATTCTGGGCCACCTTTCTGCCAAGTGGCGTTTCACAACTCCTTCCCAGTTTGAACTGAAAAGGCACATGCCGTCAGCAGTGGGTAGTTTGAGGCGCTCCACCTCTACATACTGCAGCTTCCTGCAGGCTGGGTTGGCGGACCGTTTGAGGTCGGACCGGCCGGCGTGCTGTGCTATGGCGATCGGGCGACTCGCTAAGTTCGGCATCGATATGGTTACCCCGAGAGCCCAGAACACACCGGCTCAGATTGTTAACAACGCAGGTAAAAGTCCCCGTGTCGATCATACTATAGCGGGGCCGCGCCGGAAAGGCACTACTTCGACGCCACCAACATGATGGGACCAAACTCATTTTAATTTCAACATTTCGGTAAAGTTAGTAAAGACAGAGTACATACTTACTCATGATGTGTCTGTTTAGGGTACCTTAGAACCAAGTGACAGCCAAACGATACCATGGGCACTCTTTATACATTTCTTGGTACTTGTAAATATATTCTGCGCGCTCTGCTGCATTTCGACTGTGTTCGTACACGTTCTGCATGCCATATATCAAAGATCCAACCACACTTCCTTGAGTCACACTGTACACATACTCAACAGACACACGTTACCCGAAACCACAGCATACGTGACGTGGCGTAAAAAAGACGCCGCAGCCGACATTTATCGTGCAAATAAAGATCTGTTAGATCAAGAGAAAACTTGAAATACTGCATGCACGGAACGCATCTAACTCTTAGTGTACTCATTCTCTGTCTCTGTATTGATTCATTTCCATACTACATTGATTCCATCCCTTCACCATTGCATTTACAAGAAACTAGGTATATTCCCCACCCATGAAAGCTCGACTACGGCTGTATGTTCAAGACAAATACTTGCCACACTAGTGCTGTAAAAAATAAGTCTGTAATGCTTTCGAGTAATGCCATGTTAGCACAAAGCGGGATCTCAAAGTGCTTGTGAGGAAGGGAGTTTAATACTGCTGCACAAGAATTTGCAAGGCAATAACTCTCTTCCTCTCCTGCATGCGAGAACCCTAGCCAATGTTGAAAATCACAAACCAATGCTCCCCCATAATTAAAAGCCAGCCAATCTGCGAAGGAGGCTAAAAATACAACGTTTCTGATTGCATTCTACTATGAGATGTTTATATACACCCTATCTGGTATCATCGAATTATTCGTTCTTTGATTCATACCTCCAGGATGATGTGTAGTAAACACGGGGCAGATTCTTAACGTGTAGCAAAGTCTAATGGTTTTCTGGAACGCCACAAAACCCCGGCCTCAAGCGTTCCGCCACCGAACTATGTGGTGGAGCGCCACAAACTACCCACTGTTGACGGCATGTGCCTTTTCAGTTCAAACTGGGAAGGAGTTGTGAAACGCCACTTGGCAGAATGGTGGCCCAGAATGTGTCATTGAGAATAGGCTATTTCATGTTCCGTGGCGCAGCCGTTATTGTTCCTTTCTGAGCGATTTTCGTGTCGACTACGTGCAATTCGGGTTGACGGCGGCCATTGGGGGAAAAGGAAAAGGGCGGGGGAAAAGCAGAATTACACCGGGGGTAAAGAAGAATGACGGGGGCACAGATGAAGTACGGCGGGGGTTAAGAGGAAGTCCGGGGGAAAAGGTGAACGGGTAGGGGGAAAAGCAGAAGGAGTTAGGTGGGGGTGTTTATTTCTTTATGAAGGATTCCAGCACAAATCTTTTGCGCTACTTCGGTTTGGAAAGACTTTATACCGTTCGCGTCTTGAATGCAAAGTCTGTTGTGCTTTCTATGGTGAGACTAACGGCCAATGAGTACCTAGATATAAGCTTTAATAAAACTCAGGAAGAAATACAAATCATATATAAAGGAGTCGAAGCCAATAACCCAGGACCTAGAGTTAGCTCTTACTAGTTTTAGACTAGAGGAGACATCTTTGATATTGTTTTTACTTTGTCTGAATCTCTCATGTTACCTGCAATTAGCCCATGGGCAAGAATTTGGAATAAACTTTATTTTATAATGTAAGATAGGCTTGGAGGATGTCGAATACAAATTGTCTGCGGTTCCTTCATAGCAAAAAGGCATTTCTTTTGACCCTAAGCTATCTGCTAGATCCCACTCGACTGTAAGTAGGGATTTGCTTCGAGACGGCCCGCCATGTTGATGGACACCTTTGGCCTTTAACGTTGTCAGCCATGTATACCCGGGTTACCCTCAAGCCAACCATTCCTTACATGGGCTATGTAAAGACCATCACAGGATCAAAAGATACAGTATAGAAGTATTTAGTCATATTTCGTAATCTGGGCGCGGAAGGGATTGTTGTGTAAACGAAAAATAAAAGTGTCTATGAAGGAGTGGAACGCCAGTTCTCCTTTATTCGAGGGGTAACCTTTATCCGTTGTACCTAAAGCAGGATATTTAAGGATATCACGTTGGTTGACGGTACTTTCAAATTGTATTTTCAATATAATACAGTTTGAGACAACCGTCCGTCGACTTGATATCCCGAAGTACCCTAGTGTAAGCTACAATGGATAAAGGTTACCCCGCGAATAAAGGTGCGCTACCCAATTTATGCTCATGTCTAATTTTTGTCACGTTGTGTGTTTTGTGGCCCTTTATCT
This sequence comes from Branchiostoma floridae x Branchiostoma belcheri, assembly GCA_019207045.1. Classification (NCBI taxonomy): domain Eukaryota; kingdom Metazoa; phylum Chordata; class Leptocardii; order Amphioxiformes; family Branchiostomatidae; genus Branchiostoma; species Branchiostoma floridae x Branchiostoma belcheri. The sequence continues at coordinate 2,042,540 of CM033040.1, read as the reverse complement.
CAAACTTTTCGTTACCGAAAGCTGTCCGGCCTGGCCCCTGTTGGGAAAGATGACCCTAGTATTATCCAAACTTGATGAGTGGCGCCCTTCCACAGAGAAGTTCACCAACATGACTCAAGTCAGACCTATGTTAGTTTTTAGATCCCACCTGCCTGTAAGTAATGCTTTGCTTCAGGACAGACCGCCATCTTGATGGCCTCCTTTGACCTTTACCGTTGTCAGCCGTATAGAATTTTTGCCCTCTAGCCATTCTTTTTTAACCGCCTTACTCTAGCTAACCATTATCACATAGGCTAATAGGCTATGTAAAGAGCATCACACAAGATGCAATTGGTCATATGTGATTATGTCTGAACCTGACCGCGGCACAGATTGTCGCGGAAACGAAAAATAAAGGTACTTGTCAGGAATATATACAATATTATTATGGTCATTTCTAACTTTTGTCAGCAGCCATCTTGATGACCCCCTTTGACCTCTACCGTTGCCGGCCATATGAAACGTTTGTAAAGTTCAGTTTCATTTAGAAGTAACCCTAGCATTATCCAAACTTGATGAGTGGCGCCCTTCCATAGAAAAGTTCACCTACATGACTCAAGTCAGACCTAATCGTTTTTAGATCCCACCTGCCTGTAAGTAATACTTTGCTTCAGGACAGACCGCCATCTTGATGGTCATCTTTGACCTCTATCGTTGCCAGCCATATGAAACTTGTGTAAAGTGATGTTCGGTTCCATTTAAAAGTGACCCAAGCATTATCCAGGCTTGGTGAGTGACGTCTTTCCACAGTAAAGTTCACCTACAGGTCAAGTCTGGTCAGACTAGTTCTTGACACAATGGACTGATTCTGTCGAACGCAATATCGAACAGATAGAACCCCCTATTCTACATCGAACACCTCCGTCAAAAACTACCCCATTGGACAAAAATGGCTATTTTGGACGGAGGTGTTCGAAATAGAACCATGATCGAACAGGGGGTGGGGGTTTGGGATCGGTCCATTACAGTTTCACAATATGTCCGCCCAGCAGGGGTGAAATGGCCTTGTGTGATGCAGGTCCCTATTACTAGTCTAGACTACGCTGGCTCTTATAGGGAGAATAGTCCGCCAGTAGAGTTTTTCTAGATCTATCAGGAGATTCGGCAGGCCACTCCGGAGGGGAAACATTAACCTTATCGCGGACTGACTCCCCTGGCCAATTTCCCGATTTTTTTGGCCGACTTCCACACTTCTCATACCACCGTTGGATGGAGGACCTGGTGGAGGCCACTCTATTCCTGACAAGATGCTGACAAGAAATTTGAGGAAACGACTCAATTATTTACGTGTTTTTGAAAGTCAGTAATACGTAATTCTACATGTAGTAGTAAGTCATTTTACTCTTGCTTTTTTACTGTTCCTGGAAAGTACTAGTACTACCCATAAATACCACCATAAGAAACACCGACACCGAGCTAGAAACAGTTTTCATTCTATATTGGAACTTCACCGATAACGACTCTTCTGGCTACCATTCTGACATGATCATACCAGACCTTGATCTTAAGCTACTTTGTCAGACAAATATTTCTAGGAACACTTACCACCAGGGAAGCACTACACTGCAACTGAGGACCATGACTAAAAAGTGGATGTCTTTGACCAAAAAGAAAGTTTCCTTCGTGTTCTTTCATCTCGTTTGTGGATGCGTGTGTGTGCCTATCGGTAACCTTGAAGAATGCCCCTGGGTCTAGTTTAGATCTCCTCTTTGAAGTTGACGGTCCAACACTGATTTCTCTGAGGGTTTTGAACGTCAGCCTTCCAATGATGATGGCCTCTGTACGTTTTGTGTTTGCTTTAGATCGATAGTATAGTGCTGATGAGACTACAAGCAACATGTTTGCCTTATCACCTTCTCTCCGTGTCTCTCTCTCTCTCTCTGTCTCTCTCTCTCTCTCTCTCTGTCTCTCTATCTCTGTCTCTCTCTGTGTCTCTTTGTCTCTCTCTGTCTCTCCCTGTCCGTCTTTTTCTGCATCTCCCCTGTCTCTCCCTGTCTCTCCCTGTTTCTCTCTCTCTCTCTCTGCCTCTCTGTCTCTCTTTGTTTCTCTCTGTGTCTCCGCCTCTCTCTCTCTCTGTTTCTCTCTTGTTACTGCTGCAGAACCTCCCGTTTTTGTATCTTATGTTCTTGGACACGCGGAAACTAATTTCTATGAAGAGTTAAACAGCAACGTCGAATGATGGTGGTCTCTGTACACTTTCTCTGTCCGCCTGTTTCTCTTTCTGTCTGTCTGTTTTTCTGTCTGTCTGTACTCTGTCTGTCTGCCTGATTATCGGTTTGTCTGTATCTTTGTCTGTTTCTCTCTCTGTCTTGTCAGTTTGATTATCTGTCTGTCTGTCTGTGACTGCCTGTATGTCTGTTTGTTTCCCTGTTTTTCTCTCTGTCTGTCTGTCTGTCAGTTTGTTTATCTGTCCGTTCGTCTGTCTGTTTTTCTGTCTGTCTGTCTGTCTGTTTGTCTTTCGCCCCCTCTTGTCTCTCTCTCTGGGTATTGCAGCAGAACCCGTTTTTTTGTATATTTTGTCCCGGACACATGGAGATCTGTATAACCAAGCCAAGACAAGCCAAACCAAAACCAAAAACACGATGGCACTGATTTCTCAGCGGGGTTTTAATTGAACAGCAACCTTGCAATCATGCCGGCCGCTGTACGTCCTGTGTTCGCTTCTGATCATCCCAGACCGATTCCCATCTGAGACTGCCAGGAACATGTTTGCCTTATTACTCGGTTGCTAAGGTTGTTGCCTCCATGAAAAATGGAGGTACGGTTTCTTTTTCTTCGCTTGTCTCCCTATGTTTTCTTCTCTCTCTCTCTCTCTCTCTCTCATTTTCCATTCAGCAACTTCTGCTAAAGAACCCGCAGACATTTAATCTTTAAAGGCTTTAGTTGAAGATTATATTCACATGGGAACGGTCATTTGAAACTTCCGTTGATCAAAAGCATCTCTGTATAGTGTAAATTTAATCCACAACCTTTTTCCTACTGTCTAGACAACAAGGGTCGTTTTACCAGTTGTTAAGATTGTTTTTGTAGCCTCAAGGACCACTAGAGCACTAGGCCCAGAAGAGATTTAAGTGAGACGAAGATTCTTTCATGTTTTCACAGAAATTGGAATCCAAGCATCTTTTGTTACAAATTCAATAAAAGAAAGTGGTGAGTAAAGACTCTGTGCTCTTGAGATTGTTTCTGTCGCCTCAATGACCACTAGGCCCCCCAAAAAGGATTGTTTCAAGTTTTCACAGAAATGGAAACCATTAAAGCTTTTTTTTTGTTACAAATTCTCACATGCGGTGTTAAAAGACTCTGTGCTCTTGAGATTCTGTTCCCATCTCAATGGACGTTTGAAGCTTCTGTTGATCTAAGGCGGCTTCGTTTACATGGTGGTATTTCAAAATGCAATCCTCGACCTTTCGTCTATCGTCTGGGGAGTCGGATAGTTTCTCCAATGTATGTTGGAAGCTAATCTGTGTTGGTAGTATTCATAATACAATGCTAAACGTTTGGTCAGCAGCATTGATCCTGAAGAAGGTGACAGTGGTCGTTGAAATTTTGATCCGTGTGCACATTTGTGTTGGAAGTTTAGCATTCTACTAAGAGTCACCGAGGTGTTTTTATGGTAAGATCACCGATACTGTAACTTACTATATGTCCTGTAATGTAGGGACCTGTCCTTCCCGAATGTGTTGCAAATCCTACAGCTCTTTGGCCGCAAATTTCTGTCGTATTGGGGCTGCAATTTAGCCCCTGGCTGTGATCGCTGAGATAGAGAAGTCGGTCCACGCACGTACGTAATGAATGTACGTGAGGCAAGCCACACAACAGTTCCCATACTCTATCAAACATCGCTAATAACTACATGGTATGTAAGGACACTGATGAATAGGACATTTCCGCTTTATATAGGTCAGGCAACCGGACCAGACTCGCCACCAAATAAGTTCACAGACGAATCGATAGTTTTCACGTGGTGTTGAAGTGAACCAAGGCCTAGAGCCGTAGATGGATTACCCAATTGATAAAGAAGCTTATACCCGATAGGAGACAATCATTGGATTTGGAGTCGTCACCAGAGAAACCCAACAGTGCATGTCAACGATAGGGGCTGAGGTTACAGCAGGTTAAGTGGGGTAAATGGTTTATTGTCTAGCTTTATTGAATGGCGCCGCTGGAAGTTTTTATCCGTCTGGTAAGAGGCCGTTGCCATTTGTAATTGTCGGTGCCATATCACTGACCGGCCGTTGCCATATACGAGCGTACCGTAACTTGGAGATTGCTGGCATGAAGCGAACAACGTTTAAAACGTAACAATTCGTCTGAAAATGGGCACAAAAATATGGGAAAATAAAGGGAATACCAAGGTTGAGTCAAAAAAAAAAAAGATGTAAAAGAATAAAAATGAAGAATCTATTGTTTGATATACTATATACTGTGTTGAGTTATTTGTTGGATCTTCCTCGCCACTTAGATTTCATAATGATGGCAACGTATTCTTTGTGTTGCCAAACTTTCTTTAGTTGCACGTTCGCATGAGTTATGGGGTTCCCAGAGGATTCCACATCCACTCAATCATATCAACATATCCATGACATTCTGTACGTCATATGGCATCGACCATTACCGGATATGATGGTGCATAAAAAAGTTTTGAATAGGCAGTCTATTATCGCCAGGAGTCGCTTCTGCATAGTGAGACATGACTGGGTGTAGTTAGAAATTACGTCACCCCAACACTACTTTCCAAGCAGACGTGTCAGCTGGATGGAAAAAAAAAAGAAAGGAATTTGGCCAAATGGGGTCAAGAAGTTACCGTGCGATTTCAGTCTTTTGCAGTCTATCCGCCGGCCTGTCAGTTCACTCCTAGGCCAATAGTAGGCTTCTATTCCTAACTTAGCCATAGTCTCATATTATTATTCGACCAGGCCGGAGTCTGGCAGAGACAACGCCAACACAGCCATCGCAGTGTTCACGAAAACAATACTCTCTAAAAAAGGACAGTCTGAGCACAAACTATTAGTTTCTATCCAGTCACTTATAATGACAGTGTGAACATAAGACTACGATGCACAGTGTCTGTAACTGTATCTCTGTTATATACTTTATCTGACCTTTGCCTCTTCCCTCATGACCTTCAATGAAAAGCGGCCTGCAGGCCGATTTGAGCTTTCATGAGTAAATAAAGGTTCAAACAAACAAACGTTGATGCTTTAATATTTTAATGTTTCTACTGACCATAAGTAAAGTTTAAGACCTTGTCCTGAATATGAATATCTCTACCATGATATATATAAATATAACTCAAACATTTTAGTGTCATTCAACAACAACGTGCTGATATAGAAGGCATAGAATTACTAGTATCATGGTTTCTTTGAATCAAAATATGGTTAAATTAATTTTAGGAACAGTTAGATAATAAGAAAACCTAGTACCACTGATAAAGAGCGATGTTGCAAGAGTGCAATGCAGTATCAAAAATACAAAACAGAAAAAGAATGTTTAAATTGACCAACTGAAGAACTAGAATATGACATCAACATATTTCCTACACAAAGCAACATAGTTGTATGCATAAAAGGTCATCTTTGTTAATAAGTTAACTGTTACATCCTAGCTCTGTATGTAATGTCTTAGTCTGAGAAACATCCAGGTAGTTATTCGCTCCTATGTTCATTTCTAAAGAAGCGACTGCATACAACTTGTATAATAAAAGTCAGAGCGAGAAGCGACTGTATATAGTGTATTATAAATGTTGGAGCTAACTACTATCCGGGTGGTACTCAGGCCAAACAAAGTTTATAACCAGTTATTTTGCATACATGCCAAACAAAATCAACTACTTCCATAGCTCTGCTTTATCTGAATGAGTAGAAGTTAGCAGCCTATTCAAAGACAGAAGTATATAACGTAAATAGCTTAAAACAGTGCCCCTTGACTATAGTAAGTAAGTAAGATATTATTAGTACACTGCATGTTTAATTTTGCTATACAGTATGTATATTTCCTACATAGCCAGTTCAAGTTATAGCAAATTTCTCATCCGATAATTCAGTAACTTGAACAATAATCATCATTCAAACTATGTTCCTATATCAGTTTCTTGCACAATTTTTAGGAAAGTAGGACACAAGAATATGTATCAACAGTGCTCTGACATATATTCTTTGTTATTGTATTCTTACTATAGCAAAAATAGTCAAATCTATTAGTATATGAAAGCAGCTCAGTAACTTGAATGATAATTAGCATTCAGACTGTGTTTCCTTTCTTGCACAATCTTAAGGAAAGCATGCTAGTTATATACAGTCACATATATTATAGCAAAAATAGTCTGATTTATATTATAGTAAAGATGATCAAAGATACTTCTGGGTCTGTTATCATTAGTGTATTGGTTACTACCTTATAAGTGCAAAAATGCAATGTTAAATACAGTCCAAATTGCTTTTTCTGCTTAGCACTCAGCACTGATGTGGAAAAATATGGCAGCTGTACACACTGTAATGATTGCACAAAGTTGTGTGGCCCAAGGGCTATTGAAATGGAGATGGGCACTGCCCTATGGTTCATGGCCGATAGAGACATTGCTGCATTGATCAAATGTGCTAGTGTATAAGTCTATAGATAATGTTATTGCGACAATATACACCTTTCTTAAACCATTAGCCAGCGAACATCTGCTGTAAAAATACTTGTTTTCCTTAGAGTTAGATCCATTAACCATTGCAAACTTTAGTCTATTTAACACTGATTGGTCTTTTCAATGTGATATCTCTAAATGCTTACACAGTTGTAGTATGTGATTCTTTATTCTAGCAGCTAGTCTGGTGTTTTCTAAGTCACCTTTCTGAAGGTAAGTAACATTTATTACATTATTTTTTTTACAACTAATAGAAGACCTTCACAACAACATATAGGCTTATCAAGGCCTTCTTGAGAACACCAGAATATCTGAAGTGTGCATAACTCAGGGATTGCTTTAATTTGCTACATTGGTACAGCTCTTTAGAGATTTGATATGACAGTCCCATTTGTTACTGTCCCTGTGAGGGTTTTCATGAGGCTCAGAATGGCAGACCTGAAACAAAGTTGCACTCACTACACATATGTCAAGTCAACTCTGCCATCAATCAATCAAGGAACTGTCAATCTTCGAGTTGAAGCCTTAGAGTCAGAAACCTGTTTTCCCGAGTTGGAAGCATTGCTGTCACTGTTACCATTCCGTGGTTTCTCTTCAGTGTGAGTCTTTACATGCAGCAACATGCTCACTTTTAGTGCTGTGGCATAGTCACACTGTTTACAGTTGTATAGAGTGCTGTGTTTGGAGAAGTCTACGGTGTACATAAGTTTGTACGACGGAGACTTTGGAGGCAAAACTTTGGTTGCTTTTTTGTACGACTGAGACTTCGAGGGCGTTAACTTGCTTTTGCTCACATGTTTGTCGTTTTTGGGCTTGCGCGATTCGTGCACTTTTTGGATGTGGGCTGAGAGAGTAAATTCGTAGTTCGTCTTGAAGTTGCATTCCTCGCAAGCGAATCGCTTCGTTTCGCTGTGCTTGAACATGTGCATTTCCCACTTTGACCTTTCCGAGGTCGCAAACGAACACTGTCCGCAGAGGTACCGTTTGGGGGAGGAAGCGGAGTGTTGGGCCAGATGTTGATCAAACTCCCGGACATAATTTGTAGCGTAAACACAATGTCCACACCTGTAAGGCTTGGACAAGTTAGTGGCACTCGGTTTGATACGTCGCTTTTCTCTCTCCAAGCTATGTCTTGTTCGTCTGCAGGGTTCCTCTCCCGTGTCAATCTCATAGTTCATGGCTTCTTGTCTCCTTTCTTCAGCTTTCTCGGTCATAACACTACTCTTGTAGACTTTCTTCTTATATTTTGAAGATGTAGACTTCTGCCAGCTCTTGCCACTTTTATATTTTCTCTTACGATTTTGAGTAGTTTGGTTGCTGCCGTGTGCTGCACTAAGGATGTCCTCTTGTGAGTTTGACCTTGTAGCACCATTGTCAGGGTTCTGTTTGGCTCGGACAGCCATGTGACTAGTGGGCTGATGTCTGTGGTTTGTGCAAGCTGTTACATCGTCACCCTTCTTGGCTTCCGCTGCCCTGTGAACTGCCATGTGTCGGGTGAGAACACCTTTGTGTGTGGTGCTGAACCCACACTGCTGACACTTCAGGGGACCGTCGGCCGTGTGGCACTTCAAGTGAATTAGTAATTTAGACTTTGCCATTGCAGCATACGGACACTTGTGACACTTGTGGGGCTTGTCACCTCCGTGTCTGAGCATGTGTCTTTTTAAATCAGATGTTAACTCTGTGGAATAACTGCACTCCTTACACATAAGTCGTTTACTGCCACTTGTCCGTTTCCGATTCGACGTTCCCAACAAGTGACCATGTGATGACTGCATATCCTCTTTGTCATGTGTGCCATTTTGGTTCCCTTCGAACTTCACAGTGCTGACATTGCTGAATTTCTTTCTAGCGTGAGTCTTCCTTCGTTTAGAAGGAGGTTCGTTGTTTGTCTGAGATTCACTTGGATCAACAACTAGTTGTTCCTCTGCTTGTGGAGGGCTGTGTCCACCCTGTTGTGCTGTTGAACTTGAAGGTGTTACATTGACACTCTTCTTGGCTTCCTCTGCCCTATGTACTGCCATATGTCTGGTCAGAACACCTTTACGTTTTGTGCTAAACCCACACTGTACACATTTCAGTGGATCTTTGGCAGTGTGCCTCTCCATGTGCCGGCGTAAGTTCAACTTTTCAATGGCAGTATAGGAACACTGGTCACACTTGTAAGGTCTCTCCCCACCGTGTCTTAACTGGTGTCTTTTTAAATCAGCCTTATACGCTGTGGAGTAACTACACTCCTTACATGCAAATGGTTTACTCTTGCTTGTCTGTTTCCAGTTCAAAGTTCTTAAAAGGCGATCTTGTGGTGACTGTTTATTCTCTGTGTTTTCTGTACCATCTTGGCTTTCTTCCAACTTCAGAGTGGTCATAGCTTTGCTGAATTTCTTCCTAGCATGTGTCTTCCTACGTTTTGGAGGAGGATTGCTGTCTGTCTCTGATTCACTTGGAGCAATGAGTACTTGTTGTTTTACAACTTGTGGAGAGCTAGGTCCATCGTCTTGTGCTGTTGAACTTGCTAAATTGTCCCTCTTGTCTGTTTTCTTTCCCTTGTGGAGTGCCATGTGCCTTGCTAGAACGTTTCTGCTTTTTGCGCTGAATCCACACTGTACACATTTTAGCGGGCCGTCAGAAGTGTGCCGTTCTATGTGACGGAGTAAGGTCAACTTTTCAATTGCAGCATACGGACACTTGTCACACTTGTAGGGTCTTTCCCCACCATGTCTTAACTGGTGTCTTTTTAAATCACCTTTATATGCTGTAGAGTAGCCGCACTCCTTACACTGAAATGTTTTACTCTCGCTCCTTTGTTTGCTGTTGTTCGAAGTTCCTAAAGAGCGATCTTGTGGTGACTTTTCACCTTCTGCGTTCTCCATGTCATCTTGGTTCGCTTCCGACTTCACAGTGGTGACATTGTTGGGCGTCTCAACTTTATTCTCAGTCTGCGTCTTCCTACGCTTTGAAGGAGGAGATTCATTGCCTGTTTCTGGTCCACTTAGATCATCGACTAGATGTTCTACTGCTACTGTAGAGTTACAATCTACATCCTGTGCAGCTGAAGTTGCACCACTCTTGCCAGCTTCCTCTCTCCTATGTACTGCCATGTGCCTGCCGAGAATGTTTCTATGTTTTGTGCTAAATCCACACTGCTGACACGTAAGAGGGCTGTTTGTGGCATGGCATTTCATGTGGATGAGCAAGTTTGACTTTCGAATGGTGGCATAGCTGCACTGGTCGCACTTGTGGCGTTTCTCACCACTGTGTGTCAGCGTGTGTCTTTTGAGAGTTTGTTTATGCGGTGAGGAATAGCTGCACTCCTTACACTTGAACCGTTTATTCCCTTTCTTCTGTTTGCTGCTCAAAGTCCCCAACAAGTGATCTTGCAGTGACTGTTTATCTTCTGTGTCGTGTGTACTGTCTTGGATTGCTTCTAACTTGACATTGCTGGATTTCTTCCTAATCCTAGCATGTGTCTTCCTACTAGTAAGTCTTGCAGGAGGTTTGCCGTTGTTTATCTGGGATGCACATAGATCACTGAGTAGTTGTTGTTCTCCTGCTGATGAAGTGCTAGGTCCATCTTCTTGTGTTGTAACATTGTCACTAGTGCCTGCATCCTTTTCTGTATGGCCAGCTATGTGTCTGTCAAGAATAACCCTGCGTCTTGTGCTAAAACCGCACTGTCGGCACTTCAGTGGGGAGTTGGCAGGGTGACACTTCATATGGACCCGCAGGTGAGCCTTTCGAACAGACGCGTAGCTGCATTGCTCACACTTGTAGGGCCTGTCACCACCATGTAAGAGCATGTGTTTCGTTAAAGTATGTTTGTATGCTGTGGAAAACCCACACTCCCTACATTTAAACCGTTTGGGCTTCTTTCGTGGCCTTGGAACATCATCGTCCAGGAACAAAAGATCCTCTCCGTTGTCTGTACCACCCGTCCAGTTCACTTTAGTTCTCGCCTCCATGTCATAGGTGAACCTGACTTTCTTCTTAGTCCGTGTTCTTAGACGTGTTTTACACTTCTTTTCTTGGTTTTTCTCTGGTTCGCTTTTGACTATTGTCTGCTTGCTGGCATCGCGTTCATCTACTGGAGGTGTCGCATTTGTGACATTTTCACCTTCTTTTTTATTGCGACCTGTCATGTATTTTGCGATAACTTGCTGGCAACTTGTTGAAGGACCAGACTTCTTGCTTGTCTCAAGTTCATTACCAAGATGTAGTCCTTCTGTAGGAGATGTAGCGTTGTGTTCCTCTTTTTGAGAGGCTCCAACAGTGTCGTTCTTCGCGGCTTCTTTTTTCGTATGGACTGCCATGTGCTTGGTTAGAACATTTAGCTGGTTTGCGCTAAACCCACACTGCCTGCATTTTAGAGGGCTGTCGGTAGCATGATGCTTCATGTGAGCTAAAAACTGTTTTTTCCTGATGGCAGTGTAGTTGCACCGGTCACACTTGTAGGGCTTGTCACCGTGTCGCAGCATGTGCGTTTTGAGATTAGACCTAACAGCAGTGGTATGACTACACACTCCACACTTGAATGGCTTGTGCAAAGTCCTGTATTTGTCTTTTATCGTGTAACTGGGCTTGAGGCATCGTCCCTTTCTGGTTTCTTTCCCATCTTGTGTGCCTGCGACACGGCCGGGTGTGGGGTCCTCAAATTGTGAAGACTGGGCACTAGGTTGGTTGTCCATGTTGTCTACGTAGTTTTCTATAAAATGGAAATTGTATACCTTGTATATTTTGTTCGGAGATGGCATGATGACAAGAACATTAAAGATAAAGATTTTTTAAATTTGATTTTCAAAAATGTCTTGTGACGTAAATAATGCTGTATTGTTTCCATAAGTTTGTGAGAAGCATGTAAACTACACATATAAGTAAAGCAAAGCTTTCCTATTGAAGTATAATTTTCTTAGTACTAGTACTGTAACAGTACGTAGAAGCCAGTTAATTGCACAACGGATTAACGTACAATTCTGTTAACTGCATGAAAGACTAAAATCCCAAACCAACATGAGTTCCAGCTGGATAAGTTCATGTTATTGCACCAGCCGGATAATTGCACAAAATTCACTGGCAAGTACTAGTAGGCCATGCAATTAAGCAGCTTCTACTGTATCTAACATAAGTAGCATTTAGCCCAAATGGTACATGGATATCATGCAATAAACTTCACTGTCATTGCCATTATAAAGCAAGGCAAGTTCAACTACAGGTAGAAATAACTTCACTTGCCTTGATCTTTACCTAATTTTCTTTATAGACTGTCCAATGGGTATGTCTCAAGTATATCATATATATGACATCTTTTTCTGGAAGTCATGACATATTTTTCTATAACTACTCCAGGTGGATTTCCCCCTCCTTTGTGTTAGTAAAAACATCTTCCTCTGCCACTACTGAAAGAAACTTACCTTTTCTTCTGCACAATGCAAGAAAAGGGCCGTAGAAAATGGATAATTCAAATTGACACTTTCAATTTCTGTGCAAGTCATTTGCATATGAGTGACGGGAAATAAACAAGAAACTGACTTTAGATACCAGAAAGCAGCAAGAGAAGTACACAAGAGAAAGAAGCACAGTGAGAGAGGAAAGACAGCACATGTGACCATCTTCCGACGAAACAAGCGGATAATAGAGACAACAACAACAACAACAACAGAACTAGAATTTGTCATGGATTCAACTTCAAGTCAGCTACATTTGAGAACAGTTGATAAACAGGTAAAGTAAAAATAATTTTTGGTTATAGCTCATTTTAATCCAATTTTTGAAAGCCTTACGATTACGTCATACTGAAATAATTCAATATTCCTCTACTTTTTTGTTCAATTTCTACACATTTCACTGCCATTGAATTTAGATCAAAAAGGAAACATGTTTTCATATCATAACGGCAGAAAAAAGCATGCTGATGACCTGCAGGAAATTAACGTTTTACGCCCCCCCTCCCCAAGCCAAGCCGGATAAAAATCCACGTCACACAGCTATTTTCTTCAGAATTGATCGCAAAACAAGGCCCTTCCTTAGCAAAATATGTCAAAAACAAAACCCAGACATCACTGAACGAAAGTAAAGCACTTCTAGTACCTTTTTAGTCAAACTTGTTACCTTTTTTTGCGCCGCCGTGCAAGTTCCGACTAGTACTGGGGTATCGCGCTGAAGTTTGTAGACCGCGGCTACAGGTCAGTCCATTTGCAAAATCATGGGGGCCGATTTTTTATTTATTTTGCCGGTAAAGTAAGATAAGACAGAGGGCAAATGTACGTTTCAGTGAAAGAGTGAGACTTTTATTCTTGCTATTACGATGACGGAATACACGTGAGCTTTTGGAAAATTAAAAGGGTAGTTTCATATTACGGTTTCCGTGAAAGGGACTGGACCATTGTGGACGGGGGGGGGGGCATTTTTTGCCTTTTCTAAGATAACAAACATTTTGAATTTTCAAAAATATGTTTATACTTATTTGTGGTATTAGCATTAAGCGCTGTTGTGTCTTTCATTGTGCAAAAGTCAACAAACAGGCTAATCGTTGACCTACATTGTGGCCAGATGGCCATCCCATAGGGCTGTTTTACCAGCTCAAGTTCTACCGAGGACAGTCTATTTTTCTAATAACTGTGAGCAGAATAATGGAAACCAACCCTGAAAAAATCCTGGTTGGGCTGTTTTCACTCCCGGCACCATTATGAACAGACAATGGTGAACTCAAGGTGGTTTGGTCACTATCCTTACTCTCCAAGCAGCGGTTGAGTCGTGGAGATATAGCAGTAGTCAGGAAATCTATACAGGCGAGCTTGTTAGAGGAGCGCGCCTGTTAATTTCCCGAATACTTCTATATCTCCGCGACTCAACCTCTGCTTTGAGAGTACACTATCCTAGGAAGTTGAGTCACCTCACTGAGTGAAAAGTAAAGTCCAATTCTTCAAGCACCAGATTTTCTGCTTACGTCACACAGGAATATGTCTCCAGAAAACATACCCTTATTGTGTTGAACCCTGTCGTTGTTTTCCTGATGTCAGTATTCTTGGATTGGCTAGAGTAAAAAAATAATTCACTTCAATCTGTTGTCCTTTATACTGTACAGAATTAACACCCAATCTTTGCAGCAACCTAACTGCAAACACATACACATTCAAACACAAACACACACACACAAACTTATCCATACAGATGTACACACACAGACACATGCATACATACAGGCATGCGCACACACACACACACACACACACGCAATGTATGCATACAGACATGCACATACACACAAACACACACACACACATGCAGACACACACAGACAGAAGCATAAATCTTCCAACTAAAGACAAGACTGCATGTAGGTGATTGACTGGTATCAAGATTTATTATGTTCTTATTAAAACAAGCTGGTCACTGGAACCCTTCGCCAAACTGTAGTGGCTTGTACCCCTTGTCAATGGGCAAGTGTGGTATAAAGTATTACAACCATAGAGAACAATTAAAGAGTCATCAGAGAAGACAAGAGTGCAACCCATTTCAGACATTCAGAGAAGATCAGAGTGACAAATATTTTGTCATACACAGACTGAAATACCAAATAAAATCATACATCCAAAAAGAGTTCTATTTGTACATTTCCATGTGTTTATGTTTTGGTTTGATCCAAGCTACAGCATGTACTAACAACAATCTTTACTTCATCATTGATTGATACATTTTTGTAAATGTTTCTCATTCAAGCAGATATTTGCGGCTGAAATATCTATCCATACAGTGATATGGAAGTTATGATATACCACAATTCTTTGTGATGTTAAATGTGATTTTCTGATAATATTGCTTTAGTGGCGTAGTATCAAAATCTGCCTACATAGTTTCATATCTATTGTGTCTTGATACCTTTGTATGCAAAATTGAAGGCGTAGCAATCCAGTGCTTTGTATATCAAGTATTGTAGTACAAAACTAAACGTTCTTCCAACACAAAGGTACACACGGAATAAATTTCCAATGACCACTGTCACCTTCTTCAGGATCAATACTACTGACCAATCACTCTAAGTCATTAATCTCCAAGCAGATCCTACAATGGCATAAGTGGCCAAACTGGCCAAGGAGTGTAGTCAGCCAAGAGATGGACATTTGCCATGTAGCCAAACACACTCCTAAGCCGGCTTCACTCCTCTGCCAGCTTTTGACACTATCATATACTACCGTAAGATCTGCTTGGAGATTAATTGGTTTTCCGTATTGATCCCAAAGAAGTCGACAGTGGTCGTTGAAAATCTGACCCGTGAGTATTTTTGTGTTGGAAGAAAGTTAAGCTTCATACTGTGATTACTACCAACACAGATGAGCTTCCATGGTATATAAAGTATGTTAGAGACTAGATCCCCCTGTTCTCCAAGTCTTTGACTTTGTAGATACGGACGAGCCAGTGCTCGGTCGTGTACGCTTCTTCTAAGACGTCGAGCTCGAAGTCTTTGTTGCCGATCTCAGCGTTGCGGACACGGTCGTAGCCAGTGGGCTTGCCTGGAAAGGAAAGAGAACAAGTGTTCAGAGAGAGAAGATCCCTCTTGCAGAACATACAGGAACTGCAATACAGAAATGCAGTCATACCGACTCATAGTCCACAAACAATTTCAGTTCACTCACTTGAACTATGACAGTCTAAGCTTTAGGACATAAAACATATGTTGCAAAGGTTTAGTCAAAACAGCTTTGGCCAAATCAAGCTATTACGTTTTCTCTATTGCATAGTTGGTATAAAACTATATTGTGTTAAACATACTAACTACACAGGCAAGCAGTGGTAACTGAATATGCTACACTGTATAAACTGTCACACCTTAATCTAACTCTATGCTGTTTTAAGGCATAATGAACTTAACACTCAATAACAGTTGCACTCTTTAACACTTCTTGAAAAAATTCCAATATTGAAATGCACAAAGACAAACTTTTGGGCATCTCACATACTTTGTCTCTAAGTTCATAAACTAAATTTTGAAAATGGTAAAAAAAACACCAGTAAACAAGAATCAGAGTCGAACCCACCTCCCTCAGTGTAGACAGAGCCGAAGCGATAGTAGCACATCTTGTACATGAGACAGTTGAGCAGGGTCGGCGACCCCTCGCGATCCACGCGGAACTCTCCCGCCGGCGTGTAGTAGTCGTGCTCCTTGATGTGCTCTCCCTTCTCCGTGCTGCCTCCGATACGCACCATCCACAGGAACTTGTTGATGTCTGCAGAGAAAAAAATATTGAGAAAAGAGGTTTGTTACACTTCTGCAATGACAATCGCTAATAGTATAAAACAAACAGTAAAACACCATAAATGCTGCAGTCATGTGTCTTCAACGTAACATCCCGGAAACTGCCCTTAACAGGTTCAATTGGTGAGCAAGGCTTAAGGAGTAGGCTGAAAGTCTGGGGCAGTCCAAACTATGTTTACCAGTCATTTATTCACATCAACACAAAAGTTGTTAAAGATTTATAATGCTGTCAGTTTCAAGCTTTTTCATGTACATGTATGTCTTCTGCAGTCTTCCACAGCTTCTGTTTCTATGATTTGGGTTAAACAGTAAAGGTTGGTGTGGTACCTCATCCAATTTCATGATTTCCATGATTCTTTACTACCTGCTAATTTTGTACTCACCATCAGACGAGTAGCCCGTGAGACCACCAAAGATGACCAGCACGTAGTTCACGTCCAGTTCTCGCATGATCTCGTAAGCATGCTCTTCACTGGACGCCATGGCCTGATATGTAAACAAAGGGAAGGGTTAGCACATAAACATTCAGCCTTCAAGCCTTTAAAGACCAAAAGCAGTGTTGAGTACTTTTATAAGGAGATAGCAAGTTTTAAGTTTTTAACTATTTGCTAAGACCAAGAAAAAGGTGGGTAAACCACATCTAACTTGCTTGCCAGAAGCCTGTGTAAGAGCACTAAAAAGTAACAAAGTTTTTGTCCTTCTATATTTTCCACGCAACTGACAGAAGCAGATACCATTGCTTGTACATATACAAAGTCTCACCTCACCTCACCTATCCCTTGACATTCTAGCGGGTTATTGGGGCACCATGATAAGAGTACAGTAGTTGAAAAGTTATACTTTTTCTTCCAACTCAACCTGACAATGAACCCAGAAATACACACTGAGCCAAATGCAGACTAGAATGGTACAATGAAAACACTTATGTTTTACCTATCTAATCCCGGATATATGTGTGTGTTGCAATATATGAAATATTGATAGTAGTTTTACCTGTCCAACCCTGGATATATGAGTGTTGTTCCAGGTGTTGTTGTCTACTAATATAGTCCTGTTGGCCATGGCTGTGATCTGGTACCCATAATCCCACCAAGACATCACCTTGGCATCCTGGGATAGAACAGGTCAAAGGTTACTGGGATAGAACAGGTAAAAGTTTAAAAAGTTACTCCTTTCATGTTTAATGAAAGATTACACATTACAAGTGATATTCCTTGAATAAAAACTGATTGTTGGTGCATCAACAACTTGTTCCTTTTCTTTCTAAGTAAACCAAAGGAAGACAAAAAAAAAGAATTCAAACTAGAAGTTTCAAACACATACATGTACAGCTACAACAATGGCATGTATTGTTGACAAGTATGTTCAAGTTGGCAGATGCTGTACAGTCACTACAGAATTAGATTAGTAGAAGGACACAAGTTAAACGTTAAGTACAGCAAGCATTTACCTATTCATATAAGTGTTTTGTGTCTGGTCTATTGACTAATAGACTTGCAAACTAATTCACACTCACTATTATGATAGTATTAGTATTTAGCTTAATGTTTCACATCTTATAACGTGCTATTTTAAGAAAGGGTGTATGTGACGGTGGAGTGACGCCCACCGGGCCTCACGGCTAATCTGTCTAAAAGGTGCCCAAAACACCTATGGATCTGGTGCTGCCAGTGTGTCAACATCTGCACACTTGCCACTAAGATCTGTGAATTCTTTTTTAAATTTTTATTCTAAGAAACTACAGCCCACCTCCGGAGTGTTGTGCCTGAGCCAGTAGTACGCCTCCCTGAAGTCGTCGAAGATGATTCGGCTCCCGTCGCCACCGCGTGCGGACAGAACAATGGAGGGGCTGGAGTAGGCCTCGGATGTGACCCAGGTACAGTGGAAGGTGTAGGTGATCAGGAACAGCGACATCATCATGATCACAACACTCGCAACCTGGAGTTTGGGGTGAAACAACGTTTGCATTGTGCATGTACACAAGATTTGTAAGAACAGTACAAACTACATATCTGGACAGATCTATCTACTACTAACGTTGTTATACAGCAGGGCTCAAAATACTTTTTTCTGCATACCTGCACTGGTGTAGGTAACGTTGAAAATTACCTGCACCAGACAAATTTTACCTGCACCACTCTGAATTTAGGAAGTATGGTTTTAAAAACTGTTCAGAAACCATTGATATTTTTTCTTTTATAGTTTTTAAGTGGTAACAGTCAATGCAGCTAATAACAATACATATACACTTCATCATAAAACATTTATGTATAAAACCCTGTACATGGACCAGTGTAGGTTAGGTGCAGGTAGACACCAGAAATACCTGCACAGCTCCAATTTTACCTGCACTAATCTGCATATTCAGGAGGTATTTCGAGCCCTGTACAGTCATCTTCTGTCTCAATCAAACCAATTTTTGTTTTTGCCAAGATGAACTTACCTCGTTCTTGATGGGATAGTTTTCAGTTTTCTTGGTCTTCTTCTGGACCTTGGAGATGTCCAGGTTCTGAAAGAAACAGAAGAAAATTTACATCAATACATGGCCAGAAATTCTGACATGAATTTAGATAGAAGCATACCAAATTACCACAATGAGGAAAATGAAATATCAATTTGTCAAATAGTTAAGGTCTGGACCTGTACCTAAAGCCCTATAACTGATTCCTGTATCTGTGTCTGATGTTATGCTTATCTTTATTTTAAGTTAGTTAGTTAAACCCTTCCCGCGCCCGGTGCCCATCTCTGTTTCATTAGCCCTGGGCCACACAACGTATGTGTATCTTGATGTACACATCCCTAACACCCAGGTTTTAACAAATAAATGCAAGGATGTGCAACATTCTTTGAGAAGAACTGTTTCTGTACAGATAAAAGGAAATCATGCCATACCTTCATGTAAGTGCTGAGGATGCCTGACACTCCGATGCCAGACAGGATGCACATAACGGGAGCCAGCACCAACATCAGACGGACCATCACTCCCTGTGGGGGTACAACACACGGTCAATAACCTCTAGTAGGTACATCTACTCACAAATCTACCAAAACAGTTTCTACTGTAGTACTTTTTGTACGTGTGAAAAACAAGCAACTATTAATTTCAGACTTACAGCGAAGTAGATGCTGGTGATGCCGTAGATGACGATGAAGATGTTGGCATCAGTCAGTCGGCAGAAGCAGTAGTACAGGCCAACTGGGGAATGCAAAACATATTTATCAGTTTCGATCAGCAAGATAGTGGGATATACAGTAGAAACCATTTGCCAGCACATTTTGTACAATAATCAGGATGGTGACACAAAGTGAAGTTATTCAGCTGGACCGCATGACTGCAAGACTTTGGATTCCATGCAATTAAAAGAAGTGTGCAGTTAACTGTTGTGCAATGAACTGGCTTTTACTGTACTAGGCAAAATTGTAAGCTTTATACTACAGATATCAACTGCCACGTTAACAAAACATTACTCCTATGACCTCTAGTTTGATGCCGTTAAATTTTAAGGTATGACCCCAATGACCATTTCGCACCTGTGTCCTACTATCATCTTTACTGGTGTTTGGCTTTTGCTATTATCACGTTTATATCTGTTATGACTGCTCAGTTTGTTAATCCCTATGTCAAAATGCGGAAACATGCCATGGAACAATAAGACACTTTGAGACTTAAGAAAGAACCTTTTAGAAGCTCCTTAACAGGGAACATGAACACACTTGGAGACATGAGAAACAATCTTCAAGGCACTACTTACCAGGAATATGAAGACAACTTCAGACAAGTCAGAAACTATAATAGGCTCCTTACCAGGGAATGTGAGGAGACTTGAGGACTTTAAAAAAAAATCGTTAAGACACCCCTTAGCAGGATATACTAAGACAACTTTAAGACTAAACAAGAAACAATGTTTAAGAAGACATTCCTTACCAGGGAACATGAAGACCAGCATCTGCAGATCAAAGTAGAAGGATGACCAGGTTGTGGGTTGATGTTCCGACACATTAAGACACCTTTAAGACTCAAGAAACAATGTTTAAGACATTCCTTACCAGGGAACATGAAGACCAACATCTGCAGATCGAAGTAGAAGGATGACCAGGTTGTTGGCTAATGTCCCAACACATTAAGACTTAAGAAACGATGTTTAAGACATTCCTTACCAGGGAACATGAAGACCAGCATCTGCAGGTCAAAGTAGAAGGATGACCAGGTTGTGGGCTGATGCTCCGACACATTAAGACACCTCTAAGACTTAAGAAACTATCTTTAAGAACCTTACCAGGGAACATACAGACCAGCATCTGGAGATCAAAGTAGAAGGATGACCAGGTGGTTGGCTGATGTTCCGACACATTAAGACACCTTTAAGACTTAAGAAACAATCTTTAAGAACCTTACCAGGAAACATGAAGACCAGCATCTGGAGATCAAAGTAGAAGGATGACCAGGTGGTTGGCTGATGTTCCGACACATTAAGACACCTTTAAGACTTAAGAAACAATCTTTAAGAACCTTACCAGGAAACATGAAGACCAGCATCTGCAGATCAAAGTAGAAGGATGACCAGGTGGTTGGCTGATGTTCCGACACATTAAGACACCTTTAAGACTTAAGAAACAATCTTTAAGAACCTTACCAGGGAACATGAAGACCAGCATCTGCAGGTCAAAGTAGAAGGATGACCAGGTGGCGGGCTGATGTTACGACACACTAAGACAGTTTTAAGACTTAAGAAACAATCTTTAAGACATTCCTTACCAGGGAACATGAAGACCAGCATCTGCAGGTCAAAGTAGAAGGATGACCAGGTTGTTGGCTGATGTTCCGACACAGAGGCGATGATGGGGATGTTGTTCTTGGCGTAGGAGGGGTCCAGCAGGGAGTAGAAACGGCCAGTCCATGGAGCGATTTCTGTTCACACGTTAAGGTCATATCATCTAACGAAGGCTTAGAATCCTTTAAAACGAACGTTTAGACTGGGATAGTTTACAGGGGAGCATGGACCTACCACACCCATGGGTTGACAGATGATAACGATGAAAATGAACATAAGCAACATCACAAAATCTGTTTATTAATTCATACATGTATCTTAAGGGTGGTGCCTTAACCCTTCTAAAAATGTATAAATCATTTTTTGAAAAAAAAAAAAAAAATCTTGAGGTCGTTAAAGATCCTTGTACACCAATTGAAAATAGTAGGGGTCCTTTCTGGTAAGACTGATTCAGAACTTACAGTCTGCTCTGGTCTTACACAGCGGTACAAAACTGGAGCATTATTTCTAAAAAGTAATGGTGGTTTACTGGTTACCAGAAACAAATACGCCAACTGACAAAGCTGTCAATTATGTCCTAATAACACAAAAAGTAGTTACTCAGGCAACTGGATATGGTTTTGGAAACCAGTTGCTTGACTTACTACTTTTTGGTGTATCTTATTACCTGGATGTCCAACCTACATCGACGTATGTCCTAATAACGTTCAGACCACAATTTCTCCCTTAAGACGTTATTTGTGAACACCTAAGTTGAAGGATACTGCCTGAGGCCATGAGCACAGCGCCAACACCAGTGACGGCCGTCCCCACGAACAGTGCCATGGTGCGGAACAGGATTTCGAAATACTCCTTGGACAGTTTGGCTCGCAGGTAGTCGATAAAGGAGTGGATCTGGCATAGTCCAAACACTCCCAGGGCCTGGAGAAACATGGTTCAAACAGTTATATCATAGTCAAACACACCCAGGGCCTGGAGAAACATGGTTCAAACAGTTATATCATAGTCAAACACACCCAGGGCCTGGAGAAACATGGTTCAAACAGTTATATCATAGTCAAACACACCCAGGGCCTGGAGAAACATGGTTCAAACAGTTATATCATAGTCAAACACATCCAGGGCCTGGAGAAACATGATTCAAACAGTTATATCATAGTCAAACACACCCAGGGCCTGGAGGAACATGGTTCAAACAGTTATATCATAGTCAAACACACCCAGGGCCTGGAGAAACATGGTTCAAACAGTTATATCATAGTCAAACACACCCAGGGCCTGGAGAAACATGGTTCAAACAGTTATATCATAGTCAAACACACCAAGGGCCTGGAGAAACATGGTTCAAACAGTTATATCATAGTCAAACACACCAAGGGCCTGGAGGAACATGGTTCAAACAGTTATATCATAGTCAAACACACCCAGGGCCTGGAGAAACATGGTTCAAACAGTTATATCATAGTCAAACACACCAAGGGCCTGGAGGAACATGGTTCAAACAGTTATATCATAGTCAAACACACCCAGGGCCTGGAGGAACATGGTTCAAACAGTTATATCATAGTCAAACACTTCCAGGGCCTGGAGGAACATGGTTCAAACAGTTATATCATAGTCAAACACACCCAGGGCCTGGAGAAACATGATTCAAACAGTTATATCATAGTCAAACACACCCAGGGCCTGGAGAAACATGGTTCAAACAGTTATATCATAGTCAGACACACCCAGGGCCTGGAGAAACATGGTTCAAACAGTTATATCATAGTCAAACACACCCAGGGCCTGGAGAAACATGGTTCAAACAGTTATATCATAGTCAAACACTTCCAGGGCCTGGAGGAACATGGTTCAAACAGTTATATCATAGTCAAACACTTCCAGGGCCTGGAGGAACATGGTTCAAACAGTTATATCATAGTCAAACACACCCAGGGCCTGGAGAAACATGATTCAAACAGTTATATCATAGTCAAACACACCCAGGGCCTGGAGGAACATGGTTCAAACAGTTATATCATAGTCAAACACTTCCAGGGCCTGGAGAAACATGGTTCAAACAGTTATATCATAGTCAAACACACCCAGGGCCTGGAGAAACATGATTCAAACATAGTTATATCATAGTCAAACACTAGAACAGGATCTCAAAGTACTCTTTGGACAGCTTGGCTCGCAGGTAGTCAATAAAGGAATGGATCTGACACAGTCCAAACACTCCCAGGGCCTGGAGAAACATGGTTCAAACAGTTATATCATAGTCAAACACTAGAACAGGATCTCAAAGTACTCCTTGGACAGCTTGGCTCGCAGGTAGTCGATAAAGGAATGGATCTGACACAGTCCAAACACTCCCAGGGCCTGGAGAAACATGGTTCAAACAGTTATATCATAGTCAAACACTAGAACAGGATTTTGAAATACTCCTTAGACAGCTTGGCTCGCAGGTAGTCGATAAAGGAGTGGATCTGGCATAGTCCAAACATACCCAGGGCCTGGAGAAACATGGTTCAAACAGTTATATCATAGTCAAACACACCCAGGGCCTGGAGAAACATGGTTCAAACAGCTATATCATAGTCAAACACATCCAGGGCCTGGAGAAACATGGTTCAAACAGTTATATCATAGTCAAACACACCCAGGGCCTGGAGAAACATGGTTCAAACAGTTATATCATAGTCAAACACACCCAGGGCCTGGAGAAACATGATTCAAACAGTTATATCAGAGTCATACACTTCCAGGGCCTGGAGAAACATGGTTCAAACAGTTATATCATAGTCATACACACCCAGGGCCTGGAGAAACATGGTTCAAACAGTTATATCATAGTCAAACACACCCAGGGCCTGGGGAAACATGGTTCAAACAGTTATATCAGAGTCATACACTAGAACAGGATCTCAAAGTACTCCTTGGACAGCTTGGCTCGCAGGTAGTCGATAAAGGAGTGGATCTGACACAGGCCAAACACTCCCAGGGCCTGGGAAACATGGTGGGAGCTCAGTCACATCAAGTTTTCAAGCACTAGTTATTCAAAACTGTTTAAAGACATTGAATTTTCAACCTAATCAACATGTAAATTTCAACTTCTTGCTGAATTGATCAATTTGCAAGTAGCAATTGCAGCATGCTTTGGTATCATACAGGATCATATACTCACAACAGAAAAATACAGGATATGTGTACTTTGTCAGAAAAAAAGAGAGTCAGATTCGGGTGAACACAGGAGAAGTATGTCATTTAAAAATTGGTACCTTGAGTTGAGTTCTTTGGGTTTGGATCGACAGTACAGTGGAAGCCAGCTATTTGCAATACGCTTAGTCGCAAAAATCGGTTAGTTGCAAAGAATTTTGAAATCCAAAACCATTTCCCATTGGCGCTATTGTTTACAGCACCCCATATTTGCAAAGCCCAAATCGGCTAATCGGGAAAAAAAATTCAAGTTACAACGCATGTTAACCCCGAAATATGCCAAACAAATCACCAGAATCAGCAGGAATGAACCAAAATTTTCCCGTATAAAGATATCAGATCGCCAAAAGTATCAAAACTGCCTGTTTTGAGTCCGAAAAGGCCGCGATTTCTATTCAATTTATGTCGCTAGCGCGCGGCCCGGCAGTTGCCGCAGGGAATCATGGGATACTACACATGACGCCGCGTCCGCCATCTTTGTTTTCGTGATGGAAATGTTTTGAAAATGACGCTGTCGACTGTGGCAAAATTTCAGTGTAATCTGTGGACATCGTAACTGGAAAATTTGTAGATATGAAGATTAACAGTTTATTTATGCGTTAGTCATGAGTATTTTCGCCTAGTACATAAAGTTTGTCTGAAAACCAATAGCGTTTTCGTCCTACAACGTAGCGATGTTTTTCGTCTGTGTATCACATGTCGACAAATCTTACGTAGTAAGCGCGTGCACTGTACCCTTGATCAGTCCTCTATTAATCAAAACAATTGTTCATTTGGCAAATTTAAAATACGTTTGCATATGTACCTCGGTTTTTTTCGGTAGCTTAACGTGTTTTAGCAGTGTTAATTTCTTTGTTTTCTTCAAGCCGATACTATAGACGAAACGTAACAGATCTTTTGATGCATCGCGATTCGTTCTTCGACACTAAAATGTGATAAAAATATCACAATTACCGATAAAAGATAAATTTGAAGCTGAAAGTGGCTAATAAGTATATTTGTGGAGTTTAATGAAATTATGGACTTGATTATTTGTGGTAGAAATGATTGTGTTGTATTCTTTGTGTCAATGCGTGCGATGCGTTCACCGATGCCCCCTCCCCCATCCCCACTCGGGTCATTTCGAGCAACATCTTTTAATCGGGAACGCCGGTTAGTCGGGAAAATTTAGCTGGCAAATGGCCTTCCCTAATAAGCGACTTCTACTGTACAATTTTTTTTTCAGTATTCTTCATACACAGATTGTAATCAGGGTTCTCCCCAGAGAGTGGAATAAGGGAGGCCCTCCACTATACTCTCAGCCAGCTCCACTATACTATTTTTCAAATTTAGTGTGTTTCTTCCCTATTTTCTTTGTTAGTTTTGCTAAGATTAATGACAATTCACAGATTTTTGTGCCAAGTGGCATCACTTTTCCAGTCAGCATTGTCTGCAAAAACTTGTGAATGAGCAATGATCAAAACAATAGTAGTTTTGCCACTTCACAACAAAGGAATAACAACAGTATATTATACTTGTAGTATTTGACACCCTCTGTCATTGCAAAATGAACCCATTTTCATGAAAGTGCAGCGCGTTGGTGCAGGTTATTTTTGCCAGCCCCTCCACTATACTAAAAAATTCTGGGGAGAACCCTGGTAATGTAGACAGTTGAGAGTACTCACAGCCATGTGCTCTGAAGACTGGACCGGCTGGAACCCTACAAAGGAGATCTGCATGGACAGCAGGGTGCCCAGACTGTACACCTGGGGAAGAAAACATAAAAACAATTACCTCATGCACCAAACATACGTAAAAATCAGTCTAATAGGCCCAAATCTTTATTATGAAAAATCTTTATTAACAAAGATTTCTTGTGATTTTGTGAAGAGCTCCCTTGGAAATCCATTCCTTCAACTGAAGGGACCACCCTTAATATCCATTAATTAATAAATAAATTAAAAGTCAACATTCTTGCAAAAATGTTTTCCCTCTAACCTTGTGTCAAGCTACTTGCATACAATACCATTAGGCTTGACCCTAATGCCTAGGTTACACATAGCCGACTTTGGCTCCCGAACACTAGCCGACTCTTAGCCGACCCAAGTCGGCAGTAGTTCGGGAGTAGTCTGACCAGTTTAGGCCACGCCTATTTTTTAGCGCCGAACATGTCCCGAACACCTCCCGACCAGTAAATGACTTACTCCCGACTGTGTCCCAAATGCTAACTAACCTGTCACCAACCATCCCGACCTCTAGCCACAGACTGCCGAATCACTCCTGACTGATCCCCAACCGATTGCCGACCCTTTTTCGACTTGAAATAGACATAATCAGCGATTTTCAAAAGAGTGCTCATTTTCGTTTTTAATCAAGAATATCCTTTGTTCTATTTGTAAACATCACCAAGAGATCAAATTTAGATCACATATAGCTCCAGTGCGGTATTTATGGGTCTTTTTGTTTTTGGCTGGATGTCGGTCGTGTGAAGTTCGGGAGTGATTCGTCTACGTTCTGGCAATAGTCTTTTTGCTTGGGAATGAGTTAGCAGAGATTTGTCTAAGGTCTTGGGGTGAATCATTGGTAAGTTGGAAACAAGCTGGGAGTAAATCAGCAATGTTTATGGCGTGGTTAAGATTTAATTTGACTGCTGACTTACTCCCGAACACCAACCGAACACTAGCCGACCGCGCCGAACACCAGCCGACCACCAACCGACCCATTCCAGAGTTGCCGTTCAGAGCCGAATGTTTTGAACATTTCAAAACATTCGGATGGAGCAGCCGAACACCAGCCGACTCAGCCGAACGCCAGCCGAACACCATCCGACTCAGCCGAACGCCAGCCGACTACAGCCGACTAGCTCCCGAATCACTCCTAAACCATAGTCGGGAGAGAGTCGGGAGCCAAATTCGGCTATGTGTAACCTAGGCATAAGTTGTGCGAGCGAGTGAAAAAAGAATTGGGGCCAGCCATGATATGACAGGCAGCCCGATAGACAGCTCCTTTTCCATAAACCCTTTCTGCCAGGAGGAAGAAAGAAAAAGAACACACCAGCAAAAACAATATGTTTTCTCCTTCCAGAAATCATAATAAATACATACCGCTGAGTAGGCGACGTAGATGCGGTGAGAGAATCGTCCGGTTGCCATCAGAGCGAGCACGTGCAGAGGGATCAGATTGATCAGGAACACATAACCTCCCCATGACGACACCTGATAAACACAACAACAATTGTTTACTAACAACAAATACATACACATGTAACATTTATCATACCTCACACTTGAGAGGGAGGATCAGAGATTTTGATTGCTTCCAATCCAATAGAATTAGGCAAGTTAATGCACATGACATTCAAAATTCACAAAAACAAGTTGGTAACTTTTGAGTCAAAAGCTCAATTATCTTAGAACCTAAAATTGTGACAGTGAAATAGGTTCATACTGTCTGGTGATCGATAAGCCAATGCAATGGTCCAATCAAATGGGTTGATACAGTCAAATGATCAACAAGCATCAACTTGTGACCAATCAAATGGCTGGATAGTAAAGTGACCAACAAGAAGCAACCATTGACCAACTAAATTGCTAAATGGAGTCAGGTGATCAATAAGCAACCAGTATTGACCAATCAGATGAGTTGATACACTCAGATGATCAAGAAGCCACTATTGATCAATCAAATGGCTTGATATTATAGGATCATCAACAAGCAGCAACTTTTGACCAATCAAATGACTTAACATAGTCATGTGATCAGTATTCCACAGGTATTGACCAATCAGACGTGTGTAGCAAGGATCAAACTGCGCAGGATCCGTGAGAAACTTCAGTCTCTCTACCCGAACGTTGCGTCCCCTTGCAGCTGATTTGGCATAGATATGCTAGCGCAGAATCAGAGGGGTGATCTCAAGTGCACATCTCAGTCTATGCCTATGTAAGCCTGGATAGCTTTATCATACCAAATACAAGAAGTTTGGAAGGGTAGGTAGGTAGAGATTATCTTTTTTCCTTCGATCTTATTCAGACTTTGGCGATAACTCTAATATCAACTCATTTATCCATCATTAGATAGGAAAAAGACTAGCTTTGGCAGGTTTTTCTAGGTTAGGTGGGGAAACAGGAAACACAACATTTTTTCCTACTAATCCTAGGCCTAATAGTGAGGAAGGCATTAGGACTACACTAAAAAATGATGGAAATCAAACATTTGGTTTTTCAGTTGGATGCCAGAGGGATGCTAATTACCTGACAATTGAAAGTTTTCTTTAACTCACCATGTAGAAGTAGGCCAGGGCACACATGACTCCCTTAATATATCAGTGGTACACTCTGATGTATGCTCAAAAAGACTTGTCTTGGACTGTACCATTGATAAAATAGGAATGTTTTCTTAAACTCACCATGTAGAAGTATGCCAAGGCGCACATGGCTCCCCTAATATATCAGTGGTACACTCCAAGTTAAGCATACAGGGGTGTGCTTTAGACTGTACCACTGAGAGAAAAGGGATGTTGAGCTCACCATGTAGAAGTTGGCCAAGGCGCACATGGCTCCTCTAATATATCAGTGGTACACTCCAATGTAAGCTTAAAACGGTGTATCTTGGACTGTACCATTGATAAAATAGGAATGTTTTCTTTAACTCACCATGTAGAAGTAGGCCAGGGCACACATGGCCCCTAATATACAAGTGGTACACTCCGCTGTAAGGTTAAATTTAAAAGCTTATGTCTTGGCCTGTACCATTGATAAAACAGGAAATTTTTTTTTAAACTCACCATGTAGAAGTATGCCAGGGCACACATGGCCCCCCAGAAGAGGGAGCCGGTTTTGACCGCCTTGATCCAGAGCAGGTAGGTCAGCAGCATGCAGAAGATGGCGATTCCCTCGTTATCGTAGGAGCCGGCCACGGAACGCGAGATGTAGCCGGGAACCGCGGCGATCATGGCAGCCGCCACCAGGCCTGAGCTCACATCCTTATAGGGAACACAAACATACAACATCAGGAACACAGAGATGGCAGACTTCAACCCCTTACCCCTATCCAAACTGCAACAATCATGGTGGCTGCCACAAGGCCGGAGCTCACATCCTTAGGATACAAAAGAAATACCATCAAGAATACTAGTAGTAGTAGTAGTAGTAGAACTCACATCCTTGTAGGAAACACAAACATACAACAGCAGGAATACAGAGATGGCAGACTTCACCCACTTACCCCGGTTGCTTTGGATTCCTACCACAAAAGCGACACTGAATGCTGCATTTATGACTGTGTACTGAATATTGAGATTTGCAAACACACATATGCAGGCAGTCATACATACTGGGATGCATTTACACACACATGCACACACACCACGCAAGAAGACCAAAAGACTATCTATTTTGGTAAAAACAGTATCCTATACTACAAGACAAGAAACAAAGATTTCAGAAAATTTGCACTTTTACATTTCTATGTAGCATGGTGGACAATGAACAGAAAGAGAGGAGCCCTATCTGCACCTTGTCCACCTTGTTAGTACTTTATATAGCAAGGAGTAGAATGTATAAGGTCACTAACATAGACCTGTACCTCGCGTCGCCTTGCTAAAAAAGCAAAAGCAAAAAAACTAAAAAAACATTGAAAAGAATGAAACACAGTGAAACAAAAACCATAAGGCCTAGGAAAAAAAATGTTGTGTTTCCTGTTTCAGTCCTGAAAAAATTAGGGTCGGTAGGTAGGGGATATCTTTTTTTTCTTGTAATTTTTTTTAGGCTAGCCAAAAATCTAGTGATACATATTACAATACAGTTGAACAAAGGAAACTGAAATGCACGAGGACACTTGTCTTTCGATGTCAAATTTTGTGCACAATAGATAGGACAAGCAGACTGTTTTTACTTCAATAGGAAGCAGGCTGAACAAAAATTCTAACTGGAAGCTATGTGTCTCTACTGCCCACCCAAAAAAAAGTCTAGGGTCGGCAGGTTTTTCTAGGGAAGGTAGGGAAACAGGAAACACAACATTTTTTTTCCTAGGCCTAACGACCACTTACAAGCCTCCACAAAAGAAAACCTGAGATCGAATTAGACCTAAAAAAGGCTATGTAAACTGCAACTTAAGCAATAAAGCATAGAATACATGCATACTCTGGGATTTGAACCCTGCATCTTTAGCTAGAAAGCCTAGTAAATTTCCCTCAGGGATATGAACACTGCACCATTAGCTCCAAAGCTCAGAATAGGCTTTGGCTAGGAACCCTGTACCTTTAGCTACAAAACCTAGAATAGGCTCTTGGACTTGAACTCTGTATATTTAGAATTTTTATTAGATAGAACATGCTCTGGTATTGGCACCCTGTACCTTTACTAGAATATGCTCTGGGATTAGAACCCTGTACCTTTAGCTTCTTGGTGAGATGGCAGGTGACTAACTATTGGATTGGAACCCTGTATTTTTAGCTATACTATACTCTGGGATTAGAACCCTATACCTTTACTTTAGCTCCTTGGTGAGATGGTAGGTGACTAACTATTGGATTGGAACCCTGTATTTTTAGCTATACTATACTCTGGGATTAGAACCCTATACCTTTACTTTAGCTCCTTGGTGAGATGGTAGGTGACTAACTATGGGGAACGAACCCTGTACCTTTAGCTATTCTATGCTCTGGGAAACGAACCCGGTACCTTTAGCTCCTTGGTGAGATGGTAGGTGACCAGTGTGGTAAGGGAGCTGAAGAGCGGTGCCAGGAACACGCAGACGTTCCTGATGTCGATGGTGATGTTGAAGAAGTGCAGGACGTGGTACAGGGTGGCCGAGGTCACCATCAACCCTGGGGAGGGGCAGGAGAAACATGAGATCTTGCACAGAAGTTCATCTGTGTTAACCTGTATGAGCTGTGTCAGAGTAGCCACAGGAATGGTTATTTGGGTTAGAGCATTGGATTCAGAACCAAGGTCCCAGATTCAATGCCCAGATGTTGTGCCATTGGGAAGGGCACTTCAGATGTACATCTACAAGATATACCTGGCATGACAGGAGTGACATCTACCGAGCATCTTCAGCTAATCTGTCAAAAGTGTGCAAAAAAGCACACATGGCTGCACCAAAAAGTCCAAAGTAGCAACATCTGCACATCTACTTGATACTGATAGAATAGGAACTACAGCAAGTTGCTATACAATTAACATCTGCACAAGGGTGGGGGAACTTTTGTGGTCTGTATCCTTACCAGGGTAGATGGTTCCACCGATGATACGTCCCAGCGGGTACCACGCCCGGTCATCAAACCAGTTGTGGAAGCTGTAGAAACCTTCCTCCGTAAGAAACCGCGTGGTTCGATAGTTAAAGTACCTACAAGTGGCAAAAACAGAGTCACCAATTTGACACCAAATGATAGTGAAAAATTTATGGTTACACCCTGAATATGTCTAAATACTTCTGTACATCAAGGAAGTATTGCATTGGGCTTGTCTATCTGCCTTGTGTGTGTATTTGTGTGTGTGTGTTATTTGTTATTGGTTATTGGGGTGGGCTGACTACTCACTCTTTGCAGCTAGGGGCTGAATTGCGAGGAGCTTTCAATAGGCATGGTTAAAGCAAGTGTCTGGAGCGAGCTGCCATTCGGCGCCACTCAGGTGACCTCAATACAACAGTAATTGCCCCAGGTGCGGCCAAGGTACTGTAGGTTTTGAACCACTCACATGGCACCATCGCACGTGTGGCGGGTTCTTTAACATGCCAGGGGTGTGGCTCTCCCCAGACACGGGACCTCCATTTAATGTCCTATCCGTGTTTGTATGTGTACACTACAGTAAGTTCTACCAAACGGAGCTGTGCTAATTGATATGTTTTAATATTGGGATGAAGTCTGCCAGATCTTATTGCCTTGAAATGTCATTGTGAATATATACTAAGTAAAAATTTGACAAGGATACTCACGGATCGAACTCGTGAATAACACTCTCGAACCTCAGCACAGAGAACAGACGAGTCGAGAAGGCTGAAATGAAAGCAGTGAAATGTTAGATAAAGACAACAAATTTTCAGTGAAGCCACGGCTCCAAACTTGGATAATAAAAGTGAGACTGCAGCAACTGGGGACAAATTTCATTACAACAAAAATTCTTTTACTTTAGTATCATGTTGTTGTTTTAGTATCACAACACAAGATCATCAGCACGAGATTTGAGCTCCAAACTTTCAGAAAAGAAATACACTTAACAGTTAACCCTCTGGAAATTTGTACGAGTCCATCTGATAACTTATTTCGGAGCCAGGAACACCAACTTACAGAGCACGGCAGCGATGGACAGGACAAACAGCTTCAGCAGCGTGTCCTGTTTGTCGTACGACATCTTCAGCGGCCACGGAAGCTTCCCTCGCACCGCGGTAGACATCTTGATGGTCCTGCTCTTTGGCGGGGGGTCCTGCTGAAAAGTCATGCAGAGGAAAATCAGGTATCTGTATAACCTGGTATCCAGCCGTGTTATAGCTCCAGAGTCTCTTTTGTTCTCTAGAGATGGAGAAGAGGAGAGGACAGAAGAGACTTCGGAGCTATAGTATAATACGGCTGGATACCAGGCTAGTATTCTTACACTTCACAGTGGTTTAATTTCACAATTAGGAGAAAATGGAGTGTTCAACTATGTGCTACTACGCACTATGTTCTACTACAATAATCCTACGCACTAGTACTACAGACAAGACCCTGCGCTGTTTATTATGCTAAGGGCAGTGTTCGCAGTGGTTTTCAGTTTGTGATGGGACTACAGTTACATCCTGTGCAGTAATGGAATCGCCAGTGCCTTTATTTTATTGACAGCCAGTCTGAAAACACTACTGATACTACAAGTGACTTAGCAAGGGTGCTACAGGTGGGCAGTCGTCTTCAACACAATTTATAATAAATCATATGTTTCTTTCTTTCTTTCTTTATGAGTTTATCTATTTATTTGTGTTGTCCTAAGATTAGAATAAGTAAGATACTGTAAAATTATGTACATATAGCACATAGACAATGTTGATAGGAAGGCAAATTACAGAATTGAAAGTTTTGTGGTGATTTTTAGGAGTTCACTGTGAAATTTGGGTCACTGCAAAATTTTTTGCACATAAAACATTCAGCAAGTTATTTACTAAAAACAATTTAGACTAACACAGAACACTCTGAGGTGCTGGGTGTGACTCAACCAAGAGTAAGCCGTAATATTAGGTGCAGTTGTTGCTCCTATTTTCTATATCGTTTTTAATCATACACGACACACCTACACATTTAAAAGTAGGCTAACCCTTAGTTAGGGCCTTACGAAATAACGTTGCATGTCGAAGCCTTTTTGCCACAGGCGTTGATTTATTTATTAGAAAACACCTGCAGAAAATTATAGCATAAGTCAACGGGCGTCAAGAAGATAGTACTTAAAGAGAACTCCTGAAAATAACGTTTTACGAAGCGGTCAGCTGAACTGAACCGCTGAGCAAGCTTGCCACGTCCGCAACATGTCGCCCCCCTCCCCCTTTCAACAAAACCATTTATAACTTTCTAAAACCCGCATCAACTTACTCAAAATTCCGTCAACTTATAGAAGACTACACTATCCTCACATATGTGGGGTAATTTTTTCTACAACAAGCAAAGTTTTGGAGAAAGTAGCGAGTTTACAAAGAACGTAAGTGGCTACCTTGTGGCAAAGATGGGGGTTATCCGGGAAGAGGTCGGAGTAGGGAGAAGCAGCTCTGTGATTGGTTTACGAGATTTAATTAGCTTTCGTATATGCACGGACTTTCCCGAAGGCCCAGATCCGGCTTCCGAGATCGGACGAGAATTTCCGAGGTTTCTGATAGCTAACATTTGCTTATTTTTGCAGACAGAAAGTTAAAAGTGAGCTTTGCATGGCTTCAAAAACTGTTGAAAATAGAATACGACATTCAAAGCTTGTAGCTCAGGGCTAGAAACTGTATTTTGGAACCAGCCAACGTGGCCTCATTAGCATATTTCAAGTTCAGCTAGGCATGAGGTCATCGTTTGTAAGACGCGCGCTGATTGGTCAGAATTGCCGGGATAACCTGTTCGCCGAAAAAATGGCTGCCGACTGATGAAGGGAAGAAAACCTGCTCGTATTTTCTCCGATTTTCACCTCAAAACAACAACTCAGCATCGATTTAAAAAGGTAGGTAGACTAAGAACTGTATCAGCTCCTTATAGGGGTCAAGAATAGCAGATTTTATGGTATTTCAGAAGATTTAGCCAGTCGAAAACCTATGTTTAATAGCCGCCAGCTAGAGAGAAAGTGTTTTTATATTCATTTGCTCCTTGGCTCAATATACTCACAGCTGGTGGTATTTGGTGAGATCAGTTATTCCTTACTCCGTAAGCTTGTAATCCTCATCCTTACCTTTGTTTTCGGCTTTGGCTGCCGTGATTTCATTTGATTAAGCCGGCATTTTTCCCGTTGGTCTTTTTTCTCTGCCCGAATGCTTGGCTGACATAGCTGAAATGTTGGGCTAAACCCGTGTAAATTTGTTTGAGGTAGGATTTTAGAGGAATTTTGTAAGCTGGCAACCAGGTCAGCTTATGTGCCGAAGTATTTGAGTCCTTTTTTTGCTATGATAATGCTTTCTCCTATAGATTAATTGTATTCATAAGAAATGATTTGTAGTTTAATTCCCCTGTGTTATGGTCAAGGGGGAGTGGTCATCACCCCATCTGTCATTTTTTTTATTACAACAATGAATTAAATAAACCAAAAAAGGGCTAAACTCTACAAATAGCAAGTTGGAAAACTGCATTTAATAGTCCCATTTTTAAAGAAAAAAATGTATCGCAAACTGTCATAGCAATATCATTGACATTGCCCACAATAAACCACTAATTGAGTTAATACCCAATAGCATTATATTAGATATTATTGTCAAAGAATTATCCTTAGTTAGAAATATGAAAATCTTCACACAAAAAGCATTATATTCTTTGACATCATTTTCATATGTATCTATAACACCTTGCATCTACCATATGGTA
This sequence comes from Branchiostoma floridae x Branchiostoma belcheri, assembly GCA_019207045.1. Lineage (NCBI taxonomy): Eukaryota > Metazoa > Chordata > Leptocardii > Amphioxiformes > Branchiostomatidae > Branchiostoma > Branchiostoma floridae x Branchiostoma belcheri. The sequence continues at coordinate 2,007,651 of CM033040.1, read as the reverse complement.
CAAATTAGCTGTATAAAAAGTGGATAGTCTCCATTGCTCATAATACACATGTGTAGGCCATCTTATAACTTGTAACCTCACGAATCATTAGCTGTAGAAACGTTAACAACAGATGCAGTGTTTTTTACCATAAAATTCATTCTGTCAGCAATGCAAGAGATGTTCTAACAAGTGATAGCGACGTATGATGAATGAATCTGGACTAATTTGATATTCTGCTCCATCTACTGTCCCTGTGGACCATGATGACAGCTTCAGCGTTGTCAAGTATTCTGAGATATTTATAAAGAATGACAGTCTCCATAGTGGTATTCCAATCTGTGACATTTTGATCGGACTTGTATCCAACGTTTAGCAAAATGCTACAATGTAGAATATCAGTAATTTTGACAGTATGTTGTAATAGTGAGTAACAGGTGGTTGTATAGCAGTATGTCGAGTATTTTGAGATTTTTACAAAGAACGGCAGTCTCCATAGTGGTATTCCAGTCTGTGCCATTTTGGACTGGAATCAAGTATGAAACAAAATGCTGCCATGTAGAATATCAGATATCTTTGAGTGTTGTACTGGTGGGTAATGTACTCTAACAGGTGGTTGTACAGTACTTAGTACATGGCAGTTGCTCGGTTTGTGTAAAAAGACCATAGAATTTGTGCATTTTTGTAATTCATGATTGTGTTTTTCATAAGATCCTGATGTTTTCAGAAAGTGCTTTTTGCGTTTTTCGTAAAATTCATGGGATTTTCACAAAATTTGTACAATGGCAAAGGCACCCCTACTAGTAGTGTTATACTTTGCTAGTTTAAGTTTTGCGTGATGAGTTTAAAAAACAGTGTTACAACTTGTGACATCTTCGCAAATTTACTTGCCAATCCTACCTCAAAGTTTACTTTTGTATGTGGAAATTGGCATAGCCAGGGCTGAGAGGATCATTTGCACTACAATTTTGTTTTGGAAAAGTGTGTTTACTTACTTTAAAAATGACTAATTAAGTAATTTTTGCCCAGCTTTCCTCTCCTTGTCTCAAACATGTTACATAAGCTGTGTTTGCTGAAACAGGTGGTCGCCTGTCACAACCAGGATGTTTGTTTTCCGTCTTACGTTAGCAGCAGGCTTTAGACTTTGATTTCTGCAGGTTCGGAAGGATTGGACATGTCTTAGGACCTGTGAAGAACCTTTAAAGGGTTTAATTAGAATGTTCTATGGAGGTCATTGTGGTTTGTTTGAGTCTGTCTATCTTCTGTTTGATATTTCTCCTTTCTACTTGTCAAATTGTTATTCACTTGTCTTGGCACTTTAAAAAAATATAAGTCAATCAACAATCCAAAGCTTCTTAGCCCAAAGAAATGGCTAAAGTATGAGTATGAACAAAGAATCATGAAGCTAGACAAAAAAAGCTTTGTGAATTGTATTGTTTGTACGTAAAGGCCACTCCAAGTTGATTTGTTGACTATCTTGGAGTTGAAAAAAAACTCTGTTGAGCTGAAAAATCAACCTTTATTTGAGTCCATCAGGGTAGGTCTATACTAGACCCTGACTATATTTTACACATTGTTTCTCGGAGGGATTCTATTTAGACTCAGAATTAGATGAAAGTTCACCTTGCAACCCAGACACCGTCATCTTTACTTGACCTGTGGTTAAACTTTACTTAAGAAATGTCTGAGACCCGCCTTAGTGTGACCTTGTTTGTTCTTGCCAATAGCTTTTTAAGTTGGGTGGAGTTGTCCTCTTCAGGTCAATGCTAGCACTAACAAGGGTGGCCCTGTAATTGCAATGTGGATTTCAAGCTTCAGTTCACTTGTCCCAGAAGTAGGACGTATACATTACAGTATTTACACTGAAAAGACGACCAGTGCTCGAAATACTTTTTTCAGCCTGGCTTCACCAAAGGCGACCTGAATCTAATGCCAGGTTGTGCCACCAATGTTTTAGGTTGCCCCACTTCGAAGTTATTTACTCTTCAAATCAGCTGCTTCTCCGTTGTCTTTTCTTCCAGTTTCATGTAACTACTATGTTTTATCTTATCAAGAAATAAATACCAAAGTTTATGCACATACTACTACCTGTAGGTCCAAGCTTCAGTTCACTTGGCCCAGAAGTAGGTGGTATACATTACACTGAAAAGAAAACTTCTGGTTTTGACTGCTTCATTTTCCAATGATGGAGCTCAAAGTTTCAAAGAATGCATCTTGTGCAACTCATTGATACTGTACCTTCTAAAAAAATGTTGTTTGCTTACTTCTAAGTCCAATGTATGAAAACATTTAGGAGGTATACATTACACAGAAAAGAGGACTTGTGGTGTTTTGAGTGCTTCATTTTCCAGTGATTGAGGTTAAAGAATGCAACTCATTGATACTGTACCTTCTAAAAGATGTCCTTTGTTTATTTCTTCCAATGTAGGCAAAACATTTAGTCAAATTAGTGTTCACTCTTGCTGAAAAGAAAAGGAAAATAATCATTGAGGGTGTGACCAGGATTCTGGTAAAAATATGTATATCATTAAAGGTTACAATCATGTTTAAACTATTTTTTTTTGCATCATCATGTTTCGATTTAGTACAGTGTGCTGAATGACGTTTATATTTTTGCAAAAGAGAAAAAGGGACAGAAACTGCAGTCATAATTTACAAAGACTACTCCCCATTGACCCTGAACATGTTTACACGTGTAGTACCTACGTCACGTTGTGTGTAACTTATTATACACTAGACATGTCAAACACCTTGTCTTTTCCTGTATAAAGTTGCCCTTAAAGGAATCCTAGAAAGTAAATTGATCGCAACCAGTCATGTATGTCCTGTACATACTACAGTTCAAGAGACCTGATCTCCATTATTTAATCCTTGTCGTGAAAGTTTTATTAAGCGGAGAGCTCACAAAGTCATCGGTTGCCATAGCGATGTATGGACGTTAATGTTTAATGGTTTGTTTGTCCTCTTGGCGGAGTGGTAGAAACAGAGAGATCCTGTTGCAGGTGTACTTGTGTATCCTGGTTGGTAAATGGGGGAGCAAAAGTCAACAAGATAAGTCCTGAGGGCGTACATACATGTGATCATACAGGGCTCGAAATACCACCTGCATATGCAAGTAAGTGCAGGTAAAATTGGAGCTGTGTAGGTATTTCTGGTGTCTACCTGCACCTAACCTGCAATGGTCCATATACTGTACTGGGTTTTACATAAATTAATGTGCTATGATGTAGGTGTATGTGGATTGTTATCAGCTGCATTGACTCGCAGTTACTGCCTATAAAGTATAAAAGAAAAAATAGCAATCATGGTTCCTGTTTTAGTATCAATTTTAGTTTGATCCATGCCTCCTAAACTCAGAGCGGTGCACGTGAAATTTCTCCGGTGCAGGTAATTTTCAATATTACCTGCACCAGTGCAGGTAGGCATGAAAAAGTATTTCGAGCCCTGTCATAGATTCATACAAGGTGTGAGCTGGCAAGGAGAAGTGGTGTAGTATAACTATAAGTAAGTAGTACTAAGGGACAGGTAGTTGATTAGTAATAGTTCAGTAATGTATAGTACGGTTGTAGTTTTAACTTTGAATTAGGGGGTGTGTACATGTGATCATGCAAGGTGTGTGAGCTGGCAAGGAGAAGTGGTGTAGTATAAGACTTAGTACTGTTACAGTAGTACTACCCCAATAATAAGGAACAGGTGGTTGATTAGCAATAGTTCAGTAATGTATAGTACGATAATCTTGTAGTTTTAACTTTTAAACAATTTGGCTGTGTTGTATTAGCGTAGTTTATGTTTTAATTTTGGACCCTCGTGTTACAGTTCACAAAAAAAAGATGGGCATATGATTTTTTTTTGTACACATATATGATTGAAATAAAAATAATTACAGTAAAACTGTAAGGGATGTCATCGGAAATAGCTCAGTAACATTATGTTTACTTTAGTACTTTATGGTTTTAATACATTGTAGTTTTAAGAACAAATTCATGTTTTAATTCCAGACCCTTGTGTTAACAGTTTACCAAAGGTAGGTACACGTAGATCTAGATGCAATTCAATATATGTACAGGATATATTTGTTGTTGTATATACACAATGTACATGCCTTACAGATTCTGGAGCTATTGTTAAGCAACAATTGTTCATAACTCAGGTACATTTTGTATATGTCTGTGTCTTTTTAAGTAACATTGGATATTAAGATTGGATGTCTTCTGAAATGACTTATTAATAACATTTATAGGAATATCTACATCTCAGAGTTGATCCAAAATGGATTTTCGACCATTTAAAGGACCAATATAACTATTATAAGCATTTTAAATTATAGTATAGAAACTCATGATCGAAGTACTGTTCAAGATCCTTAACTTACAGTCAAGGGGCAGTAAGCATTTGATCCATCACATAGTTTTGCCAAGGACGTTATATACCAAGGACGTTACTAGTATATAACGTCCTTGGTTTTACCACACAATTTTGTGTACACAGTCTACATGTTGTACATAAACACTTTCTTCGCTGGGCAGTGGGTACAAAGTCCCACATGGCTTATCAGGCTTTTGCATAATCCTCTTTTCTAATTAATGAATACTTTAATATAACCCCTCTGGTAATCATATCACATCCTTTGTCCTTTTTTCTAATGTAAATCCACTCGTGCATTGAATTTCTTTTTACTAAATGTTTTTGCTATCATTGAAAGCCTTAATTAATACCTTGCGGTATACAGATATTTTTTGCCCTTTATTTTGATAAATACAAGTTTATCCCTAAATCCTATACCTGTCCATTTAATCAATGCAGGATACATTTGTTGAATGCTAAACGAGTGCCTGTACTTATAAGCCCTAAGACACGACAGCGCCATTAACAAATTGGACCCTTTCATCGCTTGGTACTTTTCTCTATTGATTTTGTCTGTAGAATGGGACAGGCTGTCACCAGCTATATGCTGTTTGTGGGAGGGCTGGCGGTTCAAGGACTAAACTGTGTGCGGGCCAAGCCCCTTTGAATCAAGGACTAAGGAGTGAAACATATTACGTTTTGTAAATTTTCATACTAAAAAGGGGAAAGTGAAATGTTTGTAGTTGTTTTTCTGGTATGTAAATTTGCATGTTTCACATTCTTCCATTCACTATATACCACAGTGAAAATTTATCCTTGTATTCTAGTAAAACCAATTGCATAACACTGTGCCAACCACAAAAATAAAACCAAGTTGCAAACACTCCATTTTCAGCAGAAAATTAAATCCCCACAAATATTTCCCTTTTTAGGCTACAGACTGTACAGTATCATCCTTTCTAAAAAAATACAAATTGCATCCCAGGAACATCTACAATTACAAAACAGCAATTAGTTTTGGGGTTTTGTGGTCACTACTAATTTATACATATTAGGAGAGTAAGTGGTGCAGCTAAAATTTGTCGTAGGTAAAATTATTCGTTTCAAGCCTGATGACTGAAGATAATGCATTCTATTCCTGTATGGTGTCTATAGTGCCAAATTACATTTTCATGACATGGTGATTCTAATTCTATGTTCAAATCATGACTGTATGCAATCAGAAGCTCCACATGTATTTCTGGGATTTGTCGTTGGTGTCTTGTTAGGAATTCAGTCTCCTCCGCTAGATAATTACCCCATGCATCCCTGTGCAAGGTTTCCCAATTAGTGTCCCCTCTGCTATGTTTCCTTAATTTGATTGTTGTAATACTGTACAACATCCTTTAATGTCAGTGATCCATGACAGTCCATTTGATTTTAGATTTGTACTATTATAATCATCATCACCACTTTTATGTTATATAACTATTTGTCAAGAAATGATCTAGATTTAGCTATCATTAATTACTTTCTGCACTCTGTCAGATCTATAACTCTATACCCGTTAGAGTATAGAAAAATCAAATTAAGATGAAAATACTGTATGTTGTTATTTTTTTCAAGCAAGAAATAGTTTCTTTTGTATTAAAAAAAAATCAGTATTTTCAAGTTTAATGAAAACCATTTTCCAACCACAATCATTTGAAGATGACTTTATTCACTTCATATATAACTGAGGGCAACAAGACTCAGGCGTTGCTTTCATTATTTTTTTAAATTTAAGAACCAACAAGTCAAATTGGTCTTGCCTAATAAGGACATCATTTGAATTGATTACATTCTGTATACACAGTAGGATTCCTCATATAACACGCCACTGCTCTGCCTTACATCCAACTCCTCCAATGATTCCGTTACCATGGCAACCATTCTGATGATGTACGTCCTTCCCCCGTTGCTAGGCAACCAGCTCCTGGACGGACGTCAGTGCTACCATGATGTGCTAATGCTGCTATAGTGGAGGGATCAAGAAAGGAAAAGAAAAATCAAACGTTACGGAATAGGGAACCGAGTTAAAAACATCCGCTGATACGTCGCCCGTTTTTCAAGATGGCGGACGAAAGCGAGACGGCGAATCTCGTCGGGCCCAAAGCGGGCGGCGGCGGGAGGAACCCGCTACAGTGGGCGAAGTTCGGACTCAGCGAGGAGAGTGGAACGCTGAATCAGCAAACTGCCAAGGGGGAAGCACAGGAACTGTTCGATGAAGAGGAAAAGGTAATTGATATTTTCTAAATTATTTTGATTTTTTTGATAAATAAATAATATTTTTTTGCCTGCATTTTATGATATACCAATTATGTTTGACATGTGGTACTCTTTTATATAATGCACAATTTTATGATAATGATTTTCTTTTGCTAAGTCCTGCATACAATTACATGTATTATCTTACAACACAGCATATCCTTTTATATGATGGACAATTTTACTTGAATGTATAGTTGACATTTAGACTAAATGATTCAATGATATGATTTTGGTGCAACATGTTATATGATTTGCTTAATGTTCTGCATGTGCAATTTTGCATGTAGAAAATACCAGCTGACTATATATTATTTTGCATGTAAATTTTAATGTAAATATTACCCTAACTCTTGATATTTTCTAATGCCAGCATTTAATTATTGTCTTATGATATAACATATGCTTGGTATGTGGTACTTATTCATATGATGCACACTTTTATTTGCATAGTTGACATTCATAATAATACTAAATATGATTCTACGATTTTCATTCCTTGCAATTGCAAGTTTGTAACGTTCAAATTGAACATCGTTAATACAGACACCTTGCACATGATTTTTATACATACATTCGTGCATAAAAATCTGACTGCCTTCCCCCGAACCCATCAAACTTGTAGGTCACATTCTAAACTAGTTGTAAATCAACAGGTGTTTGGCTAATTGGGGATTGACGTCAGTCGGGAAGGGCGTTTGCACTTCGAGGGATTTAATTTTTGATTCAAGATTTCAAGTACCCACAGAGTCTAACGTTTGGTTGCATACTGTAGATGCATTTAAGTCTGCTGAGGCTAAAAGCCTTTCAGAACTCATAACACTTGGATATAGAGTAACATCTGTAACATTGGCATGAATATACAGATTGATTTTAACACATGAAAGTGTAATGGACAAAACTATATATACCTAAAACTTTAAAGATAGTCCGACTCAGTATTCATGGATACATCTTTGGGGTAGACCTGAGGTAATCAAGTAGATGAATCAATGATGATGAATCAAGTAGAAATCAGTCAATGGAAGGCTACATTCAGCACCAGGGACTTAACACAAGATATACCAGTAGGAATAGAAATACACAGCAGCCTGCAAATAATGTTTTGAATTTGATAATGTACATTTTTCAATGAATTGTGATATTTGGTATTAACCAAATTTCAGTGACTTGTATGTTCCAACAGAAAATGGAAATTTTGATCAGAGACTTTTGTTTGAAATATTTAAAATTTGACTATCAAACATCAGCCCAACATTATACCCACCTTGACGGTTAATGCAGCAATACCACAAACCATTCCCTATCCTATCCAGTACAGGGCTCGAAATTCATTTTTGGGAATAGGTGTCACTGGTGCACCCAACCTAGAAAATTGGGTGCACCAAAATATTTTTGGGTGCACCACATAAAATGAAGTAGAATATCAGAAAAGCCTAATTGCAAACCTACTAAGATTAGTAATTTGAACTGAGCTCTTCAGAAATCGGAAGTACTATGCCAGTCATTCTATTACTAGTATCTTTCTAACACACAGATGTCAAGAATATGGTGTTTACTTAGTCTGCTGACATCTTAACATACATAAGCCTATGAAAATATTTGGGTGCACCCTGTGCACCCACAGAAAATAATTGGGTGCTCAGCTCCAATTTTGGGTGCACCTGGGTGCACAAAACCCCAGTATTTCGAGCCCTGCAGTAGTGCTACTACTAGTAGACATTGTTACACACACAGTTTTCTTTGTCTGATTACACAACTCAGCTGAACAAATACAGGAGCTATTTATAATGGTTTGTGAAACATTTTAGTTGTGTCAACACTTGATTCAACTCTAGTGTCAACATACCTGCCTTTACAATGTACAAGCCTGTTACAGTAACATTATATTTACCCACTGGTATTTCTGTCAATCCAATTTTTGTAATCGGAATTATGTTGGGGGCCGGGGAGATTTTTCAGATTTCTTGATTTCATAATTAGTTATTTAATTAATTAGATTTAGACTAGTTCTAGATGTAAATTGATATAAGAATGCAATATTGAACATAAAAAGAACTCAGATGTATTTGATTCAAATAATCTTTTACACATGTAATTACATGATGCCATTTTACACCTTTATTTAGATTAAGTGATCCTTAGACCTATTGTTGAATTGATGTATGACAAATTCTTATCTTAGAGGTTTTTATTGTTTGAGGTTTGAAAGTTGTTTTAAAGCTCATAAATTTCCCTAAAATTAGTCTGTAAATAGTGTAATATATACCAGTAGCTACCCAATAAACATAACCTGGAGAGTCAACTATTTGGGTCAGGTAAAATTAATAATTTATCAGGCACTTACCTGTAGTGTATTCACCTGCGCTTTTTCTCATGCCCAATTAACAAAGGCATTCAAAGAGTTGTATGAAGAAAAGTCCAAACTGAATCACCCCCTTATATAAAAATGGTTTGTTCCAAAAAATAGGTGACATCCTTCTATGAGGCTCAATGTACAACATAACATTCAAACATTCAAAGATCAGTTTGAGATGGCAGAAAACAATATTTTATGACTTCCAATGTAGATAGACAAGCTGAAACAATACATGTCCAATATTGTTTTGATCTTCATTTGAAAATACTCATACCTCAAATCTAATTGCAAGGGAACAAACGTATACAATACTGTAAAAAGGTTTACAAATGTCTACCAGATCTTGATATTTTACACTCATACATTACTGAGATATTTGACTTCTTTGGAGGCAGTCCCACATTTTTAATCATAAGCTTGTTCGATACTTTTAGAAAAAAATATTTTATGTTTGGACATGAGGTCGAATAAATGTGACAGGATGAAAAAATAAAGTATTTTAAATCCCATTTATTTTCTCAATGTTTAAAACAATGATTGTTCTTGTTTTCTCTGTAGAACTCAGGAGAGACCAGGAAGCCATGGTGGAAGTCCAACTTCTTCATCACAGAACCAGTGTTGTTTGGGACATGGGACGGAGTCTTCACTGCCTGTATGATGAACATCTTTGGTGTGGTGCTGTTCCTTCGGACTGGATGGATGGTGGTACGTTTGTTTGTTTGTTTGTTTGTTTGTTGTGTGGGATGGAGTCTTCACTGCCTGTATGATGAACATCTTTGGTGTGGTGCTGTTTCTGAGGACTGGATGGATGGTGGTACGTTTGTTTGTTTATTTGTTGTATGCACAGATGACATCCATATATGGCTCTCTACATATCTACAATGTTATGCCCTTCCATCCCTGACAGAATTTTGCTGCTCTGCATGAACAAAGTATTTTAACTATTCCATAAATTTCCTTGATGAAAAAAAATCCAACATTGAATGACACAATGGTGCTGACAAACCTGCATCAACTTATTACATATTTTAGTTAAAAATGTCCAAGAGGATTATGCCTTCAGACTACTAAGATTTTTCTTGCACCATCATGTCTTCAAGCAAACGTGCAAGGAAGAAGAAAAAATTAGAGCTAAAACAACTATTTCTAAGCTCAGTTTTGTTGGGCCACACATATTATGAAGCCCATTTTATGTCATACATTTTTTAAGAATCACTGACTTTAACTTTTAAGTGGTTTAATGAATCAAGATTTCAACAGGTCAAATTTTCCTGTTCAAGGGTAATGCGGGAATCGGGCTGTCTATCGTTATCGTGTTCATGACCATCTCCATGGCCCTGCTACCCATCTTGTCGGCGATCGGTGTGACGGAGCGATGTCACATGGAACACGGAGGGCTGTATTTTCTGCTGTCCCACGCACTCGGAGGGAGAGTCGGGGGCAGTGTCGGATTCCTCTTTGTCTTCGGCCAGGTGAGTGCAAAACTAGAACCCTTCTCTCTGCCCTCTGGTAAAATACATCGGCGTGATGGAGCGATGTCACATGGAACACGGCAGGCTGTATTTCCTGCTGTGTCACGCGCTCGGAGGGAGGGTCGGGGGCAGTGTCGGATTCCTCTTTGTCTTCGGCCAGGTGAGTACGAAACTAGAAACCCTTCTCTTTGGTAAAATACATCGGTGTGACGGAGCGATGTCACATGGAACACGGCGGACTGTACTTCCGGCTGTCTCACGCGCTCGGAGGGTCGGGGGCAGTGTCGGATTCCTCTTTGTCTTCGGCCAGGTGAGTACAAATCTAGAAACTCTGTTCTTTGGTAAAATACATCGGTGTGACGGAGCGATGTCACATGGAACACGGCGGGCTGTACTTTCTGCTGTCTCACGCGCTCGGAGGGAGGGTCGGGGGCAGTGTCGGGGGCAGTGTCGGATTCCTCTTTGTCTTCGGCCAGGTGAGTACGAAACTAGAATATTTGTTCTTTGCTACAATACATGGGATTTTTATGATACCTAGAAAGACAGGGAAGTTTTACAACTATCACTAGCTTGAGTCCTGGATTGTATTTCAGCCAGTTGCCAAAAATTGGCCTTGACCAATAATGATCGACACCTATCCACAATTAGATATACCAAATGCAAGAACAATCCATCCAGAGGTTCTTGCAATTCTAAGTCTTAAGTTATCAGATGACCACACATATCTGGACAGGGCTCTAGCCAGCGTCCGTTTTTCCGTCAATTGACGGAAATTTGCTGCGTTTGCCAGAAAAATCTTAAAGCCAATCCGTCAACCTTGACGGACAAAAATCTGATAAAAGCTCCTTGGTGGAATCTACAGGCGGCTTGGGGACGCCGTCCATGGCCGTAAAAGCCACACACTGTTTGTTTTGCTATTGTTGTGATTGTTGACAATGCGTGTCGGTGCCCTTTCGCATACGATAATCTCATTAAAACCCGTTTTTCAAGGTCTCAGTTCAGTCTCTCTACCTACTGGAATAGTGTTTTCACGACGATGGGAATTGGCAGACGGAAAAAAAATTCGAGCTGGCTAGAGCCCTGTATCTGGAAGTACAGACAGATGGACAGACACACTCACAGACACACACATATACGCACTAAAAACAAAACCTCTATTTTTGATTGAGTTTTATAGTGATTATAATGATCATGATTCTTCCTCCCCAGGCTGTTGTCTGCTCGCTGTACTGCACAGGTTGCGGAGAGTTGTTCTGTTGTAACCATGGCATTTTCCCTTCCTCTCCAGGCTGTTGTCTGCTCGCTGTACTGCACAGGTTGCGGAGAGTTGTTCTGTTGTAACCATGGCATTTTCCCTTCCTCTCCAGGCTGTTGTCTGCTCGCTGTACTGCACAGGTTGCGGAGAGTTGTTCTGTTGTAACCATGGCATTTTCCCTTCCTCTCCAGGCTGTTGTCTGCTCGCTGTACTGCACAGGTTGCGGAGAGTTGTTCTGTTGTAACCATGGCATTTTCCCTTCCTCTCCAGGCTGTTGTCTGCTCGCTGTACTGCACAGGTTGCGGAGAGTTGTTCTGTTGTAACCATGGCATTTTCCCTTCCTCTCCAGGCTGTTGTCTGCTCGCTGTACTGCACAGGTTGCGGAGAGTTGTTCTGTTGTAACCATGGCATTTTCCCTTCCTCTCCAGGCTGTTGTCTGCTCGCTGTACTGCACGGGTTTCGGGGAATCCTTCGCGGAGGCGGTGGGATGGAATAACGAGTGGGCGGTGCGCGGCATCGCCATAGTAACCCTGCTGGTGTTGCTAGGCATCAACCTGGCCGGGGTGAAGTGGGTCATCAAGGTGCAGCTCCTCCTGGTGGGCTGCCTCGGTATTTCACTAGTGGACTTCATCATAGGGACGTTTGTCAAGACTGATATAGGTGGGTATAAAGTCTAAGACACTAGTACTTTTTTGTCTTGTCCCACAGACTTGTTTCATTCTTTTGCCTTGCAACTATTGGATAAGAATACAGAAAGGTTTGAGACTGCTGAAAAAGATGTGAACAACAGTCAAACAACTCGGTATTTCACTTGTGGAACCTTTGTCAAACAAAGAAATCTTACGAATAGATTTGAAGATGAATATCACTTTGAATTGAAAGAAAAGCAATTTGACAAAGTCTGTAACCAATGGAAGGCTGTCCAGCACCAGGGAGTACAGTTTATGGGAAGGTCCAACAAATGAACATACTATTAGTTAACATAGTCTCAGTATTTCACTTGTGGATTTCATCATCAGAACGTTCGTCAAGACGGATATAGGTGGTTGCAATGTTGTCTTGTATCTTAGCTATTCTATAACATTAAGAAAGAACATCACTCAGTATTTCAGACTCCACTCGTGGACTTCAACATCCGAACATTCGTCAAGACTGATCTGGGTCCGTTCCTGGTCTTTCTGTTCTTTTCTTTAGTTTCATTGCCCTTGGTGCTGAACAGCCTTCCATTGGTCCATACCCAGCTACTGCTGTTTATTACTGATAATGCATTTAAGTTTGCGGGGATTTGATTAAGCGGTAGCAGGAAAAAAGACTTTTCGTGGTGGATTTAAGTTCGCGGTAACACCATAGACTGCAGTCTAATACCATAATAGAAAAATGTTCGCGGTGGTTTTAAGTTTGCGGTGAAGTGGTCACCACAAAAAACGCTAACATTAATCCACCGCAAACATCTCTGCATTTACAATACCTCACCTTTAGGGTATGAAGTGTTGTTTAGGGTTTGTCCCTTTGTGTGGATGTATGTCTGTCTGTGTTTGTCTGCATGTCTGTCTGTCTGTGAGTGTGTCTGTGTGCATGTGTTTCTTCACTGGCTTGCTAAGCCTGTTTGTGTTACTTGAAGATCAGAGCAGTGAAGTTTGATATTATCAAATACATATCTAAAAGACCCAAAATCTAAGTACATTTTTCTTTGATTTCTTTACAGCTTTTTAGTGGTTGGGTACAGTGTGGAAAATTTCTGTAACAACACGGGACCTGACTACATCCCTGGGCGAACTCTACCATCTCTTCTTGCCTTTATCAATTATTTCTTTACAGCCACTGGTGTGGTGTGGTGGGGTGCTGTGTGGAAAACGTCCATCACAACACGGGAGGGGCGAAGTCTGCCATCCCTGATTGCCTTTGTTGCCTTTTTACACAGCTTCTGGTGTGGTTGGGTACAGCGTAGAGAACTTCCGTAACAACACGGGACCAGACTACATCCCAGGCCAGGATTTCTTCACGGTCTTCGGGGTGTTCTTCCCCACGGCAACGGGGGTCATGGCAGGGGTCAACATGAGCGGCGACCTGAAGACCCCCAACAGGAGCATTCCCATTGGCTCTCTGACTGCCATCGGAGTCAGGTGGGGAAGTACAGAATTTGAGAATTTACACATAACCACTACTGCTACTTTTTTTTGTGTGTGTGTGTGGAGGGGGTTGTTTGCATTGTATTCTTTGTGCCTTTATTTAGACTCAAAAAGTGCTCCATTTGGCCATTGTATGTGGTAGGTACAAACTGCGTAATGTCTGCACTGTAAGGTTTGATCCGCTAAATGCTGGGAAGGACCCCTTAACTCTTTTCGATAAGTATTGTAAGATCTTAAACACACTTGAGGGACCTTAGGCTTTGTGTCCCATCTAAGAGGGCAGCGGTAAAACTAGGGAAGGAAGTTGAATGCTCATTTTCACCTGAGTCAAGTTAGGAAACTTGTGTCTTTTCCAAGAGCACAACATACTGTAAATGCACTTTTAAGTTCGAGGGGATTTAATTTCGCGGTAGCGGGAAAAAGAGCTTTTCGCGGTGGATTTAAGTTCGCGGTAACACCATAGACTGCAATCTAATACCATAATAGAAAAATGTTCGCGAACATTTATCCACCGCGAACATTTTTGCATTTACAGTAGTTCCCAGAGATTCAAACCCCAAACCTATAGAATCTGAGCCAACCACTCTTAAACTAGTAACAAGGCCACTATGCTGCCATTTAGCAGATGACAGCTTTACCTATAAACTGTACCTTTACCGTATGTCCCCCCAGCACAAAAAGTAGACAGAAACACCCACAAAATACGATGCTTCACCCCTGTTGGTGAAAAAATAACTAACCTTTCATCAAAAACCCAACTGAAGGCTAATCAGCACCAAGGACAGACATGCTACAGCCAATACACCATTTCATACAGGAGTCATTGGTCTTACATGCTTTTAAGTGCCTATTTCAATGAAAAATTAAGGATGAAAGAGTGCAAAGATATATGTGACTTTGGGTCAGTGAAAAGTTGGTTCAGGCCAGTAGATTGTTTGAAGAGCAAGTGATTTTTTAACTTGTCAAACTCTACTTACCCTATTTCGGTATGTCCCCCCAGCACAATCCTGTACGTCTTGTTTGTGCTGCTGCTGGGAGCTGTGTGCACACGGGACGGGCTTCAGGACGACTTCATGATCGCTGAGAAGGTCAGTACAACAGTCTACAACACTGTACAACACTCATACACCTCTGTCAAAATCAGCACTTCCAAACCCGTTCAAATGCGTCTGAACGGCCTGTTCTAAACAGGTCTGTTCGTCATTGACCGCCTCTGGGAACACTGAGTCTCACGAAGTTAACGCTCCTGAATGTTGTGAACACTTGCAAAAACCTGGGCACATATCAGTTTGGCCGGTTTGGGGAATAATCATGTGAATGGCCATGTGGCAACAGCAGTGAAAACAGTGCAGATTGGCCACAGCAATGTGAAAACAACAGTGAAAAATAGTACAGTACACAATGTCAATTATGGTATAAATTATCAAAGGGACCACAAGAAATTTGCCAAATTAGCCAGGTGGTCAGTGTATGAAAGTGTGTAAACAGTTGTTTGTTTGTTTACTCCCAGGTATCAGGAGTAGGTGTCCTGTGGTTACTAGGCTTATACATCTCTTCGCTGTCCTCCTGTCTGAGCGGCCTGTACGGAGCGCCGAGAGTTCTGCAGTGTGTAAACAGTTGTTTGTTTGTTTACTCCACAGGTATCAGGAGTAGGTGTGCTGTGGTTACTAGGCCTCTACATCTCTTCCCTATCCTCCTGCCTAAGCGGCCTGTACGGGGCGCCGAGAGTTCTGCAGTGCATCTGTAACGAGAACGTCATCCCTGTCATCAAGGTCCTCGGCAGGGGGGTGAGTCAACTGGCATTTTTGCAAGGATATCACAACGGAATAGCAAACATCACACTAGTTACAGATACATAATTTTAGTTAGTCTATCATTATTGGTCTTAACCAGGGCTTTAGCCAGCTAGAAATTTTTTTCCGTCAGCCCAATTTTCATTGACGGAAAAATCCTTCCGAAAATTATTTTTTTCCGTCATCGTTTATTATTTTCCGTCATTGACTACAAAATTTAAACAAAGCAATGTCTGCCTCGTGCGATCATTGTCACGCCCTTCCGTGACGTCACCATTCACAACGTCAAATAACACACACACGCATGCACAGAATTGAAGCAAACCTGATTAAAGTTTATTGAATAAAAACGATCTACTACCTGATGAATTCCTATAATAAAAGAAACTTTACTTATTAGTCTCCGTCTCCTTCAATGGGTAATGGCAAAGCTAGTTCGCATACTTCGTAGTCTCAAATTGATATTCTCGGTCATCGGAAGACAGCGTCAGCGAGTCGTGCTACGAATTTGTCAACGTAGGTCAAGGTAGGTAATATTTTACTTCATAACCTACACAATGGTTTCCTATATCGTCAATTGAAAGTTACTTGACATACTTACGACATAAAAAGACAACACTAGTTGACGTAACATTCACTGAATTTCACTCAAAATTATGGAATCGGCACCAGCAACAAAATGGCCGCTAGCAACAACAAGTGCTACGTCATCTTCTGGGTGAAAAGTTCGTAGGAACGTACCAACTTGCAATTCTGTTGGGGGTTCATTTGAACAGACGATTGTGATAATGAATGAAAAATATACAATGTCGAGTTTTTCAAAACTTCCTTACTGTACAGTCTAGTACATAAAATACGGTGCAAAAGTAAAGGCAAAAGCTAATCTAGTATCTAAGGAGATATAGCTAGCTATATAACATTATGAATATGCAAGTCCCTTTCACTTGGGCAGTTGGACTAGTACACGATTCTTCTGTTCCTTGCAGCTGCCCACCTTACGAACGCCATGTGAAAGTCAATGTCTGCTCTGTTTGGGCCGTTGATAGCGATCCTCATCAGGATGTCAAGCCGTTTGACAGACAGGGCGTTTCTAAGCGCCCGTCGGACCAGTATAGTCTTTTGTCATGTAACACTTAGCGCATGTTGTTTCCGTAAGACGCCCGTTGTTTATTTTATTGTCATTTAACAGTTAGCCCATATGTTGCGCTCGTAAGACGCTCGATGTTTATTTTATTCTATTGTCATGTAACAGTTAGCGCAAGTTGGGCCCGTTCCCGCGCCGTTGTTTATGTCACGTAGCAGTATGTCGGAGTCGGGCCAGTCGGCCCCGTTCTTTATGTAAATTCATTTTATTGTTATGTTACAGTTAGCACATGTTGTTTAACATTAAAAGTAAACAAAAACGCATATAACAGACTTCAACTGAGACCTTCTGGCGCCGTTGGTCATGGCGCGTCAATTTTCCCGCCCAGTGTATTCTTTTAATGCAAATAAGGAACGCCGGCGCTTGCCGTGCGCTGGGAAAAATCGGCCCGCGGGTTTTTTGGTGTGGTTTTCGCGGCAGCTTTTCGGGTGTTTGGGCATGGTATAGCCGTACTTTATTTAAATTCAGGAGATTTCATATCTTTCTCCGTGATTTTTTTCCGTCAAGGTTGACGGAATGGTTTAATTTTTTTTCCGTCACAGGCAGCAAATTTCCGTCAATTGATGGAAAAACGGACGCTGGCTAAAGCCCTGGTCTTAACTGATGTGTTATAGAATTGTTGTAAAAAGAGCTTTAAAAGGCTGTCAGACATTTACATCATTTCTGGAGGCAAAAACTATGTCCAAATCATCCATTTGGTTGCCAGGGAAAATCTTAGCAGCCTTATTAATTTAAATTAAAAGCATATCATATGGGTCAAAGAATGTTAATGATATTTCTTTATTTAATAAACTAATTTTAAATAAAAAAATATCTAGTACTTTACTTTAAATTTTGGTTGATTTAGGTTTGAAAATAAAGTTGATGTGCTCATCTGTATGTAATTGAACTTGTAGTTTTAGTTAACGTTATTTATTCTTACAGAATGATACAATTACAGCTCTAAAGTGGGCTGAATTTACCTTAGATTTTAGGTGATAAGCAAATTTTGTGTTCAGTACAGTGAGGACCCAACAAGGAGCTATTCTTAAATGCCATCTTGGAGTGTGGGTTCATCTCCAAGACAATGCTAACATTTCTCATGCTTAAGTCTTGCATAAACATACGGCCAAATGTACCTTAGAATTAAGCTGACAAGCAAGTTTTGTCTTTTGCAGCGAGGACCCAACAAGGAGCCCTTCCTGGCCATCCTGGTGTGCGGGTTCATCTCTTTTTCCTTCCTGTTTGTGGGACAACTCAACCTGCTCGCTCCCATCGTCACCATCAACTTCATGCTGACCTATGCCATGGTAGACTACGCCTACTTCGCTGTGGGGATGAGTTACGATATGCACCTCAAACGGAAGGAAAAATATGAGGGAAACGGCGATAAAAAGGAAACGGAGAGTTTGCTCTCGCATGTCATCGACAAAGGAAAGAAGGTACATTTGGCTTATTTGTTCTAATTTTGCTGACCTACACTATAGTCGACTACGCGCACTTCGCTGTGGGCATGAGCTACGATATGCACCTCAAACGGAAGGAAAAATATGAGGGAAATGGCGATAAAAAAGAAACCGAGAGTTTACTTTCCCATGTGATCGACAAAGGAAAGAAGGTACATTTAGCTTATTATTTGTTCTAGTTTTGCTCACCTATGCCATGGTCGAATTCGCTTACTTTGCTGTGGGCATGAGTTACGATATGCACCTCAAACGGAAGGAAAAATACGAGGGAAATGGCGATAAAAAAGAAACCGAGAGTTTACTTTCCCATGTGATCGACAAAGGAAAGAAGGTACATTTAGCTTATTTGTTCTAGTTTTGCTCACCTACGCTATGGTAGACTACACATACTTCGCTGTGGGCATGAGCTATGATATGCACCTTAAGCGGAAGGAAAAATATGAGGGAAACAGAGATAAAAAGGAAACAGAGAGTTTGCTCTCGCATGTGATTGATAAGGGGAAAAAGGTAGATGGCTTCTTCTAATTTTGCTTGCCTATTTAATATGTATTTATTCTATGTATTTTACCAGGGAACATGCGGCTTATACTGGTGCTTTACAATGCACCATTGGGAGGAAAACCCCAGAAATAGTATATCTGATTCAACATGAAAAGGGTTTCTTAATAAAAATCAAATAAAATAGAATAAAAGGTAACATTACAAGAAATAACAACGATTGACGCAAATTCCTAATTGGATTAAAATTGATTTTATTAGTAACTTGTATGAATAACAAATTTGTTACAAAGTCTATCAAGAATGTAGACAAGCATTAATATTGTTCAATATTTGTCATCAGTCTGCTAAATAACTTTAAGATAATCTTTCATTTTATGCATTGTTGTCATCTGCGCTCTTTCTTGCATATTATGTTTTGTTCCCAATTGTAATTATCACTATTCATATTCAAGGAGGGGGAAGAAAAAGCTGCAGCGAACGGCGTTGGACCGAAGTATGGCACATTAGAGGAACCGAAGACGGGAAGTCTGATCGACACATCGGAACCTAAGACTGTGGAGAAGATGGTAACTAAGGAACAGATGGCAGACGAGCTCACGTCTTCAGCGATAGAGAAAGAAGGGGATAAGAAAGGGGAAGATGCTGAGAAAGGAAAAGATAAGACTGGAGATAAAGATGAAAAAGGTACGATACACAATGTCTTCTTTCTTACTTTTATTATATTCATGTTAGGGTACAGCCAGTGGGTACCTTTCTTGGTAATGAGGCTGTTGTAACATGCACCTCTTTGAACAAGGACCTTATTTTATGTCCCTTCTGATTCAGCCAAACACGGAATTCCTTCCCCATAATCAAACACAGGTCTCCAGTTATTTGAACAGTAGTTACACTACAAAAAATGAATTTTCTTATCTTTCTTGTTTTTTCTTGAACAAAGAAAACTAATCTTTCAGCAAGAATATTATGCTGTATTCAAGAATCCCTGTTTTGAGAAAATTCAAGAAACCCATATTTTTCTTGTGCTAAGAATTTTTTTCTTATCGCTAATGGACCAAAACTTCTAGAATAGTTTTCTTGTGGTCAGAATCTATTTCTAACACATGCATGCTGAAGAATGAATTTCTTACATCAAGAATGAATTCTTAATCTTGCATGAAGATTCAGGTTCTTGTATGAGGAATTACTTTCTGTCTCCAAGAGTGAATTTCTTATATGTAGTACAAGAATCGCTTTCTTGCATGAAGATTGAGCTTTTTTGTGCCTGCAATGCCATTCTGTCTTCAAGACTAAATTTCTTGCAACTACAAACCTAGAATCAGTTTCTTACACTAAGATTAACATTCTTATATAAAGAGTACAAACAACTCAATGTTGACATTTATGTCAATACCTGATGGCAATCATATTTATTATCATCAATATGATTCATACAAGTTTTGTGGTGTTTTCCTCGATTACTCATTCCTTACCAAAGATTGCAAAAATCAACCATTTTGTAACTACGCTTGCTTATTGACATTTTTTCCTGATACAGTACCGTGCAGCCAACTATAACTAATTGTCCTTATCTGAAACCAGTAGAGCTACAATGTTGCTGTTGCTGTAGTTATAATGAAGACTTCTCCTTGTTAAGGGCTTTTCCAAAGTTGAGATGGGAACATCCTCCTAGTACCAGTAGGTTTCTGAGCCTAGAACAACACACAAAGACCATGAATGATCATCAATTCTTATATCGCCCCCCTCCCCCTCAGTAAAGGCATCTCTATACATTTCCTTCCTTACAAATATTATAGTCAATTCTTTGTATTTTGCAGAATTTCATGCACTTTACTTACATATTCTGTAATTACTGTTTGGTTTTATGATATACATCTACAGAAATAGTAGCTTTGGAAATCGTATTCCAAGTAAGATGGCTAACATACCTGCATGGGGGAGGGGGGCATCCGGCTTGGCCTTGGCTTCGGTAGCATTTTGAAACTCTAAAAAAGCTAGCCACGTTGTATGCAAGGTCCCACATGATGCAGAAAATCGTCTTTACGAAACACATCATATTTGTTCCCTGTTAATGTAAGAACTAAAGGACATTTGAGGCAAAAAAAACCTACAGAGCTGGAGCACTGTGACTTGCAACTGTGACTCCCAGTTCAAAATTGCAGCAAAGGATGATGGGAGTAATTTCCCATGATCCTTAGCAAAATGAAGAATCTTACTGCAAGAAAATATTTCTTAACTCTCGTATTGGGAAAACAAAAGAAAATCAATGCTAGCTCAAAATTATTTTTCATATCTTGATGCTCCAATTGTTTAAACGTATACAATTATACTTTTCTTGTTTTCATTAAATATTATTAAGAAAAACGAGAATCATCTTTCTTAAATTTTCTTGATAAGAAACATGATTATAACATTCAAGAATATTCTGCTAGTCATAGCTTGTTTCATAATTTCTTGTTTTTCTTATTAGTATTCAGTCAAGTGAGTTCTGAAAAACTATGATAATATCTCCTTACATATCATCAAGAAAAACAAGAAACGTCTTTTCTTAAACTTTATGGATAAAGATAACATTCAAGAACATTTAAGAATTTCATGCTAGTTATAAGTTGTTTTGCAATTTCTTGATTTTCTTTTTTTTCTTTTTTTTGTTGAACAGTATTTACTCAAGAAACTGATTAAAAAACTATTGCATTTTCTTAAGTTATAACATGAAAACCAAGAATTACGTTTCTCGGACATTCTACATTGAGACAACAAGAAAGTTCAAGAATCTTATTCTGGTAAAAACAAATCCTAAAGAAAAAACTGGTATAAGGCAAGAATAATAATCTTCAGGATAGATTCTGCAATATTTTCCATTTGAACAAACAAGAAGCAAATCTTGTGTAAAGACTGGAAAAGAAAGTTCTACTTTAATTTCTTGAACATTCTTGCTCAGTGATCATTATATTAGAAATATTTTCTTCAGTTAAGAAAAAACAAGAATAAAAATCTTTGTGTAGGAATTAGCATACAAAGGTTTTACAGGAGGTTTCTTGCTTTTCTCAACCTTTCTTTATACAAGAAACTTTTTCTCTCCGTAAGAAAAAACAAGAAAACAAGAAAAATAAGAAAAAAGATTTTTTGTAGTGTACCAATTGAGTTACAGGGATATCCCAGTACAATGTCTTTGTGACAAGAAACTTCACAGACATATTTGAAAAGAGTTTGCTGCCTGCCAACACATCATTCATTGCTAGCTCCAAATTAGTTTCAGGGCTGTATCTAGATTGAAAAGTGGGCACAAAAAGTTAATAATATTATGCAGCTGTTTTTTCGTGGTGAAATCTGTAACAATTCTTTCTTAACACATTGGTTCATAGTATAGAAAAGAGTAAGTTGCATTATAATTATTCAAGGTATATTTATGTACTGTGAGTGCTTGTAGCTGATATTACCCGCACTTTCCTAATATAATTGCAGATCCGCCAAGAACGTTCCACTACGAGATCTACAAGATGCCCAGTTCCTGGTACTCCTTCCTGTGTAACAGATGGATCTCTTTAATAGGGGTCAGTTCAACTTTGATTTCAACTGAAGATAAGCACCTCAGCATCTGTATCTGTATCTATATTCATTTTTGTAGCGTAACACACCAATTTCTCACTTCTATATCAATATAGCCAGTATAACAGCCCTTCAATGTAACACACCAGCTTCTGACAAGCATCGGACAAGTTCATAAGTCCAGCAGCTCAGGCCAATGGAAATGTCAATCAGGCCAGTAATGTGTGCCTGGTCAGGCTTTTGTTAGATTTTATGTGCATGCAAGTAACATACATTGTGCAATATTCACATTCTGATAGAAAGAACATTTTCAAGAAATTTTTAAAAGTTGATTTCTAAGGAGCCCACCATACATGTAAACAAGACAAAGAGCGTGTTGTGTTCAGTCATAGTAACGACCCCAGTGGACAACATACAATATAATACAACAAAAACAGGCATCAGAAACAAAACTTCTGACATAATTCTTTAGATGTAATATATATGTAACATAACTTAATTTCTGGCATTCTATAACACTGAACAATCTTCTTTGTACTTTTGTAGGCGATAGCATCTTTTGTCATCATGTTTGCCATCCAGTGGGCCTATGCGCTGGCGAACATCGCAGTATACGTGCTCCTGTATGTCTACATAGGGCAGGCCAACCCTGGAGTATACCCTGGTAAGTACTGTTATAACATGGCAGTATACGTGCTCCTGTATGTGTACATAGGGCAGGCCAACCCTGGAGTATACCCTGGTAAGTACAGTCATAACATCGCAGTATACTTGCTACTGTATGTCTACATAGGACAGGCTAACCCTGGTGTATATCCTGGTAAGTACAGTCATAACATCGCAGTATACTTGCTACTGTATGTCTACATAGGACAGGCCAACCCTGGGGTATATCCTGGTAAGTACAGTACAGTTATAACATCGCAGTATACATGCTAAGTATGTCTACATAGGACAGGCTAACCCTGGAGTATATCCTGGTAAGTACAGTACAGTTATAACATCGCAGTATATGTGAATTTGTGCTGCTGTATGTCTACATAGGGCAGGCTAACCCTGGGGTATATCCTGGTAAGTACAGTTATAACATCGCAGTATACGTGCTACTGTATGTGTACATAGGACAGGCTAACCCTGGGGTATATCCTGGTAAGTACAGTTATAACATCGCAGTATACGTGCTACTGTATGTGTACATAGGGCAGGCCAACCCTGGGGTATATCCTGGTAAGTACAGTTATAACATCGCAGTATACGTGCTACTGTATGTGTACATAGGACAGGCTAACCCTGGGGTATATCCTGGTAAGTACAGTTATAACATCACAGTATACGTGCTCCTGTATGTCTACATAGGACAGGCTAACCCAGGGGTATATCCTGGTAAATATGCTCTATTTTGATTTGTTATCTTTTAATCTATCTGTGTTCTAACTACTTACAACTGTTGAACAGTTAGAGGACACAATGACGTTACTTTACTTTATCTGAACTTGAGTCCCAAAATCCGTCACACAACCTAAAAAGTCAAATGAGCAATGAAATAGAAATTTTTGCATTTAGCTGTATATTGATGGGTGTTGATTTGTAATTTTTAAAAAATTCTTTCTCCATAGGTCTGACTGACTTTAGCCTAATCCAGTGGATAAAGACAACGTTCCAGAGTTTGTGCAGGTAAAGATTCACTTTCAAAGTCACTTTTGATCAGACTTTGCAACCCTCTTGTGCCTTGGTTTGTTATCAGTCTGAAGATCGTAAATTTGTGTCTTTGCTCACAACAAGACTCCCAAGCTGCAAGTCATTCTGTCAAACTTTTAAGCTTCTCTAAATATCTTGATTTCTTGTTGATCACTAAATGAAATGTATTACTAAGTTCTTTAGCTTTAGATGAGGCCAACCATATAGATTTCTTTTTCTTGGTCAGTGAATAAGCCATGTGTCATTCTAACTAATACTACAATGATCCAAACCTGGGACTGGCCAGGTATTATCCCTGAAGGGTGCAAAGTTTGGGTATAAAATAAGGGAACTACAAATTTTGACCCAGAAACCATTAAAGCTGGTTTGCTGATTGTAACTGGTCACCAAAAATGACAAAGTTGCATTTTCAGTCACATCCCATGCATGGCATTGTTCTGACACCATCTATTAACTATAGGGGACTGTTAGAAAATACAGGTGTGGGAACATAGGGGTGTTAGAACACATAAAAAACTATAGGGGTATGACTATTAGGGATAGCACCTTTCTTGTTCCTGTTTTAAACTGGATTTTATAGAATATGTCCAGATTGATTTATACAGTATTAAGTGAATATTGACACATTCCTCCCATCTCAAAAGCAAACGGGCACCTGACCAACACCTGCCTGGCTGTAAAGTTATTTAGTAAATATTAGTTACTACGGTAATGGTTGAAATCATTTTACACTGAAGCATAGGGGGTTGGGTATATATCATTGGAAAATAACCTGAATAGCCATTTTCCCCAAGGTTTCTGCTATTATTTTACAAATTTTGCCTGTGAAACAACTGAAATATATCTTTTATTGTGTATTAAAATTCTTCTGGCTTGATGACTATCAAAATGTTTTAAAAATTACCCTAGGTTTGTACATTGTGTACATGCATAAAAATGCTATTATGATGATCTAAATAATGATATTTTCCTGCCACCATTGATGCCAGTTTAATACATATTGAAATTTAATAGAGTAAGTAGAACATTTAGTAAATGCAAAAAGACAGACTCTGAGACTGTTGGTGAGCTGCCACCAAGCCTCCACATCTACGTGTGAGCATGTCTAACCCTCGCCTGATGGGGAACAACAGACGATAGACTGGATAGTGAGTGAGTGTGAAACATTCGTCTTAAAGATACCTGAAATACATTTTTTTTATTTCATTGTCTTTCCCACTTCCCCAACTGTTGGACTCGCCCAAAGCAGACATGTGTACTTTGGATAAGGGTGGGGCTGCCACCTAGCAAAAGAAAAATCATGGCGGCTGCACCGTCAAGTTTGGGGACACAATTCCATGAAGAATTGACCTGCAGCATCTGCCTGGAGCTGTTCACCAGGCCCAAGGTGCTGCCCTGTCAGCACACCTTCTCTCAGGACTGTCTACAGGACCTTGCAAGTAAGCGAATGCCCTTAATACAGGGTCTTGCAAGTAGCCGAGTGTCCTTGCTACAGGGCCTTGCCAGACGAATTCCCTTGCAGTGCCCAAACTGTCGTCAGCAGGTCAGGCTGCCACCCCAGGGGGTCACAGGTTTGCCAGACAACCACCTGGTTACAAGTCTGTGTGAGAGGCTACAAAACCAGGCTACACTGTCAGGGGAAACAAGGGAACAACCCCAGTCTGGAAACAGGTGCAGCTTGCACCCCTCAGAGGAAGTCAAGCTCTACTGTAAGCAGTGTAACATGCCAGTTTGTAGTGAGTGTTGTGAAGAAGGCCATGATGGACATCAGACCAAGGGCCTTAAAAAAGCTGCACAGGAAAGGAGATCTACAGTCCAGGCCTTGATCAATGAGGGGAGGAACATTCTGGAAAGTTACAGTAGCTTCATCAGAGATCTTGGAGAAAAAGAAAAAACCCTGATTGAACAGAAACAGCAGACAGACAACAGCATCATTCACGCCTACAACCAAATTGTGCAGAAACTCACAGAGAGAAAGGATCACCTCTTATCTGAATCACATCAAAATCACAGTGCGAACTTGGAGAAAATACAGACTGAAAGGGACAGAGTTTTGCCCGATGTTAACGATCTGTCTGCTGCCTGTGATCGAGCAGAACAAGAACTGCAGCAGGGATGGGTTGGATTCCATAGTCAGAAAACATTTATCTTAACAGAGATGGTGGAAAAGTACAGAGGAAAAGCAGCACCAACTCCTGTACAAACCCAGCCTGCTGTCTTTCAGCCCACAGACACCCCAGTGCCAGAATTGGGACATGTGACGGTCCAGTCTCTCCCACCTGCACCAATCCCAGCAGCACCTGAACCAATCCCAGCAGCATTTGTAGCAGGGGGTAGAAGTCATCACAGAAGGAAAGGAAAGCATCAACCTGCACCAATTCGAGCAGCTCTCGCACCAATTCGAGCAGCTCTCGCACCAATCCAAGCAGCACCTGCAGCAAAGGGCACAGGTCATCACCAGGATCAGTCTCAGAGGGTGACATTTGGTGGCAAGGGATCAGGAACAGGACAGTTCAATGGTCCATCCGGTGTTACAGTGTCAGATGAAGGGGAGATCTTTGTAGCAGACTACTGGAACCAGAAGATCCAAGTCTTCACCCTGCAGGGAACATTTGTTCACCAATTTCCAACAGTCGTGTCAGGTGAAGAGAGAGTGACCCCACAAGATGTGGCCATGGACAGGGAGGGGAACCTGTGGGTGGTGGGCGACACACGGTCTGCTGAGTTTGCTGTGCAGTACAACAAACAGGGCAGTGTGCTGAGAAATTTTGACTTACAGAAGACAGGGTGGCACAGAGGAGTTGCCGTGGACACCAGGAGGAACCACATCCTCATCACACAAACCACAGGAGACTGGCATGGTGAAGTTTTTGTGTACAGCCCAGATGGGACACTTGTGAGAACTGTGGGTCAGCAGCAGGGGATGAAGTATCCACAGTACATCACTGTTGATAGGAAAGGAAACATTCTTGTGTCAGACTGTAACAATCACTGTGTCTATGTGTACAACGAGGATGGACAGTTTCTGTTCCAGTTTGGATCCTTTGAGAGAAATGGTCAAGATCAGCTGTACAAACCCCGTGGCATCTGTACAGAGAGTGCAGGTAACATCATCGTGGCAGACAGTGGAAACAACCGTGTAGAAATGTTTGACAAGACAGGAAAGTTCCTCAAGTTCATCACTACAGACATGGGCAAGCCATGGGCTGTTGCCATGACAACAAATGGACAGCTGGTGGTGACTTTGTGGGATAAATACTTCTTTAAGAACAACCACACAGTCTGCATATTTCATATATAAGGACATACTGACTTAATTTTATGGATGACATCCTCAAACTAATGCAGGAGGTTGAACAAAAAACAGAAAAGTCCGGCAAAAAATCATGCTAAACCACGGGACTAAGCATCCAGACCACTCTTTCCCAATTGAAGGCTTGGTTTGTCTTTTGTTCACATCCAGTAAGACTTTACATGTAAGTGACAGTGTGACTGTGAGTGCAACTTGACAGCCCTACATATACAATATACATGTCATGTATGATAAAAAGGAAAGACAACATTGAAAAATGAAAACACTTTTCCTGCAGATGATCTGAAAGTAGACTTAAGTATGTTAGAAACGACCTGATAAAGTTAAGCCCTATTCAGTAATGAACATGGCTACTGTTACAATTTGAGTTTGTTTAATATACACAATCATGTGGTAATACTGCAGCTGTAAACAGCTCATGAGAAGTTGAAAAAGCTTGTTATGGATGAAAGTGTACTTTTAGCCTTTAGGCCACACCAATTTTATCTGCTGTTTCTCGGATTTCTCTACCCTATTTTTTCGAATTTGAAAAAAAAAACTTTTCAAAATGATGGCCACACCTCATTTTGACAAAATTTCACTGCCTCTCCTCTATCAAATTAACTATGGGCCTCAAATTCCAGTAGCTATACATGCCTATTTTGGACGGTACATTTATCATTTTTCTTCAGACTTTGGACTTTGCTTCCAGGGACCCCCTAAATGTTGAAAGTTTAGGTTTTCCTGTCCAATCTCTCCTACCTCCGACTTTTAAAGAGTTTTTTTTTTTCTACCAACTGACCCAATTTTTTTCCGAAAAAAATCTGAGAAACAACAAATAAAATTGTTCTGGCCTTAGCCATAATGATTGATGGTCATTATTGATGCCAGCCAAAATCCAAATTTGAAGATCAAAGGTTGAAGCACAAGACTTTGGTCCCAAATAGCCACTCCTGTCAGCCTGTTTAAACAACTAACTTATCCAAGACATGCTTGGAACTTATCTGTTGAATTTCTGTGTTACACAAGAACTGAACTATTCTGGCTCACAGGAGCCATGAGTTTGTGATTGCTGAAATTTGCTGTTTTGTGAGGCAGACTAATATAATTACTGCATTTTGAGTATAACTGCCCCCCCCCCTCCAAAATAAAATTTCCATGTGTGCGTTTGGAATTATTTTTTGTTGTGTGTTTCGAGTGATTTTTTAATTGTTAGTGATAGAAGTGATTAAAGTGATAGTACCTTAAATGGTTCAAAATAACATTTTTCCTGTTTGAAGCCGGATTTTACAGAACATGTCCAGATTGATTGATTGAATATTGTCATACTCCTCCTAATAGAATTATATCCCCAAGCAAACAGACATATGACCAACACCTGTCTGGCTGTTTAGTTATTTAGTAAATAAGTTACTAATGGTTGTAATCATTTTACACTTTAGCAGAGGGGGGCTGTGGATATTTCTGGAAAATGACCTAGTTCCTAAGTTAGTTCCTAGTTCCCAAGTAGTTCCTAAGTTACAAATTGGTTTATTCTCATGTCATTATTGTCTGTAGTGTGGCAGAGATATCTTTTATCAATATATATTCTTAAAGATTTCAAATCGGCTTGAAGCTGGCTTCACCCCAGGTTGATATACTGTGTACATACATAAAGAAATTTGAAAATTAATGATCCAAGAAATCCTGTCACATTTGGTGCCAATTTGATACATTCTGTACAACACTTAGTGGGGACCCCAAAATACCTGAAATGTCTCATTGTCTTCCCCTACTGTTGGACTGGCCCAAAGCAAACATGTACGTAAGTTGTACTTTGACTTGAGGTGGGGCTGCCACATCAGCAGGAAACACAATCATGGCGGCTGCATCGTCAAGTTTGGGGACACAGATCAGTGAAGAACTGACCTGCGGCATCTGCAAGGACCTGTTCACCAAGCCCAAGGTGCTGCCCTGTCAGCACACCTTCTGTCTGTCACCATGTCTGGAGAACCTTGCAGGGAGGGGAGGGGCCTTCCAATGCCCAATCTGTCGCCAGCAAGTCAGCCTGCCACCCCAGGGGGTCACAGGTTTTCCAGACAATCTCATGGCGGCAAATATGTGTGAGAGCCTGCGAAACGAGGCCACACTGTCAGGGGAAACAAGGGAGCAACCCCAGTCTGGACACAGGTGCAGCTTTCACCCCTCAGAGGAAGTCAAGCTCTACTGTAAGCAGTGCAATGTGCCAGTTTGTACTGACTGTTGTGAAGAGGGCCATGATGGACATCCTACCACAGGCCTTAAAAAGGCTGCACAGAAAAGGATATCTACAGTCCAGGCTTTGATCAACGAGGGGAGGAATATCCAGAAAAGTTACCGCAGCTTCATCAGAGGTCTGAGGGAAGAAGAGAAAACCCTGAATGAACAGAAACAGCAGAGAGACAACAGCATCATTCAGGCCTACAACCAAATGGTGCACACAATGGAGCAGAAACTCACACAGAGAAAAGACCACCTCTTGTCTGAATCACAAGAAAATCACAGCAAGAACTTGGAGAAAATACAGACTGAAAAGGACAGAGTGTTACCAGATATCAATGAACTGTCTGTTGCCTGTGATCGAGCAGAACAAGAACTGCAGCAGGGATGGGCTGAGATTCTCAGTCAGCAAACCGCTTTAACAGAGGTGGTAGGAAAGTACAGAGGAAAAGCAGCACCAACTCCTGTACAAATCCAGCCTGCTGTCTTTCAGCCCACAGACACCCCGATGCCAGTATTGGGACATGTGATGGTCCAGTCTCCCCCATCTGCACCAATCCCAGCAGCACCTGCATCTAGTACTAATGCAGCAAGGGGCAGGGGTCATCACCATGGTAACCAAAGGCAAGGGGAGCCTCAGTCTCATAATCAAAGGGTGACATTTAGTGGAAAGGGATCTGGACCAGGAGAGTTCAATGGTCCACTTGGTGTTACAGTGTCAGATGAAGGGAAGATCTTTGTAGCAGACATGATGAACCAGAGAATCCAGGTCTTCACCCTGCAGGGAACATTTGTGAGACAGTTCCCAACAGTCGTGCCAGGTGAACAGAAGATGGACCCACATGATGTGGCCATGGATGGGGAGGGGAACCTGTGGGTGGTTGGGTGGACAGGCTCTGCTCACTGTGCTGCGCAGTACAACAAACAGGGCAGGGTGCTGAGAAAGTTTGACCTACAGAAGACAGGGCCAGGGTGGTATGGAGGAGTTGCCGTGGACACCAGGAGGAACCACATCCTTATCACACAAACCACAGGAGGCATTGGCAACCCACATGGTGAAGTTTTGGTGTTCAGGCCAGATGGGACACTTGTGAGAACTGTGGGGGCAAAACAGTGGAACTTACTACGGAGACAACAGAGGATGAAGTGGCCTCGGTACATCACTGTGGATAGGGACTTAGGGAACATTCTTGTGTCAAATGGGGACAATCACTGTATCCATGTGCACAATGAGGACGGACAGTTTCTGTTCAAGTTTGGAGATTTGGGAAGTGGTGAAGGTCAGCTGTACAGTCCCCATGGCATCTGTACAGACAGGGCAGGTAACATCATCGTGGCAGACAGTGGAAACAGTCGTGTGGAGATGTTTGACAAGAAAGGCAGATTCCTTAAACACATCGCTACAGACATGGAGAAGCCACAGGCTGTTGCCATGGCAACACAGGGACAGCTGGTAGTGACTGATTATGAGAACCACACAGTCTCCATATTTCCCACCTACTGAACCTGTTTATACTAAGATTCCATGATGTAACATTGTGGCATAATGAACAGAATTAACTTCAGCATTATTCTACATTGTTATCAAAATAACTGAAAATTCAAGACAACTTGAACTGTTAGAATATGTTTCTCATCAGGTAATTTGAATGTAAGACTCAACAATTATACACCTTTTCAATTATAATGAAAAACAAACATGACTACAATGTATGTACCAGGTTAGGTTTTCAAAAATCATTTGCTCGACATGAGAATTTGTTATCAATGTTAAAGTCTGCTGGTAGCCCTTGTTGGTCGTTATTGATGCCAGTCATATTATCCACTAAGATCAAAGGTAAAATGGGACCATGTGGGACCAAAGTCTGAGAGAGAGCAAACTTTGGTCTCAAGATGACCGTTACTGCCATTGTTTAAATAAGACTAGCTGTAACAAATTTGCACCGAAATGCTCCAAACTAATCAGTAAAATTTATATGAAGGCTAGACATCCAGTAAACATTATCAAAAATTCAATCCCTTCAACTAATTATAATGCAAATGTTTTTATCCAATTGTATAGATTAAAAATATAATTCATAAAGAAAAGTGTGTGTTACACAAGAACTGAACTATCATAGAGTATAGTGTTAATTCTAGCTTCCAGGAACCAAGAGTTTGTGGTTTTTAAAATTTGCTGTTTTGTGAGGCAGACTATGTAACATGTAGGAAAATGAGGGTGTAGAAACAGGTCTATAGGGCTGTTGGAAAATATGGGTGTCGGAACATGGTGTCGGAACGTGCTTGCGAAAACAGAAAATAAAGATGTTTATCAAGGAATATTACACAAATTTAAGGCTCATTTTTTAAATGTTCTTTCATCGTCTTCTGCTATCCTATATATTATACTTTTTGTTCCCTTAGCCTGTCCGACTGACCCCAGTTTGGAAGACTTAGTATTACTGTCAACGTGACAGTAACATCCGACAATCAAGTTTAACAACGCAAAAGTTTTTACATACATATGTCAATACTTTACTGTTGTGACTGCATCTGTAACTAAGCAGTGTGTGAACCAGTGAGAATTGCCCTGAAGAAGGTGACAAACTGTCACCAAAATGATAGTGTGAAAAGAGTCTATATATTCAATGAGGTGCCAGCCTCATGTAAATATTCAGGGTTGGCACAATTCAGTTCCACAAACTATTATTAAGCTTCCGAATCTGTAGAATGATGTATTCTTGTCATTGAATGAACTGTTCATGAATCCAGGTTCGTCCCCAGACCAGGCCCTCACCCTCCAGAGCAGTATGTCGTCATGCCAGTGTTCGTCCAAAATTTTCCAAAACTTCCAAATGCTAATTCCAAGCAGGCCCTTTAGTCTGTCAAACTACAACACAATCCCACAAACACATTTTCATACTGTGGTTATTCAGTCCCACAAGCTAAGCTTCAGATCAGATTCTGTGGTAAATTCTTAGTGTTCTAGCCTGCCTGAAATTTTTTCTGTCCCCTGGGTTTTGAATGGAAATTATGTCCAGCGGGGAAGGGGTGAGACAATCCTTAAGAGGTCCTGGGGAGCAACCCTCCTGGAAAAATTTTGAAATCTATACCCTCTAAAACTCTATCCTGCATTTTGAGGCGCAGATTTTGCTGGTAGACTCAGCTTGGTTCATTGGCATCTGTTTTGGTTTGTCCGTCAACACTAGCAAAATTCCGTCAATTGACGGAAGGACAGATGCTGGCTAGAACCCTGTTATAATCTAATATCATTGAATGAACTGTTAATCATTCCAAAATGTCCCTCCCCAGACGAGGCCCGCCCCCTCCAGAGCAGTACGTCGTCACGCCGATGTTCGTCCCCACCAAGATGGAGACGGAACAGCTCAATGAGGACAGCGAAGACTACCAAGGTCGCGGGAGATACCACCAGTCTACCGTCATGAGGGGGGAGGAGTATGACCAGTTCGAGTAAAAAAAAAACAGTAAATTCTTAATCATTGTGGCTAAAACCATACACTGTACAGTCAAACCTCAGTCTATTATTAAGTGACTACAAAAGAAAAGGACAGCGAGGTTGCGGGAGATACCACTCGGCCACTGTCATGAGGGGGGAAGAGTATGACCAGTTTGAGTAAAAAAAAGACATAAACTTTAAGATAGACACTCAAATTCTCTTTATCATAGGCAAGGAGTACTGTCAAACCTGTGTATAGTGACCACTTGGGATTTGAAGAAAACCAGTCAATGGGAAAGTCTACGACAATTTGAGTAAAACAAACAAAACAAAAAAGGAAGGAAGAAAGAAATTTTCCATCATAGGCAAGGAATTTACAGTTAACGATCGAAAAATTGACATCATGTTATTGTTAAATGTAGAAAGGAGTCCTAATTTTTATCGTGGGAAAATTTTATAAGACACCAAGAAAAGTGGCCGTGATGACCAGCTGCAGGTGGTCCTTATGACGAGGTGGTCACAGCAACAGTTTTGACTGTAACAGTTTTATGTAAGCATCTTAAGAGGGCTGGAAATACCCAACTGCAAGCTGCAATGTGCTGGAAAAATGTTATCATTGCACTAAAAAAACAAACACTTTCCACATGAAATATTTTAGGCTTGGATAATGAATTACAATTCAGCCAATAAAAATCAAACTAGATGATTATGTTGTAGTATGGCAGGAAAATGGCTTCATCCAAATTTTGAAGTACTAGTACGTTGTTGTAAAATTTTTGACAACTTGCAATATTGCTGGTTGCGAGTCAGAGTGTTTCGAGCCCTCTTTACTATAAAAAGTGTACCACTAAATCTTAGACTCTTGGTCTTCCCTCAGTGACTGTGACTGCTACATTTTTAGGGAAGAGTCTGTATTGGGTAGTTGTGGTACGAGTGATGATAAGTAACATTAAGGTTTAGATTGTTGCTCAGGTCTGGGTTTTCTCAAATGCTTTGTTGTCCGTGAAAAATTGTCAAAGATCACAGCATATGTTGTAAAGGATTTCTATGTTTTAGATCAGAATTTGTTCTCTTTTTGGTACTAATGTGCTACAAGCAGATCCTACGGTTGGATAATATAGTATCATAAGCTGGCTGAAGGAGTTACTAGCTGGCCTTGGAGTGTGATTTTATCTTATCCCACCGCAGAATCTGCTTGGAGATTACTACATTTGTACGTGCATTACATAGCATCATAAGTGTACAAGCATTTGTTAGTGTTGGGAGGTTTTGTCTAATCATTCATCTGTAATCCATCAAAGGACGAAGGAAGAAATGGAGAAAAATTGTGAAAACTTCTTCCAAGATTTTGATAGTCAGCCGTGTTTTAAATACATCGTAGGGTTAGAGAAATCCTGTCCAGTACAAATTAAGGTACGTAAAGTAACGCACATAATTACCCAAGAATTCAGGTAGCCTTAACCAGACTTAGTGTAAATAACCAGGGAGGTAGTAAGTGATCTTTCTGTGTAGTGGCAGTGTCATATTGTGCAATGTATGTATCATTCATGATAAGTCAGATATTGCCAGTTATCAATTGGTTAATGAGGGGAACATGGTTTAATTGGAAATTCCATTTGATGCGTTGAATTCTACATGCAGGTATGGCTGTCTTTTACTTGTCTTTGATAGGAAACTTTTCTGACAGTATTAAACCATTGTGTTATTAGTCAATGAATGACCAAATGATTGTGAAATGCTAGTTCACAACAGCCCTACAGCTTTTGCCATGACTAAACAGCTCTACACAGGAATGACAGTCTCTGCCACATAGGGCACATCTGTAAGCTGACTCAGGTCTGTTGTAGAGTCCTTTTCCAAGGATCCGCTTTTCTTCTGCCATGCGCATCAGTCTGGTTTCTCCTGATTTAGCTGCCTGGACAGTGTGCATCTCCAGCTGGATCTGTCATTTGCAAGGTCCTCCCAGTGCCCTGTGTTCCACCAATATGCCATCTGCTATGATCGTTTAACTCTTTACTCGCGTAAGCTCTTTCTATATATTATGATTGTGGATTCTGGCTGCACTGCCGCTGTACCTTATATATCAGAAAAGGTAAAAAAAAGCTTAAAAGATGAGTAGTTAAAACATCGTAATATATTTCAGGTTGCTTGGTAAATTTTCTTCACTGGATCACTGAGCATTCCTCTTGTTTGCTGCATATCTGTTATTTCCAAAATTAATATAATTTATGCGACAATCATGCTATAGTTATCGCTTTTCGGCTGAAATTTTGCCTCCCACCTTTTCCTGTTTGTAATATATACTGCTTATTGTATATGTACAAATTATGGATGTATATGACATAAGTTTATATGATTATGGTATGAAAATGTATATGTTGTCATTGTTGGATTTGGTGAGTAGATTCTTGAACATAGTGGAATTTTATGTATCATTCTGTTAATTATAATGTTGTAAAGGACATACTGTAAGTTATAGTTAGATGCCATCTATATGTATATATGGGAGACTAAGCATGTCTATGAGAAGTAACATTGCGCGTGTTATGTTCAAGTATTTGATCAAGGTAACATGTAGGTATGCAAAAGGTAGCTGTGCAATATGTTGAAATTTTGGGATGGACACTTTGTTTGCATTGTTATGTACTTTGGTGCAATTTTGTGATGAAGATTTTTTTTTCTTTTTGTCTGTGAGTTGGGACGACTTTGTTGTATATTTTGGGAACATCAACAGTTGCTCTCGCAGACAAGAAAGTTTGTTTTTGACATAACAGATGACCACTGCTAAATGAAGAGTTTTCTTCCAAATGATGTTCAAACTTACATGTAATTGCCCAAGGAAATGGTACACAACACAGAAAGTGTTTGAGCTTATACTTGTCTAGTGGTGAGATTTGTATATGGCTTTGTGTATGTTGTCAAACAAAAGTCAGTTTCATTTGAAGTCATGAAAAAAGTATTGTTGATGTGATACTTGTACCTTGGTTCACGTTGTCATAATGTCGTTGATATAACATGAAATGTTACATGTTAATTTAATCAAGAGTCAAGACCCATTCCAAAATTATCATTAATATATGTATACAGATACTGTATCTGCAGAATATTGTGATTGGTCAATAAAATTTTATGTAAAATTCAATTTTGTCAGTGTTGCTTTTATTTATTGTTGGACCTATATAGGAACAAAATGTCTTCGAACGGTGCCGGTTTATAGTTAGGGGGAGGGGGGCGCTGGTTTGCAATTTTCAACGTTGGCTAGGTTCTCTTATGCCGGGAAAGTGAGTTAGATGTGGAAGATAGTTTCGCCTGTCTTGTTTTCAAGACGGGGAAATTCCACGGCAAACTCCCTTCCTCGGCTAACTCTCTCTCCCGGCATAACAGAACCTAGCCAATGTTGAAAATTGACTGCAAAAAGACTGCAACTGAGGCTAGAATGGAGACCACACAGAAAAACTGATCTAGGAGAAGGCTATTCAGCACCAAGGGCACAAACAACTTCTGTTTCAGGAATATCGTGGTAAGGCCTAGGAAAAATAATGTTGTGTTTCCTGTTTCCCTACCTACCCTAAAAAAACCTGCCGACCCTAGACTTTGTTTTGGGGTGGGCAGTGGAGTCACATAGCTTCCAGTTAGAATTTTATTTGGCCTGCTTCCTATTGAAGTAAAACACTGCTTGTCCCAGCTAATGAAGGATAAATGTATCTATCATGCACAAAATTAAAGTTTGACATTGAAAGACAAGTGTCATCATACATTTCAGTTTACTTTGTTCAACTGTGTTGTAAATATGTATCACTAGAATTTTGGCCAGCCTAAAAAAAAAATACAAGAAAAAAAAAAGATAATCCCTACCTACCGACCCTAATTTTTTCAGGACTGAAACAGGAAACACAACATTTTTTTTCCTAGGCCTAAGTGCCTTTTCCAAAGGCTCAAGATCAGGAGCACAACAGGATTTGAACCCAGGACCTCTTGCTTCTGGGCCAAACACCCTTCAGTTATGCCAAACAAAAATCAATACATTTACACAAAGTCACTGAATAACGATTTGTATTCAAATTTCATAAAGCACTGCTCAACAATAAAACATCATCTGCAACTAAAACTAAATAAAGCTCCTTGCTCTGAACAGCAATTCTTTGTTACATCTATAGAATGTCTTAAGTTACCTATGCCATAGCTATAACACAATACATCAACAATACTGGTAATTTCACTGAACTACTTAATAATCATTTTATGATATGTTAAAGTCCAGAACTTAAAAAAATACAAAAAAAAATTAAGTTTGTTAATTGGTCCATTCTCAGAGCCAGAATTATGTTTTAAAATCACACTTGGCCTTCAAGAAAAAAAAATTGTAAAAACAATGACAATTCTGTAGCAATTAGAGAAGATAGCTTCAATTATGTAGCAAAATCTTTAAAATACAGAATAAAATAGCAAAATCTTTATAATACTTATTACCATTTTGAAAGTATTCGAAACAAAAGTGCAACTCTTAAGGGCTTAAAACTGCTGATCATCTTATCCATTAAAGGTACAAATTGACTCCTTATGAAAGCTACATTTAAAAAGATCAAATGCTTTTGTTAAGTTGTTTGGAATCTAATGACTGTAGAATTGATATCAGTCCATTTTCTTCATTGGTTACTTCTCTGCAAGATGACATGTTTTTTAAAGACTCCCTCCATTGTTACATTGTGGTTGCTCATTTATTTCTACTATATGTATCATGGTATCTGCAATGTCTGCAATGAAATACTAGCTGTTATTTGTGCCAACTACATTTGTAAAGTCTAGGATGTTGGTCAAAACTAGTCACTGATTGATGAAAAATTCTATTAACTGTTTACATACGTGACTAATGAACCTCTTCAACGATAGGATGTTGGAGTTTTCTTTTCCATGACCAGTAATGTCTTCTGTCTGCCTACAACTGTATATAACGGCAAGAAGCAGCAAAGCAGAAGTCAGAAGCTCTGAGGAAGATGTTTGACAGACATCGAAACGTACATTCTTGTAAGCAGATGAGAGACTGGCCAAGAAAGGTCTTGAACCTGTCTGTAGTGGGCCAGAACGTGGGCACCCCAAGAGGAGATGGGTTGACAGTGTCAATGAAGATCTTAGAAAACTGCAAAAAGCCAACCCGGGCGGCCTTGACAGAGATGGATGGAGGGCAGCAATTAGACCAAAACGTCTTGGCGACACATCCAACCTCTGCAAGACAGGGAAGAACGGACGCTAAACCGGATAGTGAGTGAGTGAGTGAGTGAGACATTACTGTAGCCTGAGTACCCCCATATCCTCCGTAGTGACCGCTGGCTCAATATTTTCGCTTTCCGTGGCTAGCAAGCGAAAGTATTGAGTAAGCAGTCACTATGGAGGATGGTTAACTTTACTGGTTGTGTAAAAGAAAACTCCAATGTCCTGTGTTCTACCAACCCAATGAAATTATTTTCCAAAGTGTAAACTTAAGCCTGTCACAGTCTTTCCAATGTTTTTGCAGAATAAAATTTTAGCTAATTAACCTCCTTTCTGCTGCCTTACCCTGTGATCAGTACAAATTTGGAGCCAGAAGGCCATCTTAGCAGGACTAGGGTTAAAAGAGAAGTCTTTATTCCTTCTTGGCCGCCTTGGTGATCCCACCAATGATCTTCCTGCGTTGTCGGACCATGTGGAAATACAACTGGGGAAAAACTGCCGGGAGAAAAATCAAGTTGGTGATACAATGTAGTTGTAGATACAGCATTTTCACTCTATTCAACTCTTGGACTACTTACTTACTTGTTTCTTGATAAGGTCTCCTCATAAAATCATTCTTGGACTACAGGTAACCAAATTGTAATAATCTCAGGGGGGGGGGGGGGGGGGATCAAAATGAAAACAACACCAGGGATACTACGATAGACTCCATGCTAACAGCATTTTCACTCATTCAAGGGACTAACCAATTTGTAAAAACTTAGAAAGACAACATAAATACAACACCAGGGGTTCTTATACTTTGGTCTTGAATAACAGAAAAACAAACCAGGAAAATCCAAGAACAAGAAAATTGCATTTGATGTGATCCTGAAGCCTTACAGCTAAGTCTATACGTAAATACATGTTGGGAGAATTATGCATATTAACAAAAATTAATGCAAGAACTAACAAGACCATAGCATGTCCAGGTCAAAGATACAAAAAAGGAAGTTCTGTTGCAGTACCAAGGTCACATACCAGGGGGCACAAAATCAATCTTGACCTCCATCTCCCCAACCCCTACCCACCTATCATATATCACCCAGAGGTTCTTGAGTTATGCCTACAAAAATCAGGACACACATGCATTGACACACACACACACAGAGAAAACCCTCCTATACACCAGGCACACACAGACACACCATAAACAATCCCTCCATTTTCATGGAGGTAAAAACTTACACTGGTGTAACTGCTTACCTGGTATGTAAGTGAGCATGATTCCAACCAGGAAGTAGTGGTAGTAGAAGGAGAAGTTGATCGGGTTCGGCATTTCCAGGGAAAAAGCCTTCTGCTCAGCTGCTGGTGCCACTGCATTGTAGATGGCTAGGAGCTCCCCCTAGAGGAATTGAATGGATGTGCATGACACCTTTGGACATTGAAGTTAACATAAATTTTGTATATGAACTCAACAAGACTTAATTACTTACATAGGTATGACAGGGTGCATGTAATTCTCTCACTGCTTTTTTCACATTCTTCAAGGTACATGCACTATCATACAGATAGTATGTACAATTTGTAGAAATGATTTTTACCCTTGCTGGTTGCTTTGTTGGTGGCTTATGAAGAAAGAAACCTTCCACCAAAACGTACTAAAACATGGGTATTATTGAGAAAGCCATACTTACCGACACACCAATCGGATACAGCACTATGAAGAATGTATATCTAAAAGAAATGATGAGAACCCATTAAATTATTGCCATATTACACAATAGTAAGTTATATTTCATAGCACTGGACAGCGCTTCTTGGATAAGAGAACTTTAAAATTGAGAATACCTATTTGTCTGAAATCAATTAGGCATTCGTTAAAGTACAAATCTATATCCCACAAGTTACTCTGCATCTGAGCAGATCCGTTGAAAAGCAGGTTTAAAAACCTAGTTTGAAAACCTGCTTTTCAACAGATGCCAGTGTTGCTTGAGTAACTGCTATTTGGTATATCTTATTACCTGGAAGTCTAACCTTCTTTGACGTATCAGAGAAAAGAATGGAAGAGGAATGGATACCTGCACCACTGTAAGATGTAAGGTTTCATGTTGAGCAGTGCGAAGGTGTAGAAGGAGTACCGGATGATTTCTGTGATGGTCCAGGCTGCAACACATAGGCTCATACCCAGGCTGGTCTGGGCCTGGGAAAATATACAGAACATAATGTTACATATGTCCTCATAGCCAGGAATCTACGAGAAGTCTGGTCTGGAGCTAACCAAATATACAGAATATCTTCTACAATTTACATTCTGTACAGGGCTGTTCCTATGCTTTAATTTTTCTCCATCCAGTTCATTGTTTGCTGTCAATTTTCCTTACAGCTAACAATAACAGCTCCTAAGGCTAACTTGTTTTCAGACTGACATACAGAGTAGCTCCCAGGTTGTGTTGTATATAACATACGTACCTCCCTAAAAGGATGTGCCACGCCCCAGACCAGGAACACCCGTGAGAAAACCTGGAACGCCGTCAGGAGGACGTTGGAGGGAACGATACCCAGCGCGGCGTGCACGATCTATACACACACCAAGCAACAAGAACACATTACAGGGTTAAATATGGCATTATAAACTTGGGACATACACATAATAAGCTATGTCCATTCTTCTCCGGAGGCAATGCCAAGTACTAGTACTAAGTAAAGGCTAAATCAATTTAAAAGTAAATTCAGCCTAATTTTGCTTAGTAGCCATTGATTAATATTATAGATGTATCCTGTGTTCACTTATGTTGTATTATCCTCTGTTCATTTATACTATTTGTTGGTGTGTGTCTTATAAGTTATAAGCCCACGCGGGCTGGGCATTTGTAAAATGCAGACACTTAAATAAGATTCATTCAGTCATTCATTCATTCATATTTTAGTATTAATAAGGCAAAGCATGTATATATGAACAAACAGCAATTTAATGACATGTCGATGAAGATCAGACATCCATGTAATAATTCAAGATCTGCCAAAAAGCAGTTACTCAAGCAACTGGATATGATTTTGAAAACAGTCAGACGTTTCAGGTGGCATCGTTCATCACACTGTGATTGGCTGCAAAACGACATTACACTGTAGCTCCTGTATTGAAACAACAGGAGCTAATTGACTCATTTGCATCAACAATCTTACAATTTATTTCTAACACAGATTATTCAAAATTTGTCTCCAACTCCTTTGCAAAAATGTCAATTCATAGTAGAGTATAAAACAAGATCTTTAACCAGCTTTCCTCAGTCAGTGTCACTGACGAAAGGTAGTAGATAATAACTGAAACGTCTGACCGTTTCCAAAATCATATGCAGTTGCTTGTATAACTGCTTTTGGTCAATTTAATGACATATTTCCCACTCACCTCCAGGATAGCAAGAGACTGGAACACTTTCAGTACCACCTCTACACTGTCATATATCCCTGAGTACATCTGTGGGGGGCTGGGGTTGGTCAGCATGTGTATCAGGTACACATAGAGTACCGCTATCCATCTGTAACAAGGTAAAACATCAGGTACACATAGAGCACAGCTATCCATCTGTAACAAGGTAAAACATCAGGTACACATAGAGTACTGCTATCCATCTGTAACAAGGTAAAACATCAGGTACACATAGAGTACTGCTATCCATCTGTAACAAGGTAAAACATCAGGTACACATAGAGTACTGCTATCCATCTGTAACAAGGTAAAACATCAGGTACACATAGAGTACCGCTATCCATCTGTAACAAGGTAAAACATCAGGTACACAGACAGGACTGCTATCCATCTGTAACAAGGTAAAACATCAGGTACACATAGAGTACTGCTATCCAACTGTAACAAGGTAAAACATCAGGTACACATACACATGATACAGGACTGCTATCCATCTGTAAAGGGACAGTAAAGTAAAAAAACATCATCATCGTATATCCTTACGTACATCTGGGGGGGCTGGGGTTGGTCAGCGTGTGTACCAGGTACACATAGAGCACCGCTATCCATCTGTAACAAGGTAAAAAAATCAGGTACACATACAAGACTGCTATCCATCTGTAACAAGGTAAAACATTTGTGAAAACATCTATGTTGAGCCCTGATTATATGCACAAGGGTATAGGTACCGGGTATATACACATCACTACCAGTGGACTAGCCCTTGCTGTAGTGGCTTGCACAAATGTGTGGCCCAAGGGCTACAAAAATGGAGATGGGTGCCACCCCTACTAGTAAGCATCTGTTATAGACCTACATATAACATAACCTAGCTTCCATGATTGGGAATTCTTACTGAGCCTGATTAAATCTTGCTTATAGCAGCCTACTCAGAGAAGACCACTGGCCAATTACAGCCCGGGACAGCACAGTTTGTGTTACACAGACTAGGAAATATCTTAGCTTTCATCTTATGTTTACTCAGTAGGAATTTTGATACTGGCTTATCAGTTATCTGCCTTGAGCATTTTGTTGAAATATCATCTAAATACTTTAGGCCCACAAGACAAAAGATCACAAAAGGGTGCATGGCTTAAATACACAAGTAGTGATTTTATCAACAGGATTACTAAAGTAAATATACATTTGAGTCTGCTGTGTCCCAGTATTGAGGACATCCTTACTAGTACACACACCCTACAATGTAAACAAAACTATCTGATAACAGTTTGTAATCCCAGGAATGTTCACCAACACTACACACAAGATATTTGAGAAGCAGCCAAGGTGACACTGTCCAGTGTCCAGCTAATGGTAGACTCCTCCAGGCCTTCTCTCCAAGCAGAGGTTGGGCTCTGGCTGTTTTTTAACATTTCTTTAGGCATTTCTATTGGGTATTCTATTTTGCGGCTGTGAGAAATCAAGAAAGCTGTACAAAATAGAAAGCCCGATAAAAACGCCTAAAAAAGTTTTTAAAAAAGCTGGAGCATAACCTCTGCTTGGAGAATACACTGGGCCTTCCCACGGGGTTTAGGATAGAAGAATTTTACAATAGGGCAAATCATTGGCTATAACGAGCTAGTCCACGTGTGTGTGGAGCTAGTCTACAGTATTAGACTTTAGAGCAACATTTCGCACTGCACTGGCAAATCTAAGATCGCCAGTCTATTCTTCCTATCTAACTGTTATAGCCAGTATAGTCACCATGGGCTAAGGAAATGTGAGATGACTTAATTGGTCACTGCTTTAGAATTTGAAAAATAGAAATAAAATTCTGAAAGCCAAATCCCACTTTCAATATCTAAAATTTGTTGTTCGTTTATAAATATTTATCTACAAGTTATTCATGCAAGATTCTAGGTGTTAATTGTGAATATAGTTGTGTAAAAACAGTCGTAAATATGCAAAAATGCCATGCCCGTCGCCACGCCCCTTTTTGCCCCACCCAAGACCAAGGTCGATCGTTTTACATTATCTGGGTTTAAAATAGAAAGATAATTATTTCAGTCTAGTGGAGTAAAGTTGAGCATGGAGTGGGGGCACATGATAAAATAATACATTTCTTTTTTTCTCAACTCCTACACGTAGGTAGCCGCGGGCGACTGTAGGTCTATCTATCGCTATGCTCTCGACCTTTATAAGCGATAATAGGCCAACAGTCGTCTCTGCGGCTAACACGTAGGTTACATTTTGATTGCAAATGGACAAAGGAAAATGATATTATGAGCATATAAAAAATTTAAGCTGCCAGGATCGCACCCGAAACGTAATATATTGTATATTTCTATTGGAGGGTTTACAATATCGTCTAAGACTCGAGTAAAACTGAAAGATTTTTCTCTCACTCTGCAAAAACGGAACGCAAGGGTCAAAGTCTCAATATTTGGTACCGTTGTAAACAAATTATGCATGATTTTAGCATGGTCACTTTCTCGACATGTAACAACGTTTTTCAAAGAAACTGAACATCCAAAACACCAAAGAAACACACAGAAAGGATAGTCATGAGCGAGTCAGTGAACCAGTTTAAATCCAACTTGGATCGACACTGGGAACACCTGTGGTACGTCCATGAAGGATGCGTCTAGAGCAGTCCACTACAGGCAGAGGCCTTTCTTGACTGAAGATGGTATCCAGGTATCCAGGTAAAGTCTTTACTAACCCTGCCGTTAGCACGATGTTGTACAGAATAAGCCATCCACGCGCCAGAGGCCCGGGGCCGGTCCGAGGTTTGGACGTAGACTTCGGCCCAGCTTTGCCACCTGCC
This sequence comes from Branchiostoma floridae x Branchiostoma belcheri, assembly GCA_019207045.1. NCBI lineage: Eukaryota > Metazoa > Chordata > Leptocardii > Amphioxiformes > Branchiostomatidae > Branchiostoma > Branchiostoma floridae x Branchiostoma belcheri. The sequence continues at coordinate 1,963,311 of CM033040.1, read as the reverse complement.
GCCATGTTGGGAGTACTGGGGGTTAAAGGTCATCAAAATGGCGGGAAATTTCGAAGTGCAGTGCTACGCTCAGAGTAATCTCCCAGCAGATGTAAGGTGTTTTTTCTGGTTTTTATACGATTTTCTCTGGGAGGCGAAGACAGATCACTAGTCACCCCTTACCCCCCACACACCCACCCAGAAGACATGTCGGTTGGAAATGCACTGTCTTGTTTTCGTCTTTCTTCCATTAGTGTTTTTATTCAAATAATACCTCACAAAGAAACAATAAATACAAAGAAATACCATTAGTGTTACCAAGGAGCTTTTAAAAGCTCCTTGGTGTTACACAAAGTAAAAAATAGCGGTAAAGGAAAAATATAACAGATATGCCCTTGTACAGACGCAAACACACTCCAGAGGATATTTCACACGTCAATGACCGTCAATATGTAGATTTGGTCAGAAGAAGGCGACACACCTGCAACGCCATTTATCTATTTATTCAAACTTCACCATAAACAAACAGAAAACAAACAAAAATGGCGGGAAAGGCAAAAAAAACACCTCTTCTAGTTGCCTCCCGTACAAATAATAGTAATAATGATAACAATGAATAAAGACGATAATGAAAATAATGATGAACAAAATAATAATGATAATAACAAGTTATATTCCGCTGTTACAATACCCAAGGCGTATGTATCGAAAATCGAAACGAAAGCATCCATATGCAGTTATACATTGTGATATATAGATAAACAGCGACAAAAGTTAATGCATGTACTATTTTAGCTTGAAGTATGTGAAGTACATCAGTCTTATAATACATTAGTCTCATAACTATCATACCATAGTTGTAAAGTACTTGTTTCCATATATGGTGCGTTGTAAAAGTATAAAAAATGACCACAAGCAAAATTAACACATCAAAATCACATGCAAAATCACCATCCACCATAAAACAGACTATCATCAATAAGGCTTTCGTTCCTTCATTTCTGACAAGACCGCAACAACACGATCACACATTCCACATCAAAACTACTATCCTACCATAAAACAGACTAAGCATTCATTGTTGTAGCTATCGGTCCTTTTTTCCGACAAGACCGCAACAACAGGGTCATAACATTTCACGTCAAAACATTAACACATTAAAATGGCGACACCCCTTCCCATCATACACCATAGTTAAGTTCAGTCCATCCTTAATTTGGCCTTACCATGATCCTTACATGGGAAACAAAATGGCGGCGCCCACACAGGTTTTGTTGTCGCAGACCTGTAACTAACGCGGTATCGCACAGATTTGGAACGGATGCGGCCTCAAGTTCATTCCAAAGATACCCTCCAAGTTTGGAGGAGGAGCGCCCTCTGGCGTCCTGAAGGTGAATGACTGCAGCATTGCCGAGAAGAACAGGAAAAGCTCCATCCTGGCCAGCTGCTCACCCAGACACACACGGCGGCCTGCAAATACAAAATGCCAAAAAGTATTATCAAGTTTTTAACCATTGTACAAAGCAGCTTCGAAACAAGCAAATATCTGCCGTAGATTGCTAAAAATAGATATCGGAAAATGTATTCTAATGTCATAGAATATTCCAAGGTCAAAAAAAGATGCGAAAGAACGAATATACATAAGATATTGTTCGGTACTATAGAATACACTCTGGTAGTGCGAACAAGGACACATCATCAGTATACTAGATTCTGTGTATTCAGGGATTTATAAGTCCGACCTTCATGGCCACAGAGCTATATAGATTTCATAATGAACTTGGGGGGGGGTGAAACTTTTTTTTGATTACATGCTCGCATCAGTTTTGGAGTTCCCAGAGAATGCCATCCATATAATCAAATCAACATGGCCTTACCTCCTCCAAAAGGCATGAAGGACTCGAGCTTGTTGATGACTTTCCCTTCCGCGTCCAGAAACCTTTCGGGGTCAAACCGGTCCGGGTCAGGCCAGTAGGCTGGGTCCGTGTGGAGGGAGTGCAGGTTTGGAAGGACCTGGAGAAAAAGAAGAAAGAAGAAAGATTGCAGGGTCCCCTTGGAAATCAGTTATTTACAACTAAAGAAAGAAAGAAAGAAAGAAAGAAAGAAAGAAAGAAAGAAAGAAAGAAAGAAAGAAAGAAAGAAAGAAAGAAAGAAAGAAAGAAAGAAAGAAAGAAAGAAAGAAAGAAAGAAAGAAAGAAAGAAAAGGACGCCACCAACTCGATTTCTCGGAGAATAGATATCTATATATCTATATGATTCTTCAAGTGGATTCATTACATTGGGTCCCTTGGATCACATAATCATCATTTTGTGATGTGGCTACCTGTAAACTCGAATTTCTGCAACGAACTGATAACTCACCTGTGTTCCCTTAGGGATGTCGTACCCCTGCACGGTGACGTCCTGTGTGGTGGCGTGGGGAAGTGAGACGGGAACCAGAGTGCGGATCCTCATGGTCTCCATCAGGCAGGCGTTCACGTAGGGCAGCTGGGAGCGGTGGGACAGGGCGGGCAGACTCTCACCAACAACGGCATCAAGCTCCTCATGGACCTGTGTGGACAAGCATCACCGATTACAATTGAAGAAGAGTGTGGATCCGCATGGTCTCCAGCAGGCAGGTACTTGAGTAGGGCAACTGGGAACGGTGGGACAGGGCTGGCAGACACTCACCAACAACGGTATCAAGCTCCCCATGGACCTGTGTGGACAAGCATCACCGATTACAATTGAAGAAGAGTGTGGATCCGCATGGTCTCCATCAGGCAGGTATTTGAGTAGGGCAGCTGGGAACGGTGGGACAGGGCGGGCAAACTCGCACCAACAGCGGCGTCAAGCTCCTCCTGTACCTGTTTGGATGAAACTTCATCAATGTAGCGACTAAATGCATATTTGGGCTTCAAGCAAAGACTGCAAGAACGTTAACCTACTGGGGGCAGACCTCATAGATTGAGGACTAGGTCTGAAAAGAAAAATTCAGGAGCTAAGGAAGCTGGCGATGAACAGGATGAAGTGGAGAGAGTTGAAGAAAGACTGATTGCAGGTGCATGGTGTCCCGACCACTGCAGCTACAGAACACGTTGGACTACTGTGCCCTTATATGTTTGCAACTGTCTTAAGCTGCGAGAAGAAGTTGAACCTGTGTATACTAGCATGTAGTACTCTCTGTTGATGTAGAAAGATACAACTGTTCTGTTTGTGCCTTATCGCTAGAACCTGTTCTCAGCTTGTTTGAGCATAAATATACAACAAAGGTCTTTCATTCCTTAAAGGTTTAAACGATGCTGATATAACTTGCTCACACGTACCTTCTTCTGGATCTCGGGGTTGACCTTCATGTAGAGTAGACTCCACAACAGCGTATTGGTTGCCGTGTCTATTCCCGCGTAGAACAGATCCTGGGCCATCTGCAGGACGTTTTCGTCCGTCAGGTCGTTCACCTTTTGAAAATAGTTTCATCGGGTTGGTAGAATATAGGATATAGGAGAATTCTTTTTACAAAACCAATAGGTACTTACATTGCTTATGTTTCTTATGTCCCATGTTATGTCTCTCAGACACCTTCGTCAGAGCTTCTAACTGGAGTTCTGCTTCTCACCGCTATATGTAGCCGATGTAGCTATAGGTGGCGCTTTTGCGGTAAGAAAACGGTGGTAAAGGAGGCGATCTGGATAAGAAAGTCATTCCCAGTGATGAACCGGGACGAGGGGGGAATACAAGCTTAGTGAGCCACGTTTGGGATTGTTTTCTCACCGCAAAAGTGCCACCTACATCGGCTACATATAGCGGTGAGAAGCCGAACTCCAGTAAGAAGCTCTGATGAAGGTGTCTGAGAGACATCGAAACGTAAGCAATGTAAGTACCTGCTGGTTGTGTAAATAAATAATACTCCTATATCCGTTCACCTTTTCCTGGCGTTCAAATTCCAGCAGACAGAAGTCGATGAAGTCTCGCGGATTCTCGCGGTCCAGGTGTTCTCGATGGCGCGAGATCTCGTCTCTTACCACGTTTCGGATCTTGAGGGCCTCGTCCAATCCATCGGTGCCGGCGATGTTCACTGGATAATGATATGTGGGAATAATTACACGTGAAGGCAGAGTTGTTGCTGTTTTTTGTGACAAGGCTATGGATTGTTGAAATATATACGCTTTTGCATTGTTTCATCTGCAAAGATGTAAGGATGCCTACTGTATTGTTTTTGTTTTTGTCAGCAGGGCCAACCCTTTGTAGTAACCACAGGCTAGTTGGGCAGCCCTTGCTGTGCGTGCTGAACAGCCAAACTAATAAATAAATAAATAAATAAAGCTATTCACAGACCTGTAGAAAAGGTTCTGAACAGAGCAAATCTTACTTACCAATAGGAACGAACCGTAAGAAGGGAAACACATTCATGCTTTGCCCAGCTCCGATTTTAACTATGACGCTGTCGATCGCCCCCGACAGCTCCCGGAACGTTTCATCGCCGTAGTCGTACCGCTTTCCGAACACCATGGAACAGATGACGTTTGCAACCGTTACGGTGACGTCATGAGCGACGTCAAAGGGCTGTCCGTTGTTTTCTGCAATCTGAACAGAACTTCTTTTAGCAAAAGGATTCGTTTGCCTTTAATAAGGCTTTGGCCAGTCTAGATATGACCCTAGATAGACCACATTCCATCGTCATTTTTGTTTTCACTATTATGAATCATGGAATTATGAAATTAAAGCAGCTTCTCAATACTGCGGTACAAATGTCCTCATGAGGTGCGTGATGAACATTTTAAGTTTTAAGAATGCATCAAATAACAATGGCCAGCTGCAGAAGGGAAAAGCATGCGAGTGAATGAATGAATTTATCATCAATCGCACAGGGTACAATGTATGGCAACCAATAACAACTAATAGCTATATAGACAATGATAAAATCTATCGACATATCAATCAAGAAAATGCCTTAACTGCTATCTCACAAACGATCTGACAGCTAAGTAAACTCAGGAATCCACACAATGTCCATCTCCTGTTCGATCCTACCCTGCTGCGAAGACAGTTTGCTTCCTCCCGAATGTGTTCCTCGGTGCTGCCGAGTCCGACCTACTGCTTTCTGAAACCTAGAGTAAGGTCTTACCTCTGCTTGGAGATTAGCAATTACTACTACTTGATTCACGTCGACGAAGGTTAGACAGCATTGTACACAAGGTAACAGTTTAAAAGATTTTGGTCCACATCTTTCCAGTCGCTTCAGTAACTGTTACGTTGCGACGGTTGCGTACAGGATGGTTTATTTTGGACAACAGGACAGTCTCTTCAACGCAACTATTCAATGTAAAAAGAGGACGCCATTGGGTTACCCGGGAGGGCACCTAGGATCGCCTAGGGCACCTATTAGGGCGCTCATTCATAGAATTTAACTTTATCACCCTTAAAGTAGGAATTTACAATGTCCATCCCTTTGTTGATCTTACCCTGCTGCGAAGACAGTTTGCTTCCTCCCGAATGTGTTCCTCGATGCTGCCCCGTCCAACCTTCATGCCCAGGTTCCTCAGAGCGGCGGTGGCGAACCTCTTCCTCTGCCTGAACCCGGGACCCCATCGCGCGGCAGCTATGTCTAAAGGAACAAAAATCTGTAATAACTACAAAAAATATGATTTTGCTTGTCAAAAAGCAGTTACTTAAGGTCCCCTTTCCACTAGACGGCGATCTTGCTGTGCTCACACTGCGACCTAAATAGGATATGTGTAACCTTCACTTTCACACTGGGTATATCATACAATATGTATACGTAAAAGTGTGACTGAGAAGACAACAAAACATGGAAAGTGTAAAAAAAAATTCGTTTCTTTTCGTTACAATTCGTTGAGGGATATGTCAAACATGCATGTGGTCGCAGAGAGAGCGCGGCGAGAGCGCCGTCCTAGTGGAAAGGGGATATAACTATAATCAACCGGATATGATTTTGGAAACGGTAAGACGTTTAAAAAAACATCCGTTCTTTTTCGTCAGTGACACTGGAAAGATATTGTTGGAGAGATCTTTAATATCCTAGCTGTGAATTGATATGAAAAAGAGATCTATTTTGCTTGAACATTATTTATTCATGAGCAGCTCAAATCAGCCGTGCAGACCAAGGTCGCTTCTCATTGAGGTCACGAAGGAGGTAAGGGTCAGGTAAAATAACAGAGATAGAGAATAGATCGAATACCAATACATCTATCAACGTATATCATTTTCTATGTACACGGCACAAAAACATACAGTACAGCAAAAGCTTCGGGTTCTTAGTCGTTGTCCGTTCGTTTTGGTCATTGCTTCGTCTTATCACAGAAAAGGATCATGATAATTTCACAGTTTGCTGCAGGCAGAGTAAAGACCGCGGAAACGGCCACCAAGCACTGTTGACAATGGAATGTGCGGGGGGGGGGGGCAATCCTTTCCCCTTTTACGTCTTGATGGAACTTAAGACACTAAACAAGGTCATGAGCCTACTCAGTTACAGGTACTCAAGTAACTGGATATGGTTTAAGACATGCATGGTCAGAATTTCAGACAGTAACGGCTGTGTCACTGACGAAAGACCACTTAAATCCGTTCTTCCCAAGGCCAACAACGGTTAGACACTGGAAACACCTTCTAGAACACATCATCAAAGCTTAGACTCTACAGGCATTTAAAAATGCATTGAATAACTCTATCTCAACCACTGTTATTGGTACTCAACAAAACCAGAAGAAGAAGAAGGTAACAGATCATATCTGAAATGCCGGACAGTTTCCAAATGCCAGTTGCTGGAGTAGCTATTATTTGGGATTATTATTTGGACATATCTCACTTTACATTTTCCAAAGTCGGACAGCGTATCGAACAGGTAGTTTGGCGGCCTGGACGCGAGCAGCTCGGACCTGTCCACGAGCGCGTCCTTGACGGCAGCGTAGCCGTTCAGAACCACCACATCTTCCATCCCCATCCTGACGGTGAAGACGTCCCCGTACTGCCGCCTCCACGCCGTCAGCTTCAGGTGAGGCGCTCGGCCCAAGGCGAGGAGGTGCCCGAGAACAGGCACGCGTCCTGCCGGGTAAGGAGGCAGGTTTCGTGGACGCCTCAACAGCGCACATGTCAGCAGAAAGGCCGCACAGAAGACGAGAAAAGTTTGTAGAGTCAGCCCAGAGATCTGAAAAGTCTCCAGGACGGACTCAGCTATCCAGCCAAAGAACGCAGCAGCCATCTTAAGTCAAGAATGTAGTAGACAAAAAAGGCCAAAGAGTCAAGGGCACACCCATGCAGTGGGTATTGTTTGTTTGTTTGTTTGTTTGTTTGAACCTTTGTTTGTTCATTAATCGGCCAACTGGCTGCTTTTCATTGATCATGAGGTCATGAGGGAAGATTAGGTATATACCAGAGATACATTTAACATCATTTAAAGTCCTATTGAGTCTTATGAGTCTATATGCACAATTTTACATACATGGTACAAAAAACATAATAGTGAGAGCTGCTACAGGATTCGAGTCCGTTTATTTCGGTCGTTCCCGTTACTTTAAGAGTCTCTTAAACGAAGCCAGGGTTGGGGCTGTGCGTATGTTCGGTGGTAGACTGTTCCAGATGGTGGTTCCACGGTAGGCGATGGCTCCACTGAAGGTTATGACCTAAGAAGCGTGTTTCATGACAAGGTGTAACCTGATCAGCTTGCAGATAAACCTGTCTCTTTGTGGCGGCGGTCAGATATCAGCTCTTGCCATCTGTCATCATTAAATGTGACCTCCACTGACATTCCGTTGAAGACAAGACTGACATGATCAAAACACAAGGAATAAGATTTGAGACACCTTATACGTCGATGAAATATCTTCATTATGCAAATGAAATTTACATTAATCTATGTTTGGATATATATATATAGAACAACACGATGTATTCCGTATCACCCGAGGTACTAGCCCGACCGCGGGAAGGATCGCCCGAAGGCCGGAGGGTGAGCCGACCCGCGGGAGGACTGGGCCGAGGGTGATACGGAACACATCGTGTTGCAGTTTGGCAATCTGGGGAAAGAAACTGTTGCTGTAGAAAGACTAACCGATCGGTAATTGAACAGTATAGGGTTGTGCGTTTGAAGAAAACCTACAACTAGTGTTGCGCTACAAGACTCTCAGTGGAGGGACAAGTAGTATGAGATCATTGGGGCAACAGTCATGAATGAATGAATGAATGGTTTATTGAAAAAAGGTTATACCTCGCAGCCAGAGGCTGAATTGCGTATACGGTACAGGCGTGGCACAGTAGCATGTCTTCACTTATCATACACTTTAAAACTTTAAGACAACTTTTGTCTTAATTGGAACATGATTACAATCGACTATTCACACTATGGCACAATAACATGTCTCGTCTTATCATACACTTTAAAACTTTAAGACAATTGGTCTTACTAGGAACATGATTAAATAGACTATTCACACCGTTATTATCAATTGTTAAGGAGGCGAACTAAATTTGGCATTGGGGAATTTCGGTATCGGTTTGTTCTGCACTTTACAGTTTTGAGCTTCTTAGAGTTCCTGGTGTTTCTACCATGGAGTTCCCCTACTGTGGGTGGGAGGAGTTCAGGGCTGAGTTTGCCAGCAAACTTCAGGCATAGGTCCTCTCGTCGGTCCTTCAGTGACTTTAGACCGGTTAGCTGCAGAGCTGACTCATAGTTAGTGTACTGTCCCTTCAGAATTGTGCGCAGTGCCCTCTTCTGAACCCGCTCCAACCTTGTAACCTGCATACTTGTCAGTCCAGGATTCCATACAGGAACGCAGTTTTCCACCACTGGCCTGATGAATGACGTGTACACCTGAAGTAAGTCCTCGGATGACAGATGGAAGTTACGTAATCTCCTTAGCAGAAAGAGACGGCCATTTGCTTTTGAAAGCATGTACACCACGTTAGCCTCCCATTTCAAGTCAGCCTGTAGAAGTACTCCCAGGAGACGCGCAACTGACACAATCTCAAGTTCTTTACCATTGATGGTAAGAACCAGTGGTGGGGGAGGGCGCATCATGAAACAGAAGATCATTACCTTGCATTTGTCCGCGTTTAAAAGCATGTGATTTTGTTCTGACCATTGGTTGAAGTTGTCCATTTCCTGTTGCATGATGGACGGTTGCTGGTAGTGTCTGGATTCGGCCATTGACAAATCGTCCACAAACTTCCATTCCGACACCTCGGGGGGTATGTCTCTGACCGCATCGTCGAAGACTGCCAGGAAAATAAGTGGTCCTAACAGTGTACCTTGTGGAACAGAGCAAGACAACGTCTCCCATTCGGAAAGTTCACCACTGTAACGTACGCGTTGGCGGCGTGCAGACAAGAAGTCACATATCTATGGAACGATGCACGATCTTGTTCCAAGTTTAATCAGCTTACATATGGCGGTGGTATGATCGATGCGGTCAAAGGCCTTCGAAAAATCAGTCATAACCAGAGTTGAGATATTCCCAGGCTTGTCCGATCCTTTGCTTAGGTAATCGACCAGGCTGACCAGGTAGTGAGTCGTGGAGCGCCCCTTAAGGCCCCCGAACTGTTGCGGATCTAGTGAGGGTGTGATGTCATTCAGCAACCACTTGCACACGAACGACTCGGCCACTTTTGCCAGCTGGGATGTGAGAGAAACTGGGCGTAGCTTATCAACAGACGGAGGTTGAGACTTTGGCAGGGGAACGACAACTGCATCCTTCCACTCCTGTGGGACATATCCCTCTGTAAAAGAGGCATTCAGGATGTTTGCAATGGGCTCACTCAACTCGCAGGAAAACTCCTTTAGTATTCTGGTACTGAGTTGGTCTGGGCCTGTGGCTTTCCCCACCTTCAGTTGGCGAAGTACACGTCCCAAGGGTGGACCTCTGGTGGCGGAGACTTGTAGGGCCGGTAGGCTGGCAGTTGTTCAGGGTCTAGGCCAGGACGGCCCTGCGCAATACCTGCGAATTGCCTATTGATGAAGTTGGCCACATACCGCCCGTCCGCCGTCTCGAAGCCTGGTCATGGAAGTCATGGAAGTCATGGAAGTACCGGTAAAAAAGGGGACATAGATGAAACGTTTCACCTGTGGGATAGAGGGTCGATCTTTGATGCTAACTGATTGCCCATGGGGGATACAAATTCCTCTTTGAATGCGGTGTAGAAGTTGCAGACAGTCCTTCGGGGTCCTGTACCCATGCAGTGTCTCGCCAGTACAGTCTGAAAAAAGCGTCCCCTATCCCGTGATTTGGGCCCTGCATGTTGTCTTTCGCTCCAGAGATGAACGTAGAACCTAGCCTCTACCAGGCTTCGTGGTTTGGTGGTCTAATTGTAGAAATTGGTCAAATAGAGTAAATAGTACGCTAGGGGAGTCAGCCGGCCGAGTAGGGACATTCTCCAAACCACATTGTGGTTTGAAAAATGGACCTACTCGGCCGGCTAGATCTATTTGTCCAATTTCGACAATTAGACCATCAAACCACGGAGCCTGGTAGAGGCTACGTAGAACCTACGGCCCACTTGAATAGAAAAATTTAAAGGTTCAGAAAGACAAACAAACTGTGTGTATTACACATTGTGTTTATAAAATATGACTCATTTCTTCTGACCAATGGCATCGCATTAAAAATGCATCTTAGGGCGCGGCCATAAATGTCGTACATCGACGTACGCCGATGATCGCTAACTTCGGGCATATTGGAGGACAAAAATGTACGTCTCCTGCAAATTTCAACTGTCTTGGTACACAAAATGCTGTTTGGAATCCATCTAAGTGGTTGGTTCTGTCACAGCCTGGTTAAAAATCATAATATTGGCATCAAAATCGTGCGACGATCGCAGGATTATGTCACGGACCGCGCTCATAGCATATAGAGGGTATGAATTGTAAGAAAGATTAAGGGGGCGGATGTGGCCCCTGACTGTGACCATATCTTTGGCACTCCTTAATATGGATTGCGATACAAAATTCGCCTTCTGACCCCTATGCTGTGGGAAAAAAATCTGTTCATAACCAGATCACCTTAGGCTTAGGTCACCTTTCCAAGCCGGGGCAAACGAAAAGAAAAGTTAAAATGTATTCCCAAAAATTAAAACACAAATCACACCCATGAGTATCATTTCGACATTTTGTGAATTTCTATACCTCTTATATCATTCTTTTGCCCCCGAAAGCTGCCCGGCCGGGCCCCGGTTTGGAAAGAATTTGGAAGAAGAACTTTATTGCACGACAACTGTACATGATACAATGTATGGCAACAACTATTACACAAAGTAAAAAATAGAGGTATAGGATAAAGCTTAACAAAAATGTGACCTTTCATAGCCACAGCAAGGCCAGGCAAAACACGTTGACAGAATCACAGATGACGTGGTCGAACTGGTTGCTAGCTCTATTATATAACGATAAATCACCCGATGTGAATGCCTCCTTTGTCACATTATCCAAAGAACCAGTAAGATCACTATTTGTTGCCTAATTAACGAAGACAGTGCTGACGGCTAGAGAAGACAACTGCGATGTTTTCAGCATTCGTGTCTGTCTAATTTCTGGGTTTATACTAGTGTGGTTTTCTACAATGATGTGTCTCCCCTGAAGTGAGAGACTGTTCGCTGACCCTGCTAGCATAGTGTGTGCATAAAGCTAAGAAAAACACTGAAGAAACGCGTCGGTAAAAAATGGCGGAGACCGAGACCACACTTCTCGTGGGAAAGGTTGGTTTACACCACAGTTTGTTTGTTTGTTTATTTATTTGAGACTGCAGTTTTTGCTACAAATCTATAAGCAGAGGTAATGATTCGACTTGGGCTCGGTGATTGGCAATTTTTAATTCTTACGTGGAAGCAATTGAAGACTCAAAGTATACATTAGTAAAATACCGAGACACTAAACGTTGCCAAAACGCTTCTAACACCCTGAGATAGAGTTGACACCTTAAATAGTAAGTAAGTTTGTCTTGTTAGTTTCGCCAAGAATGTTGTGTTTCCGGTAATGTTTGTTTGTATGAATGTATGTGTGCATAGACGGTTTTACCGTTCTTCGGCGTAACACATCATTGTGTGTGTGTGTGTCCGTGTTTGTGTGCGTGTATGTGTGCGCGTGTGTGTGTGTGTGTATTTGTGTGTGTGCGTGTGTCTGTATGTGTGTGTGTGTGTGTCTGTATGTGTGTGTGTTTGTGTGTGCGTATGTGTGTGTGTCTGTATATGTGTATGTGTGTGTGTTTGTATGTGTGCGTGTGTGTGTGTAGAAGGCATGGAAGAATTGTATTAATTTGCCCCCCCCCCCCCCCCAGCGGCTCATTACGGTCCTGCAATGGAACTTCCGGTTTTGATATCTGGAGGTCCCGACATGCCATGATCGTGATTTTTTAGACTAAGTGTAGTTCTTGCCTTTTGGCAGAGAGCACTCTTGTGTGTATATGTGTTAAAATAATCATACGCTTCATTAGGCTAATGGTGTAGTTATTGGAGAGAAATTTTACATACTAACTGCAAAATGTTTCCTTATTGCACACTATGCGCGATTTATTACTAACGTTCTTTGTACCTCTTTTGAACAGCGGACTAACGATGTCTCGGAGGAAACATCGCAGGTGTCTCAGCCACCCAGTTCTACAGAAGATGCCAAGTTCTCCTCCAAGCTGGGGATGTTCCTGACGTCCATCGGTTGTGCCGTGGGGACAGGGAATGTGTGGAGGTTCCCGCGAATTGTCGCTAACAACAGTGGCGAGAAGGGTGAGCGGAACTAATGATGTACAATCTCTCACTCTCTCTGTTTCTCTTGCTCTCTCTCTCTCTGTCACTCTCTGTGTTTGTCTCTCTCCCTCTGTCTGTCTCGCTGTCTCTATCTCTCTCTCTCCCTCTCTCTCTTTCTCTCTCTCTCTCGCTCTGTCTCTCTCCCCCTGTCTGTCTCGCTGTCTCTCTCTATCCCTCTGTCTATCTATCTATCTTTCTCTCTGTCTGTCTGTCTCTCTTTATCTCTCTCCCTCTCTCTCTTTCTCTCTCTCTCTCTCTTTCTCTCTCTCTCTCTCTCTCTCTCTCTCTCTCTCTCTCTCTCTCTCTCTCTCTCTCTCTCTCTCTCTCTCTTGTGTGTGTGTTATTGTGCGGTGGGGACGTGGAACGTGACTGTGGATGTTTCCGCGTATTGTCGCTAACAACAGCGGGGAGAAATGTGGGCGGACTGATGATGAATGATCTCTCTCTTACTCTTTCTCTGTTTGTGCCTGACTCTGTCTGTCTGCCTACCTCTGTATGTCTCTGCCTGTACATGTCTATCTCAATCTGTCTGTCGGTCTGTCGGTCTGTCTCTGTCTGTCTTTCTCTGTGTCTGTATCGTTCTGTCTCTTTCTGTCTGTCAGAATGTTTATCTTTATTGTCTGTTTCTCTCTCTCACTCTTTCTCTCTCTCTCACTCTCTCTCTCTGTCTGTCTGTCTGTCTGCCGCTCTCTCTCTCTCTCTCACAAGGAAGGACCGCAAAGGGGTCCTGAAGGGTTTTATGGGCTGTTTTTAACATTTATCGACGTTCTCCGGACATTGTTGACAGGAGGTCTGCAGTTCCTGCTAGTCTGGGTGGCGTTCCTGTTCCTCTGGTCGATCCCGCTGATCGTGCTGGAGTACGCCGTCGGGCGGTTCACCAAGAGGGCGGCCCCGACGACTTTCTACAGACTCCTCGGTGGAAAAACCACGTGGATGGGCCTCTGGATCAACATGATCAACTTTCTTGTTGGGTGAGTTGTTTTATCATATAGAAAGGTTCTTCCAACAACTAAAAATTGATTTTATTGTTCGAACTTCGAACCTTGGAAGACTAGTCCTAAATAGGGCTAAACAGTATCGCAATAAAGGAATGAAAGGCAATGAACATATGTTCGTTGCTTGAGTAACTAGCTATAGTATTTGACGTTTTTCCCAGTGTATAGTAGAGTAGATTCATTCCTCAAGCTACCGACATCTTGCACACTGCAGTCGTCCTTCAGAAGGACATCTGGAGCCGCATAGTTCAAGTTTTGAACTTTTATTCAAACTAGTTTTGCTATGTACAGCTTCTTCAGTGGCTAGAGGCTAAATGACCTATTTGTCGTTTTCTCCAGGGGCTACTACAGCGTGCTGGTCGGCTACACCCTGTTCTACATGGTCCACTGCATGTTCTTCCCACTTCCGACAACGCTGCAGGACAGCCAGGCCATCTGGAGGGGGTTCGTGGATGTAAGCAGAAACCATCCTCCTACGCAGGGACATCCAACAGCGAAACCACCTGTCTGGATGTAACCTGCTCTTTCAACCGTCACCCTTAGTTTCTGACCGCCCTGCTTATAAATATCAATAAGCTTACCCTTATATATGCAAGATCCCTTTTGAAAACAGAAAGGCCTATTCTCTGATTGGCTGACAGCTGGTTTGTGGCGACGCCCACAGGAACTAAGAGTGACGGTTGAAACAGCAGGGTACATCCTGACAGGTGGTTTAGCTGTTGGATTTCCCTGCGTAGGAGGATGGCAGAAACAATCATTGAATATGCTTGCTAATCTAGGTCATTATGTATCTGTATTAAATGATGATGTAGAGTTGCACAAGTCAGGGTTTTGATTCGGGGCTCATAGAAGAGAACACCATAACAATAATTTAAAGTTACAAAAGTCAGAATTTGGCCATTGGTTTCAGGCTAGAAGAACATCTCTCTCTCTCTCTCTCTCTCTCTCTCTCTCTCTCTCTCTCTCTCTCTCTCTCTCTCTCACACACACACACACACACACTCTCTCTCTCTCTCTCTCCCTTTCTCTCTCTATTTAATGCACCCCCTCTCTAGAGCTATTTATCTATCTATATTTCTGTCTCGCAAGATGTACTAGTATACGGATCGTCCTGACAAGTAGACAGATCAAGCAACACTACATGAGAAGTTCCTCAAACTTACCAACTTACACTTAACATTAAATCTTATAAGAATCTTATTACTCTCCCCTCCAGGAAAGTAGTCTGCCTGTTGCCACCCATTTCGTGGTGACCCTGGGCTGTACCATTGTGATCTGGAGGGGTGTGGAGAGTATCGAGCGCGTGATGAAGTTCATTATCCCGTGGCTGTTGGTGCTTGTCCTGGTGATATTTATCTGGACATTGACCATAACCGGAGCATGGCAAGGCGTCGTGTACCTTTTTACTCCAGACTGGGGTAAGTTGTTTTGTTTTAATCTGCAAAAAAAGTTAATATTCTCTATATGGATAGATAAAAAAAAGTATGAAACACAATAATGCCATGTGTGCCGTTCTCAGCTGCAAGCCAATTCTATGACAGAGTATCTACAAGTGTGCAATTGAAAACACATGGCAGATAGACGTAAACGTGATCATCAGATGAATATGTATAGTGCTAATAAATAAGTGAACATTATGCTAACAACAGTTCAACACTCAGTTCACACGCTATAAATGGCAGAAAAGATCAATTAGAACTTTAATGATAAGCTAATTCCTTCCCTGCTGTATACACTGTTTTCTTTTGTTTAGTGACAGCGTTCACGTACCGTCATTCTCTACATAGAGGGACTATTGGCTGTACTTAATTATATAGAACAATACTCTGGAACTGCAGGGGCGTTTTTGTTAAGATCTTTCAAAGAAGCCATAACTGAAGAAAGAAACACCGGATTTCAGCTGGAGAAAGGGGCAACGGATTTTCTTTAATTCAAATATTTGATACAAATCATGACGTCACCATCGCACCTCGTTTTCAGCTTTGTTGGGAACGCCGAGACTGTGGGTGGACGCGTTATCCCAGAATGCAGTGGACACGAGTGCGGGCTGGGGCCAGTATCTGGTCCTGGGGACGAGCATGGCCGCCAACCAGGGCGCGGTGCAGATGGGCGTTCTCGTTCCCACGGCGAACAACGCCATCAGGTCAGACTTTGTATGGGTTTAGTTTTTATCTGTCTTTACAGTTGTTCATGTTATTTTTTTTTAAACGCCAACGACTGACTGAAACGCTCAAACTTGTACTGGATTTTACCAGTGATTCACCAATAGATAAGACAAGCAAAAGTTTGTCTGCATTTTTTCGGTCTCCCCCTTCTCTCTCCTATCTTGAGCCCTCCCTCTCTTCTATCTCCCCCCCTCTCTTCGCTCTTTTTCTCTGTGAGTGCGTATTTCTACTTTACAGTCTCTGTGTGATCTGCCAAGGTCCCTGTATGCACTTTGCAGTATTTGTATGATCTGCCACATAACACTAACACTGTGTCTGCCGTCTGATAACCTTGGTCATCTATAGATCTACTCCTCTACAATAGAAATGCCGCTGATACATTTGTCTGGCTGATTTAAGATTGTGTCTTTCATTTCTCTTTCTCAAAGTCTGATGAGTGCCGCGATGACCTTCGCCACAGTGTTCTCCATGTACACCAGGCTGAACCAGGGACAGTCGGCAGGGGGCGCTGTGAAACTGCTGAAGGAGAACGGACCGGCCAACACTGGGCTTACTTTCATCTGGTGCGTTTGTACTTGTTCAATATAATTAGCTGTAATTGAAAATATACAAATAGTTGCTTCAAGAACGTTGCATGCAAGACCAAAATCAACATTATCATGACATCAGTGCAAGAGTTTTTTTATGTGTGTGTGTGTCCGTGTGTGTGCGGGTTTTTATTATAGAGGACTCTAAGAAAATCACTGGACTTTTATCATGTCAATTAAGTATCTATATAATGCTATCGCTACACCCAGGGATCTACCAGTTCTACATAACCATTGGAACAATAACATTTCACACAGTGTAACTTTGTATATCGTGTTATAATGTTATTCTAGTAACTGCAATATGTCCTTGTTTATGACAGACTTTTCTTAAGATCCTTTTATCCCCCTTCCCCCAGGATGCCGATCCTGTTCTCCCACATGACGGGAGGACGCGTCATCGCTTCTCTGTTCTTCCTGGCGCTCGCCATGGCGGGAATCAGCAGTTACGTCATCATGATCAACACATCCGTGCAGCCATTGGTGGATCTGGGACGTACGTACCATCCTTCTTCTCTTCGTTCTTTCCTTCTTTCCTTCCTTCCTTCTCTCCTTCCTTCCTTCTCTCACACCGGTTCTTCCTGACGCTAGCCATGGCGGGCATCAGCAGTTACGTCATCATGATCAATACATCCGTGCAGCCATTGGTGGACCTGGGACGTATGTACCATTCTTCTTCTCTTCCTTTCTCCCTCCCTTCCTTCCTTTTCTCTCTCCGGTTCTTTTCTTTTCTTCTCTCTCCGTTCTTCCTGGCGCTCGCCATGGCGGGAATCAGCAGTTACGTCATCATGATCAACACATCCGTGCAGCCATTGGTGGATCTGGGACGTACGTACCATCCTTCTTCTCTTCGTTCTTTCCTTCTTCCCTTCCTTCCTTCCTTCCTTCCTTCTCTCTCTCCGCTTCTTCCTGGCGCCAGCCATGGCGGGGATCAGTAGTTACGTCATCATGATCAACACTTCCGTGCAGCCATTGGTGGATCTGGGACGTACGTATCTTCATTCTGTCGTTTTCTTCTCTTCCATTGTCCTTCAAGAACAGTCCTGAATTGAAATTCATTTCCATATACAAACACACAAATGTTAAACCCGACCAAGTTCAAGAATAAAGTCACCAAAGTTGAAATAAACCGTTCTAATTAAGGAACCAGTAATAACGGCTCATCAGTACTACTTCCTTGGCGCTTGACCCCAACAAAGGGGTGTTGTCCAGTACATCACCATAACCAGGCACTTCCTGCTTTCTTTAGCTTTATTAAAACCCGTGTACTGCTGCTGTTTTTTTTTTTTTCAATCTAAACTCCCAGATCTACTTGCTCCATTAGATCAGTAAAACTTGACCTCGTCTGTGCTACTGCTGCAGATTTCTTCCCCCTTTAGAATGTTTTGTTGCGGTATGCCACATTGATTATTTGATTGTGATTTTGACTTGATTTGATTTATTTGTTTCCGTATTTCACGACAGTGAGGAGGGAGGTGTCAGTGGTATTGCTGAGTCTGTTGTCTTTCCTTCTCGGCATCCTCAGCGCCTTGAGCCCCAAGGTTCTGGCCAATCAGGTTTGTCTTTTATATCATCACATTCTGTATATAACTGCACGTTTTATCGGAACTGAGGTAGAAGTACTGTAAGCAAACCTTGTATACCTTTTTGTCTACCTTTGCACTGACATTCGACATTTTCCTTATAAATGTAGTGTACTAAAATATTACTTTGAGCAAAGATGACTCATTTGGCTTCGTTCAGACCATTATTGTGACTAGATTCACATAGGGCAGAATGTTTCCTTGCTGTTCATGCAGGGTTTATCTTAAATGGTGGGTGTTGCTAGTCATTCTCCTGCTAAAAGCACCCGCACTGTATCTGTATCTGTATCTATATAGCCGGTATAACCGCCGTTTGGCGTAACACACCAGCACCTCCTAGAACACAGAATCACTCGTCCCTCTAAATAGATGGGTGAAGCCGAGATGTTGTCTAAGGATGTGAGCTTGGGTCTCCTAGTTACCAACTAACTGGAACCAGGAGCTCAACTGTGAGGCTGCTACCAGTTGGGCTACAGGGGTATCTCTCTTTGACGTGTATACGTACTACTCATCATCCTCAATCTGGATAGTTTCATTAATATTTTTTTCCAGGATTTTGTGTGGGGCGCATCTCTGATCTTCTCAGGGCTGATGTTGGTGTTCCTGTTCTGGAGATACGGGTCGTCCGACTTCAGGGTCAATCTGGTCAATCAGGTAAACGTTGTGTTAAGCTATCTTAATAGCAAATTATTATTTCCTTGAGATCTGTGATTTTATCACACACTATGTAATAGAACGTTGTAGATACCCTCGTATAATTAGCCTTCTGTGAGATATAGAATAAGAGCTTACCTTTATCACGATTGGGTACATGTTACTAATACTGATACGAATCTCCTAACAATAACCACTTTAATGTTATAGATATTCAGAGCAAGTCAATAGCATCTAACTCTGACCCATCAAACGTTATTTTGCAGGCAGGAGCCGAGGATGGTGACTGGAAAGTTCACAAAGCCTACGAATGGCTCGTCAAGTAAGTTGATATCAAATCATGATGAAACAGTAAATGTATGTCAAGTCTTTAGGTCTTTGTCTGCCTGTTGAAGACACGGTTACGTGTCATTGTATGGTGGGTTGTTGACACCGTGTTAGATATTTGCCTCCTAGCGGCTAAGTTACGGTACTGCAGCAGCACGTTCGGGTTTGATATCTGACATATCCTTTACTTCCTCAGGTACGTCCTACCCGTTGAGGGTACCGTTGTTATTGTGTGGTGGGTTGTCGACACCGTACTCGTGTTAGAATCTGGTTCCCTAGTGGCTTGTAACGGTACTGCAGTGGTTTTAGTTTTTTTTAGAAATATTTTCCTTATTTTTCCAGGTACGTCCTACCCATTGAGGGCACGGCTGTTATTGTATGGTGGGTTGTCGACACCGTACGGAGAGAGACAGTACCCTGGTATGAGATCGGCATCGACACGCTGATGACAGCATTCCTAGAGGTGAGATACCACTAGGACGGCGCTCTCGCCGCGACATTTTTATACTTTGTACTTTGTGTGTTTTGTTGTTCTCTTAGTCACACTTTTATATGCTGCATGATATACCAAGTGTGAAATCAAAGGTTACACATATCCTATTTGGGTCTCAATGAGAACGCATCACGATCGCCTTCTAGTGGAAAACTACAGTCTACATCTGTCACCACTTTCTGTGTTTCTAAATTGCAGTTTCTGTATGTTCTGCAAGGGGGCTCAATGTGGATAATGTCCTCTGGGGGTTGAAGTTTCCCTTGTGTACAGTTCTAAGAACACACGCGACTCCGAATGCGTTGCGTTACAAATCCCTTCGACCTCTTTGAAAAGTGGCTGCGCGTGCATATAGCCAATATACGGAAATGAGTCTAAAAGCATTGTAACTATATTTTAGCTAGATTCCCTGAGGCGTGGACATGTACTGCGTTGGCGTACAGAGTATTTCTTACTATCACCAATACAAATATAACCTTATACGTCTAATATTCGTATACAAATAGTTACGTAGATTTAGTACCCTATTCTGTACCGTATGTCCATTCATCCACTTAATATTTGTATGTTAGAATTTAATTTATCTACATGTACTTAGGCCACATCCATTCATATAATGTATCGACTAGTCTTTCGTCACTTGCAATTAGCCCCATATGGGCATGAATTTGCAATAAAACATTTCTACAATATATTGACTACCAATGTCTTCATGTTGCTATTTTCAGTGGGCAATACTTTTCACACTTCTCTTCGGACTGAACATCATCCTCTGCGTCTTCCAACCGCGAGTCTCGCGCTGGTGGAGAGACTTGGCTGCTGCCAGCCATGACAACTTTTCCAGGTGTTGTAAGAAGAGGAAATGGGAAGATGATAAAGACATCGGACTCGAGGAGTTAAACCCCTCTTCTCAAGCCAAAAACGTGGGATATGACACACTACAGAGATGATGTTATCAGGAAATGTTGAAGAACTAGCTCAACCGAAAGCAATTTCATCGGGTTGGTAGAACATAGGACGAGGAGTTTTCGTTTGTACCACCAGTAACATCTCACAAATGCTTAGTTGTACGTTATATCACAGGAAAAAGCTTTGAGGAATATGTCTGATATGCACCTATATCCTAAATGATATGTTCTACCAACGTGATGAAATTTTTATTCTCAGGGAATATCAAAGTAGTAGTATATAGATTGAGGTGATAATTTGTATCATAAAGGCTTCAGATTTACTAGCACTAACTGCTACACCTTTGAGGCGATTTCAGAAACAAAAACTAGATAGCAATGTATTCTTAAAAAAGATAAATTACAAGAGAAACAATTCAAGGGTCAGTGTAAGAAATTTAATGCAAATTTTCCAATGTTGTCCGCAGGTTACTAAGCCAACGTTTTAGATAACAGGAACGCTCAGTTTACAATTATAAAACATCTGAAAGTATTAATCTGTGTTGAACTTTTTTCATAATAAAAACGCATCCTAACATCGACTATGTATAGATGTTTCATCTAACAGCACATGAACAGGGTATTTCAACTTGAAAGTCAAGTGCAACAAATACCAACAATACAATTCTTCTGTGATTGCAGACAATTGATAAAGATAAAATATGCTCTTCAGCATATAAAATGGATAAAATACAGCAACAATCCCAACATTGCAGTCCAACTGTGGAAAAGAACAAGAAAGTAGACATTGACGGTACATTTCTTATTACCCAACAGTAGATTCAGTTAATATGCATTGTACATGCATCCTGTGAGTGCATTTGAATTGCCAGCTAAACATGATGACTGCTCGTCCAAGATCAAGTATAAAGTCAAACAACTGTAGAACATCATAACATGCAGAGAGATTCAAAAATAAAAAAATGCAACTATAACATAACACAATTCTTTCCATAATGCACTGTTCTGTAAAGCAGCATTTTACAACATGTTTGCTTAAAAAAAACCTAACATGTACTTTTCTTGCAGCATATGAATGGCTCCACATCAGGAAATATGAACTCGCGAAACTTTACCTTATATGGTGTTTTACTCACGTTGCTGTGACGTAAGCATTGTCCGCCATGTTGGATGATAGAACTTTGAAATTAACAGGTGATGTCAATGTAACTGGTTTGTTCAATTCAAGGCCATTTGAACACTTTAAGGCAAAAACCTTTGCCAATTTGACATATTTTGTACCACAAAGATCCACGAAGAGGGACCAGAGCTATCATTGATTTTTCAAATCCGCAATAGCCAAATTTTATTTTAGTCCATGATAGCAAGCTTTTGTGTACAGCTTTTAGAGAGGGCGTATAGATTTCATACCAATTGAAAGCCAACGAATCTTTGATTCTGACACCTGGACATGTCACTGTGCAAGTGTAGGTCTTAGTGTTCCAAAAGAGGTTCAAATTCAATCAGATTAAGATAGAACCTTCTTGGTCTTCCTGGTTTAACCAGCCAACATGGCGGCTGTGACGTCACGAATAAACCCACTACACGATAGGTGGCGCGACATACACGCTGGTAGCCTCGCTATCGGTCCTCTGACGTGACGTCACCGTCGGGACCACAATCCTTGGCGCGTCTTCCCATGATGCCTTCTTCTGCTCGGCCATGCGCTGCATGACCTCCCACTCGGTCACCTGACCTTCCCAGCAGCACTTGCTCTGCTTGAGCGAACTCCTTGGGCGACCCTGGGTTCAGATGCAAAGTAGGAGGGAAAAGGAAAATAAGTCCAGGCAAAAGACAGAAATGCTAACTGAAGAGTCTAGGGATCATGTAGCGATAGCATATCTCAAATGCTAAAGTATGAAACGAAACATTGGTCATTGGTCCATACGAAGACCTCCTAACCACAAAAAAAAAGAAAACTGTAGTGGTACGACTCATGGTGATCGGAACTAGCCAAAACTATAACGCAGGGATCCGCCTGGGGAGGAAGTGAAACACTAGAAATCAGAAAACCGAGAAGGGTGGAGAAAACTGGTGCCAGGCTAGAAAGGAAGGGAAAGGATAATTCTATCCGTCATTTTCACCAGGCTGGCCACTCCCCAAAACGATGACCCCTTTTGGACGGTGGAGCCCATCCCTCTTCTTCTATCGCGTTTTACCTCCCAAAAGACCCCAAAACAAAGTCAAGTACCCCACTTGATTAAGAAAAGTCTTACTAAGTGCCTTTCCCAAGGGCACTAGATCCTTACCTCAAATCGCACCTTGTCCTTCATGGTGACCTTGGTGTCCGCCTTGTTCCCGCGCGAAAATGACGTAGACGACCGTTTCCTTGGAAACGCCTTTCGAAGCTGCTCGACCTTGATGGGCGCGCAGAGGGTCTTGGGATTGGTGTCCCAGTTGGGGTAGCTCTGGTTCAGTCGGAAGGTCACTCTCTTCTTCTTCCTCTGTTTCGCACAGCCGGCGCATGCGTACTCGCCCAGAATGCTGCAGTATTCCTGTTTCGGGTCAAAAAGTAGTTACTAAATCTGACACCCAGGCTACCTTATCTTTTTAAAAATCAGGTTCGTAGGGCCTGATGTTACCATCATGAAGATGAAGAGCGGCCCATAGCGATAACTGTAGCAGCATTTCTTCTCCCAAAGTCAGAAACATCGAGCTTAGGCAAGCTTGACTTCACTGACTCAATAGGCTTTAATACGAGTTTAACTAGTGGTTTAATACGAGACTGCTCGGGAAATTCACTACCCAATTTGGCCGGAATGGTTTGATCCGCTCAAATCGCACCATCGCTCATATGACAGGTTCTTTTACGTGCCCGGGGTATGGCTCTCCCCAGACACGGGACCTCCATTTAACGTCCTATCCGAGGGACGGCACTCATTTTTTACCTAAGTAAAGTGCTGCCTTTCACCCATTGCTGACGTCAAACGTCTGATCAGGTCACGTGACATAGGTTTCGGGCCAAAAAGTAGTTACTCAAGCAACCGGATATGGTTTTGGAAACAGTCAGACGTTTAAACTACTATCTAGTTGTCTTTTCGCTTGCTAACAGCAAAAAGATTGAGCCAGCGGATATAACGGGGGCTGACACCCAGGCTACATTTTACCCATTGCTGACGTCAAACGTCTGATCACGTCACGTGACATAGGCTTTGGGTCCGCCAAGAAGTAGTTACTCGAGCAACTCGATATAGTTTTAAAAACGGCCAGAAGTTTCAACTACTGTCCAGCAGTTTTCGTCAGTGACACTGAAGAGATCTTGTTGGAGAGGGTTTATATATCCTAGCTGTGAATTGATATGCAAAAGAGAACATATTCTTACTACGAATCAATATGCAAAAATGGGTGGAAGACAATTTTCAAAGATCCAAAAAGGTCACATTTCCAAACCGGGGCCCGGCCGGGATGTTTTAAGAAACGAAAAATCTAAATTCATACCTAGAAATACACACATATCATGCCCATGGATCTTATTTTGAGATTTTGTGTATTTTGATGTCTTTCACATCATTCTTTTTGCTCCCGAAAGCTGCCCGTCCGGGCCCCGGTTTGGAAATGTGACCTAAGCCTAAGCTATAAGACAGGTTAAGACTATGTTGATGCAAATGAGTTAACTAGCTCCTGTTATCCAGTTTACCTGTTTCGGGTTGTCTTCCCTTGGACACGCTCTCGCTCCCAGGGTGGTGTCCTCTCGTCCCCCGGGTAGCGCAGGAGTGACGGCTCGGGTCGGGCAGGGGTCAAACCGGGACATGAGGGAGAAGTGGTCTTGTTTTGGAGGCGGCGCTGCGGTCTTGCCGTTCGTCCTGGTCCACTTGTTGAACGTCAGGAGTTCAAGTTCGACCGCTCGGCGCATGGCCTCGACGTCATGTTCGGTGATCTCGTCGACGGTCGGCGAACGGTTCCGATCTTTGCCGAAGATGCGTCGGGAAATGTCGGCGTTCAGGGAGTCGCGCCCGCGAAACGTGCCGAGCGGGCGAAACCTGTGGTAAAACAAGACCATAGCATGTCCAGGTAAAAAAGATATAAATAATAAATTGAAGTTCTGCTGCAGTACCAAGGTCACACACCAGGGGGGGGGGGCAAAAATGAAATTGACCTTCGTCTTCCCAACCTCTACTTACATACCAAATGTCATCATAGTCCGTCAAGAGGTTCTAAAGTTATGCTTACCACAAATATCCGGAAATACAAACACACACAGGCAGGCACACACATACACACACACACGTGTACACACACACACACACACACACACACACACACACAAACACACACACAAACACCACACACACAAACACACACACAAACACAAACACACACACAAACACACACACACACCACACACACACACACACACACAAACACACACACACACACGCACAAACACACACACACACACACACACACACACAGACAGACAGACACACACAAAAACTATACCTCATTTTTTCATGGAGGTAACAATACGGGTTAGAAAATATGTATAATCGGGAAATGGAGGTGTTGAGAGAGTCGCGACCGCGAAACGTGCCTAAAAGGCGAAACCTGTGGTGAAATAACACGGGTTGAAAATATGGTATATAAGGGCTTTTCAATAACGCAATTCTTCATGTGTCAGGGTGGCGTACCCCTGTTCATCGTTGCTTAGTTTCAACATAACCTCCACCAGGCCTTCCTAAGTGGGTTAGGATAATAGAATTCGGCGAGTCTCAAATTTGGACAATAAATTGTCCAGGAGAGTCAGTACAAGCTATTTTTTTAAAGGTTAACATAGCAGAGTTCCCCTGGCAAATTATTCTTATAGCCCTGTATACACCTTTCTCACGAGGCGGCCATGATAGATCGAAGACGAGGTCAATGAGGCAAACAGACAAATCTTATTTCTAAAATCAGCTCCCATTTAGTTTTCCACCAAACCACACAAATTTTCACAATATAATATCAAATAACAAATATTATAACTAGTGTTATGTACCAAAATATGTAGCAATTTAGAGCAACGTAGACCGATCCCAAAGTCCCTTAAGAGATGCAAAGTAAAAACATAATAATGCAAATGTTTAACGGATCATTCTTATTGGTCACTTTCCTAATTGCCAGGCTTTCATTGCTTGAACTGCTAATTATGATGGACAGTCTCTTGTTTGCCTCATTGAACTCGTTTTAGAGCTATCATGGCCGCCGCGTGAGAAAGGTGTATAGCCAGCGTAGTCAGTCTGGTACAGAACAATGTTAACGCAGCTATAACCATGCATGTTTACAAGGGGAGAAAGGTACTGCACACTGGAATGTAACTAAGATACAAAGTTCTTACGCTAGTCTTCGATATTTCGTATAGCAAGAAAATGTGTCGCTTTCCTGTCTCACAAGTGATCGTGACACCGTTACTGTATGCGTTTTGTAAACACCTCACTTAAAACTTTTCACAGAACTTGTAACATATCTTCACGAAACGGTAGGATTTGATATTAGTTGAGAAATTGTAAAACAACATTCACAAGTGAGTGCAATATCGATATCATACTTGTATGTACATAACATTACATCTACATTCCGGCATTTTGCTAAAAACATGTGCACAATCAAAACTTTTCACATAACTTTTAACTTATCACGAAAAGGTAGGATTTGATACATGTTACAAAAATGTGCCACAGCGTTCACATGTGATCGAAACATCATAAACAAAGCAAACATCTTTATACATATTACACATTGTGCTTGTATGTAGTAACATTACACTCCCGTGGCTCTATTTGCGTACACCCCAGTTAAAACTTTTCACACAACTTGTAACATATCTTCACGAAAGACCTTTACCTTTCGGCTGGCATTGAACGCCCCGGCTGCACTCTGACTTGTACTGTGTCTCTTCTGATGATACTCGGTAGTCTATAGGAAGCCATCTCCTTAGTGTAAAATGTAGACCGAATTCTCTCACTACAATGTTGAAAAGCGCTCCAAGTTTGAGCACTCACGATTATGCCCCGAATACTCAAGTCCAAAAGCGTCCGAAAAACTCAGCTGGTGCTTGGTTACATGCCTAATGTACGATTCATTATACAAAACCTTACAATAGGTGACTTAAAAACTCATTTGGCAGAAAAGGGCTAACTAGTAACCCCTACATTTGACTTGTACTGTTCCAAACATTACAAAGCTTTCACCAGTTATGGACCGGACCATTCGGTAAAGAGGGGTGGGGTTCGAAAAATAGGTCAGGAAGGGCTTTCTTGGCAACGCGCGCCGGTAGCGGCGACCAGCAAACACGCCCTTTTTATTTTGCAATTAAGCGTTAAGCTTCCATTCTTCGCACAGCAGCAAACGGTGACGGCCTTAATGGTCGTTATGGTTACCACCGACCAAACGAGTTAGGAGTGACATTAACGAGATCAATTGGTCAAAGACTGCCTTTCCTTTTCAATTACGTTTGGAAAGACTTTGATGAAAAAGCTTTTCGCGAATGTTCGCCGCACAGTTTGCGCCTATTATTCTTTAACGTGGTTGAAATTCGGAGAGGTAAGAACGAAGAAAAGTAACTTCTAAGGGTTGAGAGCTTGAACAAACAGTTGCAGCTTTAGAAGAGCGGTAGCCAATTCTTGCAACCATAATCCGATTAGGAGTCATAACTAAACTAGGCACAGAAAGGTTGGGATATCAACTTTGATGTTATATTTCCCTTATTTCTGCATACATTTCAATGTATTATATATTAATAGAAAGCTAGTGTGATTTCCTTTCCTATGGTATCAAACTCATTATCATTTTTAACTAATGGAACACGCACAAGGCCTGCTTACGTGAGTGGGTCACCCAAATTCCCCTACGCTAAATACTTCGCGTGTGTCAGTGGTTCAATCAATCCTCTTTTCACGTCACGTTTGGTATACAGAACATACAAGTTTGTTTTAGCACATTTGAGTTGAGTATATCTGCCCTTTCGGCAGTTGGAGTTAATATTCCAAACTTTTTGTGCCGAGTTTAGAAAGGGTCAGGGTACACATGGTCTACAT
Organism: Branchiostoma floridae x Branchiostoma belcheri; assembly: GCA_019207045.1. Taxonomy (NCBI): domain Eukaryota; kingdom Metazoa; phylum Chordata; class Leptocardii; order Amphioxiformes; family Branchiostomatidae; genus Branchiostoma; species Branchiostoma floridae x Branchiostoma belcheri. The sequence continues at coordinate 1,935,848 of CM033040.1, read as the reverse complement.
GAGCAAAGTTTTCGTCGTACAAGCCATGCAATTAAGAGAGTTTTGACTTTGACTCGTCTTGAAATTACTTAATTTTCATTTTTGGTGAAACCATTGCGTGTTAATTCTTCAACACCTTTACGTGTGGGTGAAGGAATCAAGCTAGATAAACCCACTCGGTCTCCTGAAAAGATTGGTCTCGTAATTGTAGCTATTCAACAGGGCGGCCTATCGGATTTTCAATCCATGTGTGCACGCGAAAAAAAAAATTGTATAAATCTATAAGGGAATAGTAAAACTTGGCCGAAATAGGGGGATAGTTTGTCAGAGGATTTGACCGGTCTTAGGATCGTACAGCCACCTACATAAGGTCAATTTAAACCCTCATTGACTGATATTACTGTAAATGCAGAAATGTTCGCGGTGGATTAATATTCGCGGTTTTGGCGGCGACCACTTCACCGCGAGCTTAAATCCACCGCGAACATTTTTCTATTAAGGTATTAGACTGCAGTCGATGGTGTTACCGCGAACTTAAATCTACCGCGAAAAGTCATTTTCCCCGCTACCGCGAAATTAAATCCCCGCAAACTTAAATATTTACAGTAATCCTGCTATTCGTAAGGGCGTTTTAGAGCCCTTGTGACACCTGTGTATATGGGTAGGATAATTCGACAAAACATGCCTTAAAAAGAAAACCTCTTTTATTTCCATCAGTCTTTACAAGTATTAATTGTTAATAAAGGATTCATAAAATTTGACCCAAATAACATACTATATGCAATCTATAAACGTATAAGCCTGGATACCAACAAGTGGGTGGGAAAATGCACAACGGGAGTGAATGTAAACTCTCTAGAGTAGTACCCAGGTACAACATTAAAAATAAAAATGCAGGAAAAACAGAGCACAAGTAGCCAAATTTTCAACTGTGCATGTGAAGTGTAATGCATTGTGAGAAATATGTCAAATTATTGTTTACAAAATTAGAGGCCTACAATTTAAACTGTGAAACATCTTATTATTGAACAAGTCCCTTGGATGATGTAACTTCTGAGACAAACCGTGCTAAAGCTAAGGCACATAACATCAACTTGATAATGAAAAGGTGTCCCACCTTGATAAGTAAGACAAAAAGTAAGGTAAAGGAACTGGAATGAACTACCTCACTTGACTGAAATAAACCGACACCCAGTAAACCTGAAAAATGCGAAGATATCATCTGAAAATAGTCCTTCCTCGCCACTTTACTCTACATGCCCTTATGTACATGCATATGTCGATGAATGTTAGACATCAGGTAATAAGATATGCCAAATTGCAGTTACATGTACCAGCAAGTCTGATAGCTCTGGTTGCATCCAACAAAAAATAGTGGATGCTATCTGAAATTATTCACCTTTTCCAAAAACATATTCAGTTTTCTGAGTCAATGCTAGTCAGCATCCTTATGCAGGGCTCGAAATACCACCTGCATATGCAGGTTAGTGCAGGTAAAATTGGAGCTGGGCAGGTATTTCTAGTGTCTACCTGCACTGGTCCATGTAGTGGGTTTTATACATAGATGTCCTATGATATAGGTGTACATAGATTATTATTGCATTGACTGTTACCACCTATAAAGTATAAAAGAATAAATATGGTTCCTGAACTATTTTAGTATGATGCAGAAAAAAGTGGGGCCGTGTAGCACAGTGGTAGTGTATTCGGCCCGTGACCGAGAGGTCGCCGGTTCGAATCCGCCTGCGGTGTTGCCGGTCTTGTGCCCTTGGGAAAGGCACTTTACACGACTTTCCTCACTTTACTCAAGTGAAAATGAGTCGTCCCTCGGATAGGACGTTAAATGGAGGTCCCGTGTTTGGGGAGAGCCACACCCCGGGCACGTAAAAGAACCCGTCACATGTGCGATGGTGCGATGTGGCGGATCAAACCATTCCGGCCAAAATGGGGTAGGGAATTTCCCGAGCAGCCTCGTAACCCCTGCTTCGCCTATTGAGTCAGTGAAGTCAAGCTTGCTTAAGCTTGATGTTTCTGACTTAGGGAGAAGAGATGCTGCTACAGTTATCGCTATGGGCCGCTCTTCATCACCATGATGGTAACATCAGGCCCTACGAACATGATTTAGAAAAAAAAAAAGTATTTCAAGCCCTGCTATGACCACCCTATGCAGTAAGACCCGGCAGGTAGATGCGTGCCACCGGGAGCATGTGGACACTTGGCGCGTAGCAACTGTGTGGCAGGGTGGCCTGTAGGTCTTTCCAAGCATCTGCAGACCTGTCATACACATATACGAGAGGGTTTTCGTCGTCATCTGTGGCAGCTGCATAGGGCTGTAACCATACATGCAGCTGGTTCTCCAGTACAAAAAGACGGGGGCCGTTATAGACAGTCAGGTTTCCTGGGTTGGGCCAGCCTTGCAGGACCTGCCAGCAGTCAGACACTGTGTTGTACACCATGGTCTTGGTAAACTTCTTGTCTGTGCAGAAGATCTCTGTTCCCATGGAAACGGCTGTGCAGACCTTTGGCATGACTTTCGGTGGAGTCCGCTTGCACCAACAGTCCTGGCTTGGGTCGTAGCGATACATGTCTGTGTTCATGATGAAATAGAGGTGAGGACCACAGGACAGGGCCTGAGAATAGGACATTGGCACTTTACTGTCAAGTTCCAGCTGTGAACACTCCTGCCACTGGTCCTTGTGCCAGGTGTACTTGATGATTTGGACCAGAGCACTAGCATTTTTCCTTGTCCTTCCGGCCGACAGGCGATACAAAACCCCATCAACGCCTATCAGGCGCTGCCTTTTGATGTGGCGTATCTTTTTAGGCCAGCGTATTGGAGGTATACTAGTACGTTCCCACACATTACCAGCATTGTTGAACTCAAACACAATCGACTTTTCATTATTGAAATCCGAATAGTCCCCCACCATGATGTAGATGTCGTTGTCACTGGTAACGGTTAAGGTCCCCTTTAACCGAATGACCTCTTCAGGATAGCTGCAAGTGATGTACTTTCCTGTCTGTGGGTTCATAAAGAGAATCCCATGCTGTCTGGGCTTGAGCTCATCATTGTCCCTGGAGAGGACAGAATTTATTGTTACTAAAACTGGCAATTGACTGCAAATTCACAACAGCATATCAAGCAAGCAAACAAGAAAATGACACTATAAAATTAAAAGCTGGGAAATATCTTCTCTCTTTGCTGCTTTGTGATGTATGGTTGCCGAGGTCCAAAGCTCAGTTCAATAGTAGAAACTCTAGGAAAACGCAGGAGAAACACACCCTGCAGAAGAGGAGATACTCCCTGTGTGTATCTTCCCTTTTTTCCCTAGTCAGAGCGAGGGTTCCTAATATTTGCTTTGGAGGATATACATCCAAAAGGTTTCCTTATGGCCAATTAGAGACTGTCATTCCAATGTGTTTCTCATGAGTTTCATGGTAATCAGTCACTCTTAAGAGGAGAGAATAGCAGACAGCAGGCTGGAAGGTCTTTGTGTTTCTGTGGATGGAGCAATTGGTCATGGATATTAAGTATGTTTTCCATTAGGTTATTCATGTGTATCCTTTGGTCACATATTAAAATCAGAATAGACAAGTGTCCCAGCATGTGTCTACTGTACAACTGAGCTTCACGATAAATAGTTACCAAAACATAAAAAGGGAGGGTAAACACTTAATTTTGCAATGATCAACCAATGCTCATGAAACAATGTAGAGTACACCTTACATTGTGACACCAACGTGAATGTAGAAAAATTAAAGAGAGCAACTAGCTAGCCTCTGTTGGCAGAAGTCCTGCATTACAGCAATTTCTTATGGAATCATTCTTATGTGTCATTTCTTCTTTTTGGGGGAAGGGGAGGGGTGGAAATCACAGCATTCACTGGCATCAAATCCAAAAAATCAAGTCTAAATAGTAAAAGAATAAAGATATATGTTGGAATCAGGTGCATTTAGAATATTCAAAATGCACCTAACTCCAACATATAGAATTCACATGAAACAGAATGACACTATATATATATATATATATATATATATATATGGGATCATGTGCTGCAAACCTGGGGAATACACAAGATGTGTGATTGTGTTGCTACTAATTGAATTGTTGCAGTGACAAGAAGAAGAATATGTATGCATACTCTGGGAAAACCATGGCCATTTCCAGTGTGTCCATCCCGACTCTCTTCATCTCATTGGAGGCCTCCTTTACCACATTCCTGATGGCAGATCTCCCAGGATCCTCCCTGACCAGGGGGTGATCCAAGATGGCCACCATGTGGTACGGGGTCAGCAGATTGAAGCGTATGTGAGGGAGGATGCTGGGTAGGTGGTGCAGTCTGTAGGGTATAGGGAAAGGGTTACTGATCACATTGACATCTGATCACAAATGGAATCTGGAACTTTGAGGTCTCTTTTCTGTGCTGAATACAAAATGATTCAGAAAAACATTAGAACCTTTAGATCAATTCCCCCACGGTTGTGAATGGGAATATTCACTGCATTGTTGGTTTGCTTGTCTGTTTGCTTATTTCTTTATAAACTGACAATAGTATAAGCTGATATTAGATGCCACCATACAATGTACTTCCTGATGTAGAACAAGGATCATAGGTACCAATAAAGAGAAATTAACCGGATACTGGTTATACCGTATATCAACTTAATGAATCTATTCATAAAACTGAGAGACACTTTTGTATATCACCCACCTGTCCTCCCTGCTGTGCTGCACCCATCTTACCACAGCCTCCCACACTGTTGTCTCCTCTTTAACATCCAGCTCATCATGGCTGATGATCTCAGTAAGCTGATTCACACTCAGGCTGCAGAAATCCTCACTGAAGGCAACCTGTGGAGGCGCAGAGCACAAGTACATGTGGAGAATTATGGAAATGTGTCTGAGGATTTCCCATGGCACCCCTTGAGGCATACTCAATTTGACTTGCTTGCCTTTTGTACAGCTTTCCAAAACTTACAGAATATGTTATCATGGTCAATACATGCTGTTGCAATAATTTTGAAACTAGAAAATATATTATGGCCACCATAACATTAAAGTTTGCTGTCTCAAGAAGATATAATCAATATATTATAGTTTGTTACTTCTAATCACTACATTGAAGAGACCAACCTTCTTAAAGTGCCTACAGATACACTGCAGACACTGTTTCAGTACACTGTCCACAGAGAAGACATCAGCAAACTTGTACAGGTCCACACAGGTGGAGCGCTCCACGTTCATGGCCATGTAGCTGCTGCAGGTGTCTCTCACATAGTCCAGTTGGAGGAGGTCGGCTGCTTGGTACAGGGGCTGCACTTTGTCCAGGGACACATGGAGGGTTCCCGAGTAGATGTAACTCAGTATTTCTACAAACATGCCTGCATCCAAACCCTTGGGAAGAAAAAGAAATTGCATATATTATTATATTATTTATAATGTTTAACATCTGCCAAATCGCAGTAACCCTGACAACTGGATAGACTTCTTCGTTGGCATCAGGGTCATGCCTCCTCGTAATTTAGAGCTCTCATACTCGTCGTCCAATCAATTTTCGCCTAATGTGAGGGGGGTATAAGAGGCGACACCTGGTCAGGAACAGTCCACGTGCTCTCATTAACCACCTGTACACCCTCACCTGCCCATAGATCTTTTTATACGCCTCAGAGCATGTATTTCTATCTGTTGAATTTACGCCACAGAGGTGGGGCGGAAGTTGTTGGAGAGCTTTAGAGGAGCAAAGACATTTAGGCGGAATTGACTTAAGGGCGGTCGCTGGAAGGTTGGAGGTTAGGTTGGAAGGTTGGAGGGTTTCAGGAAGGCATGGAAAAACAGATGCATGAAGGTGGGAACTAATGTGCAATGTTTATGCGTGTGTGCTTTATGCAGTATTATACGGATCAGAAAGTTAGGTAACAGCAGCAAGCCTTAGGGTAACAGTGTGACATGGCAGATGGAGGTTACGTGACATCCTGGGACTGTTTGCTCAACTTTTGCCAGTTTTCCCCATTGTCGAAAGATGTGCTGCACACAAGACGCGAGAGGGTTAAAGTTTGGGGGAAGTAAGAGCTCTGTTCAAAGACCGTTCAGTGACCCTTCGGTTGACACTCCAGGCTTTTTTGCCCATACCTTAACCTTCTTCCGCCAGAGATTCACCTTGGGTCACTTCCCATCATGTACTATTCATTCTCGTTGACTCATTTGTGTATCAATTCAAAGGTTACAGTCTACAGCTGTTGATAATCAAAATTTGTAAATTTTACATATCTGAGGTTCTACAAATCATTTTGGAGCTAACGTACAATTGTCATGCTTAAAATTATTGCTTATATCTTAAGTTAGGGTTTGAAAGGGCAATAAAAAGATGGTTTCAAGCTTCGTAATCCCGGTATAGCCTTTGGGGAAAGTCTAGAAACTCTATAGGTGTGTGTGTGTGTGTGGGGGGGGGGGGGGGGGGGTCAAGCGCAATAGGGAACGACCATTAAGACCTGCCTCCTTTTCAACAGGTTATTGGTGGGGAGGGCCGAGGGGGGCATGGCAAAACGTCTAAGAAAACGACCTAAAATACCTCCATACCTTCCCCAGTTTTCCTGTTATCCATGTTGCACGCGTAGTTATCAGTGGCTCAATCCTATTGTTACGCCAACTCGGCCCTACCTGCAAAACAACCGTCTTCTGCCGACTCTCCGCCATGTCACTTGTAAACATGGCCCTGAAGTAGGGGCTGGCCGCGGACAGAACAAGCCGATGGCAGGGAAACAACCGGCCATCGACTTCAAGGATGACATCCTGCAGTACCCCAGCTTTCTGTAGGTCACCCACAGTTCCAAGAAATCCGTTCTGATAGCTCTCGTTTTGGTAGGAACGAGGACGAACTTGGCGTCTTCTCTCTGCGGCAGCCATGTTGATGATGATGAAAGCGCTGTACCTACCAGGAGGACCCTCACCTGATTACCCACATATGTAGCGGTATGGCGTAGACAGCTGAATCAAATCATGTTTATCCCAACACATTGGTATCTTTATGTCAATTTTAATCCCTTACCATTACGGTCTTATAATCAACGGATTTAAGAATTCCAATTTGTTGTGTAACAATAATATCAGATAGTAATAATTTGAATTTGTACAGTAAATAAAATCCACATATACACATAATGAAATTTATGATGTCATGATCTAATTAAGTTATATGTCCATTACATGAACCTGTACCTATCCTTTGCAATTACGCTTGGTAAGACTTTGATGAAAAAGCTTTTCGCGAATGTTCGCCGCACAGTTTGCGTCTATTATTCTTTAACGTGGTTGAAAGTCGGGGAGGTAACAACGAAGAAAAATAAGTTCTAAGGGTTGAGAGCTTGAACAAATAGTTGCAGTATTAGGAGAGTGGTAGCCAGTTCTTGCAGCGATAATCCGATTAGGAGTAGTAGTAGTAGTCCACTGTGTCCTGCTGCTGCAGTGGTCTGGACACCCTGCAGCTGCATTCAGTCTTTCTTCAACTCTTTCCACTTCGTCCTTTTCATTGCGAGCTCCCTGAGCTCCCTAAGTTTCCTTTCTGACCGTAATGGTCCGAGTCCTCTTTCTTTGAGGTCTGCCCTCAGTAAGCCCAGAAGGTTCTTGCAGTGCCTTCCTTTTCGGGCTTTGTAGGTGTTGGAACCAATCAAGGCAAAGTCCAAGGCCTGCTGGGCAGGTGTGTTGGTTGGCATCCTCAATACGTATCCGAACATAGTCCATCTGGCTTGTTTCACTTTTGTTGACATTGGGCCTGTGTTGCACAACTTGTATAACGCATTGTTCGAAATCAAGCTGTTTGGCCATCGGTGTCCGGTGATTGTTCGTAGATGTTTTCGGTGGCAGGCATCTAGCTTGTCTAGCACTGTCTGTGGTGCTGCCCAGCTGTTACAGTTGTAGAGCATGATTGACACACAGGAGTCATAACTTGAAAGGACCACTGAGGGTACACAGTGGTCTTCTTAGAGTACCGAAAGTGTACACCATGAGCAAAGTTTTCGTCGCTTTGCAGTGCTTTGCTTATTTGTTATCTTCTTTTCTTTTCTTTTCTTGTATTTATTTACCCATGTAAATGTATTCGTCCTCGGCATTAATATAAGACACGACTTGAGTGTGACAGTGTCCACCATGTCTTGTAAATATATGTTGCAAGAATAAAAAAAATCGTCGAAATGGTCATGAAATTCTTTCAGAAACAATGACAGTTTTGACTTTGATTTGTCTTGAAATTAATTTTACCTGTTTCTGTGAACCATTGCATTTTAATTGTTGACCGCCTCTACTTATGAGTGACGGAATTAACCTAGATATACCCACTTGGACTTTTGAACGATTGATTCTCGTAATTGTAGCTATTCAACAGGGTGGCTTATGGGATTTTTAATGCATGCGTGCGAGTGAAAATATAGTAGAATCCACAAAGAGATTGGCCAAAATAGAGGGAATAGCTTGCCAGACGATTTGCCGGTCATAGGATTGTACAGCCACCTACATATTAAGGTCAATTTGAATTCTTATTGACTGATATAAATGCTGCTTTTCGTAAGGGCGTTTTAGAGTATTTGTAACGCCTGTGTATATGGGTAGGATAATTCGCCTTCAAACAAAACATATCTTAAAAAGAAAACCTCCTTAATTTCAAGAAAATCTCTTTTATTTCAAGAAAACCTCTTTTATTTCCATCACTCTCTACAAGTACTAATTGTTAATAAAGGGTTCATAAAATTTTAGCAAAATAACATACTATATGCAATCAATAAACGTATAAGCCTGGATACCAACAAGTTGATGGGAAAGTGCACAATAGGAGTGCATGTAAAACCCTCTACAGTAGTAACCAGGCTACAACATGTAAACTAAAAGTGCAGGAGAAACAGAGCACAAATGCCTAAGCCACATGTGCAGTGTAATGCATTGTGGAAAATAGGTCAAATTAATGTTACAAATCAGAGGTCTGAACCTCGAAGTCTTACCATGCACTTGCACAGTTTAAACAGTGAAACATCTTGTCATTGTCATTGTCCCTTGAATGTCATTTCTGAGACAAACAGTGCTGAACTTAAGACACATAGCATCAACTTTATAATGAAGAGCTGTCCCTTCTTGACAGGTAAATTTAATAACAAACACAATTAAGGTATAGGAAGTTGAATGAACTACTGCCCTATGAAAATATATCGCCATCTATTCCTTGTAGAGTCATTCAGTAAAACCTAATAAATGAGAACTGCAAGATATCATATAAAAATAGTACTTCCTCGCCACTTGACTCTATGTGCCCTTATATGTACATGTATATGTATATGTCGATGAAGGTTACACATCAGGTAATATGATATGCCAAATTGCAGTTACCAGCAAGTAAGACGTTTAAAATAGCATCTGACAAAAGATAGCGGCTGCTATTTGAAACGTTTGACGGTTTACCAAATCATATCCAGTTTCCTTTTAAGTCACTGTTAGTTGGCGTCCTTTTGAATGCCCCTAACAGTAAGACCTGGCAGGTATATACGTGCCACAGGGCTCATGGGGACGCCTGATGTGTAGAAGTTGTATGGCAGGGAGACCTTTAGGTCTTTCCAAGCATTTGCAGACCTGTCATACACATATACAAGATCATCTTCTAGCTCGTCTGTGGCGACCACATACGGTTGTAACCATACGTGCAGCTGGTTGTCCAGCACAAAAAGAGTTGGTGCTGTGCTACTAGCGAGCATTCCAGGGTCCAGGGTCGGCCAGCCTTGCAGTTCCTTCCAGCGGTCAGACTCTGTGTCGTACACCATGGTCTTACTGAACTCTCTGTCTGTGCAGAAGATCTCTGTTCCCATGGAAACGGCTGTGCAGGCTTCAGGAATGACTTTCGGTGGGGTCAGCTTGCACCAACAGTCCTCGCTTGGGTCGTAGCGAAACATGTATGTGTTCATGATGAAATAAAGTTGCGGACCACAGGACACGGCCAGAGATTCAGATGTCCTCTCTTCTCTGTCAAACCGCAGCTGTGAACACTCCTGCCATTCGTCCTTGTGCCAGTTGTACTTTTTCATCTGGAGAAACATACTTTCAGTGTACGGTGTTCTCCCAGCTGAAAACAAATATAAAACCCCATAGAATTCCACCAGGCGATGGTTCTCAATGACAATGTTGTCAGGCCACCGCACAGAGGGTAAACCAGCACTCTGCCACACATTATCGGCATTGTTGAACTCTAATACGGTCAACTGACTGAAATCCGGCTCCTCCCTTGCCAGAATGTAGATATCATTGTCACCAGTAACGGTTATGGTTGTTGGGGCCAGTAAAAGGTCTTCTTTAGAATAACTGCACTTGATGTACTTTCCTATCCGAGGGTTCATAAAGAGCATCCCATGGTCTCCTGGCTTGAACTCCGCATTGTCCCTGGAAAGCACAGAATATATTAATAATAAAACAGAATATTAGGCAAACAAGCAAGAAAATGACAATAGAGAAGCTGGGCAATGTGGTCATAGAAATTCTTTACCAATTTGTAATGTAGGCATAGTAAAGGGCATGGTACCATAACGAACGTAGCTGAAGAGTTACCAAAACATAGCTGCTATAGCCAAAATGACCCTGTTGAGAACTCCAAATCCTCACAGACTATTTCATAATGCTTAGGTTAATGGGAAAAATCCAAGGGACCAACAAAAAGTGACTGGTGGTCGCTATGCAAAAGTGGCCACTTATACAGGTTTGACTGTATAGGGGACAAGCAAAATAAGTGATTGTGTTGTGCTAGTACCAGTAATTGTTGCTGTGACAAGAAGAAGAATATGTATGCATACTCTGGGAAAATCATGGCCATTTCCAGTGTGTCCATCCCGACTCTCTTCTTCTCATTGGAGGCCTCCTTTACCACGTTCCTGATGGCAGATCTCCCAGGATCCTCCCTTACCAGGGGGTGATCCAAGATGGCCACCATGTTGTACGGGGTCAGCAGGTTGAAGCGGATGTGAGGGAGGATGCTGGGTATGTGGTGAAGTCTGTAGGGTACAGGGTAGGGGTTACTGATCACATTAGTAAATTAGAATCTGCAAATGTATTCTCAACAAAATAATGATTCAGAAAGCCATGATATTGATAGCATCCTTGTTCCTATGCTGGGAAATATGTTCCAAAAGTTACAATTTCTTTCTGAATCATATACAAGTATTTTTATTTTAATGCGAAAAATAAATGGCAGGAAAGAAATTGTAGTTTTGTAACAGACTTATAGTTTCTAATTACCTACTAGCATTAGTACCATTACTTTAATGAAGCTAGTAATAAAATTGAGATCATTCATGGTAATATTACACCATGTATAGCACCCACCTGTCCTCCCTGCTGTGCTGCACCCATCTCACCACAGCCTCCCACACTGTTGTCTCCTCTTTAACATCCAGCTCATCATGGCTGATGATCTCAGTCAGCTGATTCACACTCAGGCTGCAGAACTCCACACTAGAGGCAACCTGGGGAGGTGCAGAGCACATAAACATGTATGAAACTGTTACCTCAAACAAGAAGCAAACAAACTCAAATATCATTTGTAGAATTGTGGAGATGTGTCTGACATAATCCTAATATGCCTATAGCAAAGGTGGAACTTGATTTGCTTGCTTTACCATTTGTATAGCTTTCCAAACCTGACAGAACATGTTGTAATACTCAGTCATAGTCAAAACATGCTGTTGCAAAGAAAATTTTTAAAACTAGAAGATATATTTTGGACACCATAACATTAATTTGGCTGTCTCAAGAAGATCTCATCAAGGCAAATTGTCCGTTAGGATTTTACCATGAACAACATTGACCGAAGGAGGCCATATATACTAGTATATACTGTTTGTTACCTCCATGAAATGTCATGGAATGGAGGTTATATTTTCTGTTATGTGTCTCTGTGTAGATGATTACTCAAGAACGGCTGGATGGATTGGTTTCATACTTGTTGTGTTGGTGGGGTGTGATGAAAGCTCGAATCGATGAGATTTTGGGCGCCGTATCTGTCGTTATAATCGATGTAATAATATCAGAAATCACCCCTATATCTGCGATATATTGGAACAGGCATCGTGCTTTAAGCCTTTGTTAATGGGCTTAGCTCATCTCAGATAGTGAGGTGATTTCTACGACAGCTGTTTGGATCTGTGTACAAGATTACTCAAGAATGGCTGAATGGATTAGTTTCATACTTGTTGTGTTGGTGGGGTGTGATGCAAGCTCGAATCGATGAGATTTGGGGCGCCGTATCTGTCGTTATAATCGATGTAATAATATCAGAAATCACCCCTATATCTGCGATATATTGGAACAGGCATCGTGCTTTAAGCCTTTGTTAATGGGCTTAGCTCATCTCAGATAGTGAGGTGATTTCTACGACAGCTGTTTGGATCTGTGTACAAGATTACTCAAGAATGGTTGAATGGATTGGTTTCATACTTGTTGTGTTGGTGGGGTGTGATGAAAGCTCGAATCGATGAGATTTGGGGTGCCGTATCTGTCGTTATAATCGATGTAATAATATCAGAAATCACCCCTATATCTGCGATATATTGGAACAGGCATCATGCTTTAAGCCTTTGTTAATGGACTTAGCTCATCTCAGATAGTGAGGTGATTTCTACGACAGCTGTTTGGATCTGTGTACAAGATTACTCAAGAATGGCTGGATGGATTGGTTTCATACTTGTTGTGTTGGTGGGGTATGATGAAAGCTCAAATCGTTGAGATTTTGGGGGCCGTATCTATTAATCGTTATAATCGATGTGATAATATCAGAAATCACCCCTATATCTGCGATATATTGGAACAGGCATCGTGCTTTAAGCCTTTGTTAATGGGCTTAGCTTCAAGCAGATAGTGAGGTGTATGACAGCTGGTTGGGGAACCCCGAGCTTTTTGACCTGGTGTGTTATACTTCGTTTGCGCTGTTAGATTTTGTGCTCCGTGTGGCGTTATGACTCTATGCGTGGCTATAATATATATCTGGCATCAACTTGTCCCCGTATTCTACATGTAGGTATTGGTTGAAGGATATTTCAAGAACACCACGCTACCATATGGCATCGATCTATTAAACTCACATTATACTTCAAGTGTCACATATTTATATTTCCTAATCAGATGGACATTGTTTTTGTCTTTGAATGAAAAACCAGTTCTCTCCCATAACAGTAATATCCATTACTCTCAAATACAACCGACCATCAACATACATAACATCCACAAAAAGCAATAAATATTTCATGGAGGTATGAGGTCCCCGAACTCTAGTTACAATATACTTCTATTCACTACATTGAAGATACCAACCTTCTTAAAGTGCCTACAGATACACTGCAGACACCGTTTCAGTACACTGTCCACAGAGAAGACATCAGCAAACTTGTACAGGTCCACACAGGTGGAGCGCTGCACACTCATGGCCATGTAGCTGCTGCAGGTGTTTCTCACATAGTCCAGTTGGAGGAGGTCGGCTGCCTGGTACAGGGGCTGCACTTTGTCCAGGGACACATGGAGGGTTCCCGAGTAGATGTAACTAAGGATCTCCCCAAAAAGGTCTGCATCCAAACCCTTGAGAAGAATAACAATGATATTGAAATCAACATCTGTAAAATGGCAGTAACAAGCAACTAGAAAAATGTTGTTAGAATCTTAGATTTTTTTTTACCATTCTATGCCTAAATTTGTCAGTGACTAATCAAGAACTAGGAATTGATATGTAAATGAGCAAAAAAATTCTTAGGTAGTCCAGAATAGGACTTTCATTGTCTTTAACTCATTAGCATATCAATTCAAAGTTTACAGACGCCATGACAGACTACAGCTTTTGATCTACAAGCCTTTAGTTCCAACAAAACATTTTGGAGCTTAACTACTATTGTCAGGGTTATATCTTATGTTAGGGTTAGAAAGGGCAATAAAAAGGTGGTCTTGCGCTTCGTATAGCTTTGGGGGAAGTGTAGAAACCCTGTAGGTGTATGTGTGTGTGGAAGGAGGTGGGCAAAGCGTATTAGGGAACGACCATAAAGACCTACCCCATTCTCCTTGTTGGTGGAGAGGGGGGCAATTCGTCTAAGGAAACGACCTAAAATACCTCCCCCTTCCCCAGTGTTCAACAGGTTATTTGTTATTAATGTTGCACGATTCGTTTGAGTGGCTCAATCCTATCGTTACGCCAACTCGGCCCTACCTGTAAAACAACCGTCTTCTGCCGACTCTCCGCCATGCCACTTGTAAACATAGCCATGAAGTAGGGGCTGGCCGCGGACAGAACAAGCCGATGGCAGGGAAACCGCCGGCCCTCGACTTCAAGGACGACATCCTGCAGTACCCCAGCCTTCTGTAAGTCGCCCACAGGTCCAAGAAACCCGTGCTGATAGCTCTCGTCTTGGTAGGAACGAGGACGAACTGCGCTGGCGTGGCGTCTTCTCTCTACGGCAGCCATGTTGATGATGATGACGGGGCTGTACCTCCCAGGGGGACCATCGCCTGATTACCCACATATGTAGCGGTATGGCGTAGACAGCTGAATCAAATCATATACTGTAAATGCATTTAAGTTCGCGGGGATTTAATTTCGCGGTAGCGGGAAAAAGGACTTTTCGCGGTGGTTTTAAGTTCGCGGTAACACCATAGACTGCAGTCTAATACCATAATAGAAATACATTAATCCACCGCGAACATTTTTGCATTTATAGTATATCCAACACAGTGGTATCTTTAGAACACTATCCCAAACGTGGCTAAGCTTGTACCCCCCTTCGTCCCGGTTCATCACTGGGATGGATTTTCTTATCCAGACTGCTAAGCCACGTTTGGGATAGCGTTCTTGCCGCAAAAGCGCCACCTACATCGGCTACATATAGCGGCAAGAAGCAGAACTCCAGCCAGAAGCTCTGAGGAAGATATCTGACAGACATCGAAACGTCAGCAGGTGAGAAAAACTGGTTGTGAAAAAGAAAATTCTTATGTCCTATGATCTACCTACCTGATGAAATTATTTTCGGAGAACCCAATCTTGTAAGGGCTATCAATAGTAAAAAAAAATAAATAAAGGCACATATCACGAAAATACATCATTTAGTGATATATCTCTTTAGTTATCTTCACTAGTCTTTCAGTTAATTTGGTAACTGATTTCCAAGGGAGCCCTTACAAAATTGGAACAAATGAAGATACAGAAAAACAATTACTAACATAGAATGGAATGAATGATAAATTCACACAAATTAACATGAGGTAATAAACATCAAAATTCCTGAACAATAGATGGAATCTCAACAGAATAACAAATCATAACCAATACCAACAAAATAAATTGAATAATTATCTTTTATCTGATCAGGAGCCAAAATTACTACTGCAGTGCAAACTAGATGGCTTTGCCCTTACCAAGTTGACTGTGTAAATTATTTGCCAGTGTTTTGACCTGTGTTTAGATCAACGAGTATAAACATGTATTGGTAGAAAGGTGTTTGTAATTAGTTTTATTTAAAAAAAAAACATCTTCTTGCAAAATACACATTCCAATATCAGTAGCTGGAGTGACAGCTCTGTCATAAAGGCATGCTATACTCAAGTCGGATGGTTATTTTCATTAGTAAATATATAAAAGTTCTTTTATTAAAACTTTGTTGGCAAAATTGCGCAAATTAATGTTATATCTTTCAGGTATAGTTCAGTGGCCTTAATGCATATGTTATTTACATGTTTAAGTAGACTTAACATTTTCTGTAAAAGTATTGTAAAGATTACCAAGACAAGCTGGACTATTTTAATTCTCTGACTGGACTACTACAATGTTTTAACAACTATCTTTAAAACGTTTTTCACTGCACAGAGTTAAAGTTGATCTGTATCTGTAATCTCCAACCAGATCCACGGTGCGTAATGTATAGTATCAAACTTCCCGTAGGTGCCCTTTTGACTCCCTTAGCCGGCTATACTCCCTGGCCAGCTTTGACACTATCTTATAGCACCGTAGGATCTGCTTGGAGATTACTGTATCTGTATCTGTATTTACAGCTGCTGGTTGATGGCAGAAGGGATAGGCCTTTCCTAGAGACCTCCTGTACTCAAGTCAGTGCCCTTTGCTGTAAGGCATGATAATACGTGCCACTGGGAGGTGTGAATCAGGAGTTAAATATTTTCCACTAGGCATGCTGGCCTCCAAGTCTCTCCAGGTATCAGTAGACCTGTCATAGACATATACCAGATTGTCTGACTGTTGTGAGGCAGTGTTCAACTTCAAGGCTTCAAACCATACATGCAGCTGGTTGTCCAGGACAAAAAAATATGGCAACGGGTCATCATAGAAATTTCCTGGGTCTGGGTCCGGGTCCAGCCAGCCTTGCCGTTCCTGCCAGCGACCAGACTCTGTGTCGTACACCATGGTCTTACTGAACTCTCTGTCAGTGCAGAAGATCTCTGTTCCCATGGAAACGGCTGTGCAGACTTGGAATTTTGTTGGGGTTGGCTTGCACCAACAGTCCTGGCTCGGGTCGTAGCGATGCATCTCTGCGTCTATGAGGAAATAGATGTGCGGACCACAGGACACTGCTGTGCAGCTGTCCGCTGGTGATAATCTGACCATGAGTTTCAGCTGTGAACACTCCTGCCACTGGTTTGTATGCCGGTCATACTTCCTGATCCACACCGTTGTACTGATTTCTCCCCTTTCCGCAAAAAGGTAATATAAAATCTTATCAACTTCAACAAGGAACTCGTGAAACTCATTTCCTGACATGTCATCAGGCCTTTGAAATGTGGACATACTAGCACGATGCCACACATCAGCTGCATGGTTGTACTCTAAGACAGCCAACTGATCAGTATCCTTTGGTTCTTCAGTCCCGATGTAGATATTGTTGCCACTGGCAGCAGTTATCGGATTGATTGATGGAAGGTCCTCTTCAGAATAACTGCACCTGATGTACTTCCCTGCTCTGGGATTCATGTAGAGGATCTCATGGTCAATGCCATTGGTCCTGCAGAGGACATAACATAGTGTACACTATCAATTAAACAGGACTGAGAATGTCAAAATTTCAAGCAATCATACATAAAACAGTGTACACGGTAGCCTACATTTAAGTGGTATCTTGCTGAAGATGCTGTACTTCATCACCACACCGATTCTAAACTAAATTTGTGTTACCCTTGTCATAGAATGGGAATATCATGTTGACAAGTATAGTGAAAAAACAACAAAAGGTTAATTTTCTATCATTTTTTTTCTCATTTTTCATCCATCCATCCATCCATTCATTTTTGTACTGACGTTTCCATGAAAATCATGGCCATTTCCAGTGTGTCCATCCCAGGTCTCTTATTCACATTGGAGGCCTCCTTTACCACGTTCCTGATTGCGGATCTCCCAGGATCCTCCCTGACCAGGGGATGATCCAAGATGGCTGCCGTGTCATCTGAGGTCAGTAGTTTGAAGCGGATGTGAGGGAGGATGCTGGGTAGGTGTTGCACTCTGTAGGGTACAGGGTAGGGGTTACTGATTACATTGGAATCTGAAACTGATTCGATGACCATAATCTGAAATACTACCAAAATAATCAACAAAGACATCAGATTTGAAAACTTTCAGATTATTTTCTTCAAAACAAGATCACTTCCAGACAGCAAGTTTATAAACATATGACAGATAACAGTGTAACATGACTAACAAGAAAACATTTTTCCAATGACCTAACAGCTTAAAGAAACTACTCTACTAATATAACTGAAATGTTTTTCAAATGTCTCATTTCTCAACAGTTTTCTGGACATTTACCTACATCAAAGTATCATGTATATATTAAAAAAAATTATACTTATGTCATGCCTGGGCCGCGAAAATGTTCGATACAGGTGTTCCGGACCGTGTCATAACTTTCTGTATCACACAGGTTCTAAGTTGTATCACACGGGCTTCCTCAAGTAAATCTACCTATTTCGAACGCCTGCTGAATACGGCACAGTTGAAAATTCAAATACTGGATTCGGACGTTAGAATTACTGTTGTTACAATCGTTTCTCAACTTCTGGTGCAGGTGAGTATGACATGAATAAAATACAACACGGTGTATTCCGAATCACCCTCGGTCCCAGCCCTCCCACGGGTCGGATCACCCTCCGGCCTTCGGCTGTTGGGCGATCCTTCCTGTAGTCGGGCTGGAACCTTGGTTGATATGGAATACACCGTGTTGTATATATATATATATATATACCCCTGTCCTCCCTGCTGTGCTGCACCCATCTCACCACAGCCTCCCACACTGTTGTCTCCTCTTTAACATCCAGCTCATCATGGCTGATGATCTCAGTCAGCTGATTCACACTCAGGCTGCAGAACTCCTCACTGGAAGCAACCTGTGAAGGTGTACATTACACTGTTAACATGTTGGTCTTGTTACCCAGACAAGAAACAAACAAACTCAGAAAGTACGGCATACGTTACGTTTCTGATACCTTATTCATTTATTGGAGTGGGTACCAGTATAATGTAAGTGTAAAAAATAGGTATTTCTTACAAAGATTTACCACCACCAGCAGTGGAACCGAGTGCTGATATACGAAAGTAGCGGGTTCCGAACTGAATTTACCAGTGCTCTGGAACTTTTCAGCACTGGAAGACCAGTGCTGTAAAAACTTCAGCTCTGGACTTAATAGAATTATAGTACAATGTACTAATGTACTACTAGATAATCATATTCAGGTCATGGACCTGATATGATCCTTTTAACCTGGACTGGATCTGGACCTGAATTTTCTAAACTGGTACCCAGTGACTGTACAGCCAAGCCTTAAAGGCATCCTATTAAGCAATATTACAGCATTAATAGTGGAAATATTCTGAATAAGGCATTCTGTATAATATTGATTTCTAATGCACTATTTTAGCACATTTACATCTTTATTTCATGAATCAAGCTGTTAAAAACAGCACAGGAACAAGTCGCATGATCAAGTCCTTATTTTTGGGGGGTCCAATAATAACTTAAGGAATATCCTTGTGCAACTTGTATCTGTTTTAACCACTGAAAGTAGGAAATGATGATGTAAATGTGAGAATACAGTGTAGTAGATGCAGATTGCATTATTCAAAATATTTCCACTTCACTGTAATATTGCTTAGGATGCCTTTAGGACTGGCTAAAGCTGTTGATGGTCTATCAACATGTAAAGTCTAAAGAGCCAAAGCGTACCCACTCCTCGTTAACTTAATGGAATTTACTTTTTGCAGTCTCAAGAAAACAAAATAAATACAGTTTATTTTAGAAATACATGTATATATATATATATATATATATATATATATATATATATATATACATATATATATATACATCCCTACAATGAATTTGAAGAGACCAACCTCAGCAAAGTGCATACAGATAAAGTGCAGACTGCACATCAGAACACTGCCCACAGAGAAGACATCAGCAAACTTGTACAGGTCCACACAGGTGGAGCGTTGCATGTTAATGGCCATGTAGCTGCTGCAGGTGTCTCTCACATAGTCCAGTTGGAGGAGGTCGGCTGCCTGGTACAGGGGCTGCACTTTGTCCAGGGACACATGAAGGGTTCCTGAGTATATATAACTCAGGATCTCCCCAAAAGTGCCTGAATCCAAACCCTATAGAAGAAGGGTAATAAGAAATCATTTCACACATTTGAGCATGCAAGGGGGGTAACAGGATTGGTGGACTTGTACTGCTGTCTCGATTGTCTCAATTTGCATAACAATATCCAGACTAGCTTTGTTAATATCTAGAGGGTCGTTGATATAGTATCTACTTTAGTTTTCTGTTGCTGCACACATGCATGCATTCTAGGATATCTGAAAAGGCTTATCTTAAAATGTATTATGTCCTATCATACCATAACTCTACACCATGACCACAGTTAAACAAATAAATGAACGAAATTCTAGATTTCGTTGATTTACTCAAAACAATTAACAAAATCTTAAATCACTCATAAGTTATAATCCTCATACTATGCAGGGGTTTTTCTACAAAAAAAAATAGTATGAGGGAGCTTGGTCACCGTGGAGAGGGAGCGCAGCGACCAAGCGGGGGGGGTTGGTCGCTCTGGAACAAAGCAATTCATCACCAGAAAACCAGTGAAGAACTTTCTTGCGAACTGGTGGCCTCATCTTCCTTTTCCCGGCGCCTAACATTTTGAGGGGTATTCTCTCGGGCTTCATGCACTGGGAAACTGGTGTACACGGTTGCACTCGCAGAAAAACGACGGAAAACTCGGATGATGACGGCAGTGACTAGTCTACGTATGAATGCCTGTTCAGGCCGCTTCCGAGCCAAGAGTGTGGTTATTGGTTGGTGTAGTCAGGTGACCTGCAATTCCCTGATCAGTGCTCTGCCTCACGGCGCGGTACCACCATGTCCAGTGACGACGCCATTTTGAAAATATGTTCATCACTGGAAGCCCCGTGACGAACCCGTGACCCGCATATCCTTGCTTCTGTTTAAAGACCATATTGTGCTTAACTGTTAAAAAAAAATGCGGTGGAAGAAAAATCACTGAAAGTGTACACCAATAGAAGTGGGGAGGGGGGCAGAAGATGGATCGATCTCGAGCAGTTCAGTTAATCCGAGGTCTCAGGCCCACACTCTTTCCTGTTTTAAACACTTGTTTTGTCATAATTTAATACTGTCCGTATTTCTGCCTTCAATACACGTGAACGCCACACCAACCCTACCTGTAAAACAATCGTCTTCTGCCGACTTTCCGCCATGTCACTGGTAAACATGGCCCTGAAGTAGGGGCTGGCCGCGGACAGAACAAGTCGATGACAGGGAAACTGCCGGCCCTCGACTTCAAGGACGACATCCTGCAGTACCCCAGCCTTCTGTAAGTCGCCCACAGTTCCAAGAAACCCGTGCTGATAGCTCTCGTCATGGTAAGAACGAGGGCGAACTGCGCTGGCGTGGGGTTCTTGGTCTGGGGCGGCCATGTTGATGATGATGATGATGATGACCCCTGCCTGATTATCCAAATATGTAGCCATACCAAGGCCATACTGAAAGAAGACATTATAAGCTTGTTCACCATTCCGAGTGCGAATGTGCAGCTACATATTGCGCAACATGCCAAATGTAAAGGCCCCTGGCCCGTGAACACTTGTGACATCTTAATCGGCAGGGCGTTGTGCTCAGACCCAAGAGGTCCCGAGTTCGAAACCGAAACGTGCTCATGGCCCTCAGCCTAATAATAACGAAGAAGAAGAAGAACAGTCCTTGTTGCGACCATATCGTCTCGATTTGCATAACGAACATCTTATATTAGTTGTATAATGTCGTTTTTCAATATCGCTACATATTTGGGTAATCAGGCAAGGGGTCATCAGGCAGGGGTCATCATCAATATGGCCGCCGCAGACCTCGAACCCCACGCCAGCGCAGTTCGTCCTCGTTCCTACCAAAACGAGAGCTATCTGCACGGTTTTCTCGGCATTGTGGGCGACTTACAGAAGCCTGGGGTACTGCAGGATGTCGTTATTAAAGTCGAGGATCGGCTGTTTCCCTGCCATCGGCTTGTTCTGTCCGCGGCAGCCCCTACTTCAGGGCCATGTTTACAAGTGACATATGGCGGAGAGTCGACAGGAGACGGTTACAGAGCGGACCCCACTGCCGGAACTCGAGTGGTATGGAATCTGGACAGCAGTTGCCATGGGAACAGAGATCTTCTGCACAGACAATGAGTTCAGCAAGACCATGGTGTACGACACAGAGTCTGACAGCTGGCAGGAACTGTAAGGCTTGCCAAACCGAGACCCTGAACTAGACAGCAATGCCTACGTCTTCACAGTTCTATTTGTACTGGAGAACCAGCTGCATGTATTGGTTAAGATATTGAAAACAGTTTTACAACCGTCAGAGGAAGCTGTTTATGTGTATGACAGGTCTACTGATACTTGGAGGGACTTGGAGGCCAACGTGCCTAGCCTAGATTTTTCAACACAGTCCGGGCTCTGCCCAGTGGCACGTATATACCTACCGTGTCTTACTGCAAAGGCTATAGGTGCACAAGGGCACTGACTTGAATACAGCATGCCCTTAGGAAATGACTGATATGTGGTTAGCCCTTTTTTGTCAGATCAAACTGCACATGACTAGGTCAATGGTTTTTCCCCTGATTTGGGAAGAGTTCTTGTCTCAACCATGCTTTAGAAATATAAGATTTTCTTCTTTCAGATCAAGCCCACATTCATAATGATGAATATTCTGGATTGAGACCGTGTCTTACACTCTTACTGCAAAGGCTATAGGTACACAAGGGCACTGACTTGAGTACAGCATGCATTTAGGAGACAACTATCTCTAAAGCCATCAACTTCTAGTATGTGATAGGTATCAGTATATTTTTGTAATAATAGTTTATGTAGAAATGTATGCATATAGATATCACTGGATAGATATCACTTTTTAGCATATTGAAATTACTGAAGGTCATTCCAGCTCTTACATGATCCTTATTATCTTGTTTTTTAAATTTGTTATTAACGAAGGACACCTGTTCATTACAGATGGGATGTTCTGTACCTTCAGCGCCGTCAGGCCATGTTGATTCGATTATGTGTATGACATCTATGGGGGCATCTTTGTTTATTCTGATTTCAATAAAATGTTTTCAGCCAATTGTACAAAGCAGCTACAACCTAAGCAAATACATGTATATGCTAATTGAAGAGGGATGGGGGGTTACTAATATCTTAGAATTCCAACGTCAGTTCCAGAGTCAAATGAAAAGAGATGTAACGAAAACAAAGAATCTATTGTTTTTTTTAAATATTTTTGGGTAATTGCCAATTCATTCTGGTGTTGGGTATTTAAAGTGTAGTCTTTGTTCCTAATGTCTAATCCTAAGACACACCTGTATGATGAGAAGTGAAGCACTAGGTTCAGACTTTTATTTGAAGAATGTTTGTAATAGTTTATTTCAAAATCATCACCATACTAAATTATACATTCAAATATATAGTTTATTTTTTTAAATGTCAAACGTTACTTTAATAAACACCAACATGTATTTCATACTCGAAGATTTGTACTCGAAAGAAATATGTTTCATGCAGTCTTTGATTAATGTGATTGTTTTAATAAGCCTTTCACAGATCCAACTGCACATTTGTGTGAACCTTTATTTAGTCATGAGAAGCTCAAATTGGCCAGTAGGACGCTTTTCATTGACGTCATGAGGGAGGTAAGGGTCAGATGAAATATAGCATATATCATTCTATAAAATATAGCAGAAATACAAATTACATTAAAGTACTAATAAATCTATCAACCTATATCACTAAACATAAAGTTACATGGTGCAAAATATAAGGTACGCCAAGCCGAACTTCTGTGTTAGACAAGATTTGTGATACTTTTATATGTAACGTTATATATGTTTTGACTTGTTGTGACCTGTACTTAGCTCGGTTGGGCAAAACTGTACAATAAAGGTCTTCATTTATTCAATATCGCTACATATTTGGGTAATCAGGCAAGGGGTCATCATCAATATGGCCGCCGCAGACCAAGAACCCCACGCCTCCCACGCCAACGCAGTTTGTCCTCGTTCCTACCAAGACGAGAGCTATCTGCACGGGCTTCTTGGAACTGTGGGTGACTTACAGAAGGCTGGGGTACTGCAGGATGTCAGTATTGAAGTCGAGGACCGGCGGTTTCCCTGCCATCGGCTTGTTCTGTCCGCGGCCAGCCCCTACTTCAGGGCCATGTTTACAAGTGACATGGCGGAAAGTCGTCAGAAGACGGTTGTTTTACAGGTAGGGGCCTAAGGGTTGGTGTGATATTTACGTTGCATAGAAGGCAGTATTAGTTACAGAACAATTACCTAAAACGGGGGAAACTCCGAAAGTTTTGGGCGCTTGGGGTTGATATTCCACCAATAGGTCTTCTGTATGCCCCCCTCCCCACTTCTGTTGGTCTCTTGTTGTTAAATCTTCAGGGACATTTTGGGGCTTGAATGAATGAAGTGGTTTGTTGTTACTCTTTAAGGGTTTGGATGCAGGCATGTTTGAAGAGATCCTGAGTTACATCTACTCGGGAAACCTCCATGTGTGCCCAGACAAAGTGCAGCCCCTGTACCAGGCAGCCGACCTCCTCCAACTGGACTATGTGAGAGACACCTGCAGCAGCTACATGGCCATGAGTGTGCAGTACTCCACTTGTGTGGACCTGTACCAGTTTGCTGATGTCTTCTCTGTGGACAGAGTTCTGAAGCGCAGTCTGCACTTTATCTGTATGCACTTTGCTGAGGTTGGTCTCTTCACAGAAACTGTTACAGTTCATTTTAGTTCATCAGTCCAGAAACCAGTCCACTTACTAAATCTTTCCCGGTCCAGCAAGAAATACCCATTTTGTACCCCTTAATGATACTGGTATGCCTTAATGTATGCCTTGATTTCTGAGTTTGCTTCTTTTTTGTGATAACTGTACCAAGCCCACATTTCAACAGTGTCATGTACTCTGCATCTCCACAGGTTGTCTCCAGCGAGGAGTTCTGCAGCCTGAGTGTGAATCAGCTGACAGATATCATCAGTCACGATGAGCTGGATGTTAAAGAGGAGACAACAGTGTGGGAGGCTGTGGTGAGATGGGTGCAGCACAGCAGGGAGGACAGGTGGGTATAAGTGTTATATAGTTATGAGTGTGAATCAGCTGACTGAGATCATCAGCCACGATGAGCTGGATGTTAAAGAGGAGACAGCAGTGTGGGAGGCTGTGGTGAGATGGGTGCAGCACAGCAGGGAGGACAGGTTTATTGTTTATTGTTCATTAACTCCTTTAGTTGTTAACAAGTCTTCTAGTCTTCCAGGAGTAATAATAGGTGTATATCATACTATGAAATGTAGAATACAGCTCAGTTTTATGAATAGTGTCACATGATCATCAGGAATTTAGGTCATTTGAAAGTTGGATTCATGTTACATTCAAAACAAGTTATCTACAAAGGCCTTTTTCTTTTGATTAGACATTTTTTTCTGTTTTGCATCACATCAGAAGATACTCTGGTGGTTTTTAAAATCTGATGATGTCTTTGTGTATTTTTGTAGCCAGTTGTGAAGAATGACAACAAGATACAGTTGCAGATTCCAATGCTATTGGTAACTCCTTCCCTGTACCCTACAGACTGCACCACCTACCCAGCATCCTCCCTCACATCCGCTTCAACCTGCTGACCTCAGACGACACGGCAGCCATCTTGGAACACCCCCTGGTCAGAGAGGATCCTGGGAGATCTGCCATCAGGAACGTGGTAAAGGAGGCCTCCAACATGAAGGGGAGAGCCGGAATGGACACACTGGAAATGGCCATGGTCTTCATGGAAGAGTCAGTTAAACAGTCTTATTTTTGTTTACTTTTCATCATACTTTTTGCATGATATTCCTGATATAAGTCAAGGGTAACAGTAACACATTTAGTTTAGAACACAGTGTCATTGCCAAAGTACTGCCACTTCAGTGAAATACCCACTTAAGGTTAGTCCACTGTTTGTATGACTACGTGACATTAGACATGAATTAGCAGTCCTGTTTTATTGACAGTCTACACTATGTTCTGTCCTTTGCAGGACCGATGACACTGGCAAAGACATCCTCTACATGAATCCCAGGGCAGGGAAGTACATCAGGTGCAGGTATTCTCAGGAGGAACTTCCAAATATCACTCCACTTACCGCTGCCAGTGGCAACAATGTTTACATTGTCACTGAAGAACCGAAGGGTACTGATCATTTGGCTGTGTTAGAGTACAACCATGCAGGCAATGTGTGGCAACGGGCTAATATATCCTCACTTCGTAGGCCTGACACATTACGCAAATCTGAGATCGAAGAGTTCCTTGTTGAAGTTGATAAGGTGTTGTATTACCTTTTGATGGAAAATGAGGTAAGCAGTACATCTGTTCTGATAAGGAAGTACAACAGGCACACAGACCAGTGGCAGGAAGGTTCAAAGCTTGAACTTGAGGCTGAAGTGAGAGCATCTGATTCTCTGGTGTTGTCATGTGGTCCGCACATCTATTTCCTCACAAAGGCAGAAATGCATCGCTTCGACCCGAGCCAGGACCGCTGGTGCGAGCTGACCCCACCAGAAGTCATACCCGACATCTGCACAGCCATTTCCATGGGAACAGAGATCTTCTGCACAGATCACGCTTTCAGCAAGACCATGGTGTACGACACAGAGTCTGACTACTGGCAGGAACGGCAAGGCTGGCCGAACCCAGACCCAGAAAATGTTGATATGAACAGGCCTCCATTTTTTCTTGTACTGGACGACCAGCTGCATGTATGGTTTGAAGCCATACACTTCTTGCCCTTCACAAAGTGGGAGTATCTCGTATATGTCTATGACAGGTCTACTGAAGCATGGAGAAAGTTGAAGGCCACCGTGCCTAGGCCTTGTGGAGATGTTTTCCGTCCTGATGCACACCTCCCAGTGGTACGTATGTACCTACCATGTCTTTCTGCAAAGGGAACTGACTTGAGTACATCTGCTACATTTGCTACATCATGCCCATAGGAAAGGCCCATCTCTCCTATCATAAACAAGTAGTTGCAGAAACAGATTTAGATGAACTATTGGAAAACGGTGAAAAGAGTGAAAAACGTTGGCTGTGAAAACGTTGGAAAACGTTTTGAAGGAAGTTGTTAACAATACTGTATTAATCCAGTTAGAGAATTTGAATACAGTGGAAGCCAGTTAATTGCACATCGGATAAACGCACACTTCGGTCAATTGCACGGAATCCCCAAATCCCGTGGCGGTATGGTCCAACTGGGTAACTTTGCGTTATCCCACACGCCAGATAATTGCACGGAATTGGCGGGCAAATTGGGTGTGCAATTAAGCGGCTTCCACTATAGCAGAGTCTGTCTTGGAATGGTTAATTATATACTGCATTGTGTCCATGAGAAGGATACCAAAGTTTTAAGCATTATCATAACCATTCCATGATACAAACTTTATCAAGCAGTATAAGCCTAAAGTAATGGTACCAGATGTCTGTATCCTAACCAAAATGAATGTGCTCATTTTTGTTTTGTTATGTTGTCTTTGTTGTTTGTACTAAAATCACTGAATAAAAACATTTTGGCCTGTGGCTTTGCCTAACTTATGAGGAGTGTACTTGCAATATATAGATATTTATTGATTTATGATAAGCTTATACATGTACAACATATTATCTTGGATACCCCCCTCCCCAACACAGACCCAGTATGTGTGTGTGTGTTTGTGTGTGGCTGTGTGTGTGTGTGTGTGTGGCTGTGTGTGTGTGTGTGTGTGTGGCTGTGTGTGTGTGTGTGTGTGTGCCTGTGTGTGTGGTTGTGTATGCGTGTTTGTGCGTGTGTGTTTGTGTTTGCTGCTTCAATCAACAATCTATGCTATGGCTCTGAAAGTCAGAGAGGTTACATTTTCCTTTAATGCTTTCAGAGGGGCGAAATGAAGCCTGGACAGGATAGATTCCAGACCAATTTCCGACCAATCGCAGGGATTGGTCGAGAAATTGTGTCAGGGTCTTCAGTCTATTCGATATTCATTTAATTTCATAATTGTTACAAATTGGCAGCTGGTCAAAATGCGTCATAGTATAATATAATTTGATAGTCTAAGACCTAAATACATTATTCACTGAACATTTCACTTAAAACAAATTGCGACATATTTGCAGTACACGTGTTTTCTTAGTACATAAGAATTGAACTCGTGTGATAAGATATTTTAGGGCGCAGTCACATAGGTCGTCAAATCGTCGTGAAACCAACCGCCGACATGGATCCAAAATAGCATTTTGCGTACCAAGACAGTTGAACTTTGCAGAAGACGTACATTTGTATCCTCCGAAGTGAGCTATCGTACGACCGTCGCACAACCTATATTACCGCGCCCTTTTTTAAAATTATACCCCTGTCTTCGGGCGTATCGATGTAAGATCGGCCATATTTAAGAGTGACAGAGGGTTGCGCGTATTTTTCCCCTGAAAACTGTCACATATAAGCCATACTTTGTACCTTGTACAATTGTTGTGCAATAAAGTAATCATTATAAGCGAGGCTCGGGCGATCGCCGCAGAATCGTCGCCCGATCGGTTTTCGCCAAATTCGGATTAGAACAACAGCAGCAGACAGAAGGCGATGGGAAAGTTGTTGAAAGACATACACTGATTTGGCTATCGATTGCAGTGTATTTGTTTTCTATCTATAACTTCGTTATAGATTTTATCATTTCTTAGAACATGTATATGTTTGAAATTTGCGCGGCGAATTTATTCGATTCCCAATGCAAAAACGCACTGTCTTTATACTACTGTCCTCTCGTATTGTTTCAACATTCGAACATCCCATTTCACCTCCTACGCAGTAAAAACAATTTCCTTCCATGCTGAATAATGTATTAAGGCCCCAGGTGTCAAGATGTTACGAAATGAACACATGTGAGAGCAGACCTTATTGGTCTCGCTCTTACGTGACCAAACACACATTTTTCAGTGTGCGCGCTTATTCAATGCCCCTTTCAATATCTTGTGGTCACCGAGTAATTCTTTTGCGTGTTGCCTTTTCTGCGTACGTACACCCACGATGTCGCGAAGCAAGAAGGCACTGATTTTACTTCTCTTGGTTTTTAACCCAGTTACGGAGCTTTCAGTATCTTCGCGTTGCCCAGACAACTGTCGTAGGGTGAACATAAGATCGGAAGATCTTACCTGTCACTGCCCAGATGAAAAAGGGAACGGGTCATCTTGCCAATGGGATGGACCCAGAGGAACTATCAACATTTCAGTTTGCCTGGACGCTTTACCAACCGGCTTCCAAAGGGACACCAAATCAATCACCATCATGTACCTTCGATATTCCACGCTACACAAGCAATCCTTCCCGAGCAATCTAAGCACCACGACTATTCAAATCGAACGATCAGACGTATCCGAGATTGAGCCGGGAGCTTTCCGCGGTCTGCGGTCGGTTACAGAACTCGACCTCGATGACAATCGAATCACTTGTCTAGGTGAGTTAAATTTCTAAGTAGTGATGTCAATCTCATAATGGACCGATCCTGTTGAACGCCATATCGACAGATAGAACCCCCTATTCTATGGACCGATCCTATCGAACGCCATATCGAACAGATCGAACCCCCTATTCTATTTCGAACACCTCCGTCAAAAACGGCCCCATTGGACAGAAATGACTATTTTTGACGGAGGTGTTCGAAATAGAACCATGATCGAACAAGGGGCGGAGTTTTGGGATCGGCCCATTCTGCCCGGTCCTCATAGATCGCTTCATATAAAAGAAACGAGGTTAAGGATCTCTATTAAGATCTTCTAAGACACACATTAAAGCGTGTTTTATCCTCGAAGGAAACCCTTAGATCGATACTTATGAATGTAATTTTGTAAATGCGTATCTCTTAAGGTATTTTACCATCTGTTGAAACGTTTCTGTAAAATTGGATAATGAATAAATGCCTTAGATCATTACTTTTGAATGTAATTTTATAAATCTGTATGTTATAAAGCATTTATCTGTCACCAAGTTTTTCTAGCACAATCCGTTTGGGAGCTATACGACATCAAAGTTGGCGCAGACACTTTTAGCCCCCCCCCCCCCCCCAGTCTGGATAGGTTTAAATCATTACTTTTGAATCTAAATTTGTATCTCATAGAGGATCTTTTTTTTTTTTAATTCTTAGGTCCAGATGCTTTCATTGGACTTGAGAAACTAACCCGCCTGTCTGTTCAAAAGAACGCGATATCCGCCATATCCCGGCACGCGTTCCGTGGTCTACCTGAGCTTGGTACTCTGCTTTTGTCCTCAAACCACCTGACGGCAGTGCCCGTGGGCGCACTGCTGGCGCCTGTGAAATTAAAGAAGGTCTACCTGCACAGAAACCGCATCACGACTGTTGACAGCCTCATCGCGTGCTTAACTGAGAAACACAACATGCTGAGCATAGAAATACAGGTTTGTTTGTTTTTTTACGTGCTCGTGACTTGTTGTTTTGTTATGTTGTTTTTGTTGTTTTTCCCTCTACTTAGCTCACTGAGTGAAAATTATAGCCCATGCCTTACCCCAAGGCCAGGAGAATGTGTTGATATTCATTCATAACTTATACAACATATTATGTAACGCTAGTTCAACTTCATCCGCGGGGTAACCTTTATTCGTTGTATATGGAATAGGAGTATTTAGGGATATCAAGTCGACAGACATCTCAGTGTTTCAGACTGAAATGCTATGAAAATATTGCAGTTTGAAGCCAACGTCCGTCGACTAGATATCCCGAAATATTTCGTTTATAAAAACAACGGATATGGGTTACCATGTGGATAAAGGTTACCTACCGTTAACAGTGACTTAATTTTATGAATGGCATTCGCGCGCGCATTGATTTTCGCCTGTTCCAAAAACAAATGTGGCCAAACATCACCCCATATCAGTCAGAATTTCATACTTACCAGAGGATCTGCTCTCCAGGGTAGGGGGCACTGGTCGGGGCCAGGGCCACAGCGCCCTCGTTGCCTCTTTTACTGGAGATAAACATAAGACAAACCAAGCTTGGGAAAGTATGGTCTGGATGTTTAGTCCTGTGGTTTAGCAACACGTTTTATTTTTACTGGATTTTTCTTTCTTTTTTTTCGCGCGCGTTAGTTTTGGAGTCATGCATAAAATTAAGTCAGTGTGGCCTTAGTTTTTGTTTTCGAAAATAAGAGTTATTGTATGACGTTTCAGATACACGGTAACCAGCTTCATTGCGACGGGAAGCTCACGTGGTTTATCTGCCACCTGTCACACCTGGGCCAGGTCGCTTATCCAGACTTCTTAAAGTGCGCGTCTCCTCCCAAGCTCCGCGGAACTCGTCTCACAGACTTGCAGAAAGACGTGTGTCATAACATCACGGACATGTCAACAGGTCAGGGGATGCACTGCAATGAAAAGTTTATCACCGGCAACAAGGAAACAACGTGTACTCAAACCAACCGTTCATCCGGCGAATGCAATGAAACGTTTGTGTCTTCAAACATGGGCCCAATGTGTTCTAAAACCAACCCGTATCTTCATAACACGTCCAGTTCAACCATGAACTACACAGAGATACCATACACACGCCACGAGTCATTCTCGGAGAAAGCGACAGAGCTTGAATATGTCGTTCTCCTTGGAGGAGAACCAGCCAAAAACTTGGTCGACAACAGCATCTCTAATTTGATCACTGCAGGTGCGCTTCCCCTCGTCTTGGTGTTGACAATAATGGTTACCATCGTCTTGTGCAGCTGCTGTTGTGGTTCGCCATGTTGTACGGACGATGGAAGGATCGAGCCTTACGCAACCGTTTACTCCGAATCAACTGATCTGCAAAGCTCGGACAGGAACTTGAATTCGTCAGACAGACAGCCATCTGGTGCTGGAGTTCTAGCGCCAGAAGACAATGATACAATTGAGCCATATGCAGTGGCGTATGGGCAACAGGGCCGGCTATATGCAGTTGCCCGTGTTGAAGACCCAGGTCAAAGGAGTCGGTTATATACACTGACCAACGATGGCGATCCAGGTTCACAGCTACAACTATGTGCAGTCGCCTATGAGGACGCAGGGTCACAGACACAACCTTGCTCACTGAGGCAGGAAGACCCAGCTGGGCCGCACTCAGTGACCCACAATGAAGACCCAGGGCAACAGCTACAACCAAACTCAGTCACCCACGATGAAGACCCGGGCCCACAGCTAAAACCATATTCTATCACCTACGAAGACCCAGGCCAAAAGATACAACAAGACTCACTGACCTACGATGAAGACCGAGGGTCACAGCTGCAAACCTGGTCATCAGTGACCAATGATGACCAAGAGCCACAGCTTCATCCATACTCAGTGACCTATGAAGACCCAGGGCAACAGCAATAGTCATACTCAATGACCCATGACGAAGACCCAGGGCCACGGCTACTGCCAGGACCCATACGTACAGACCCAGGGTCACAGCAATAGTCATAATCAGTGACCCACGATGAAGACCCAGGACCATTTTCAACATTCGTTTAGAAATTTTGGACGGGCCCGGGATAAACTGGGTTAAAGTGTTGTTATAATTGCTTAGGCTGACAAATTATCTTGGGGGCCAGATGTAGTATTTGCTTGTAATATCAGACAATCTGACTTTTTAAAAATTTTCTATTTGCTTTTGGACAGACGAGGACAATGTGGCACTGCACTCAAGTTTAGTAACTTATATTAACAGTGCCGCATACACGGTACAGACAGAAGGTAAAGATAGTCCTTTTACCCGACCAAAGTCATGTACCCATTTTTACACCTGGGTGAAGTTTGTTTGAAGTGAACAGTGTAAAGTGACTTTCCCAAGGGCACAACGTCTGGGGCACGGCTGAATCTTTGGTCCAATTCGGTGGTCTTCTAAGTTAAAAGTTTCAAGATCGGTGACACACCAATGGAGTCGAACCCAGAACCTCTGGTTTATGAATCGAACACCCTGCAGACTGCGCCACACCACCGCACACGTGAGTTCCACCGCCCATTGCAAACACGGCCCTACATCGCCAACAGGTAGACAAAACAATTAATCTCTATGTAGATGAAACAAAAGTCATCTTCTCGTGCCAGACAATTCATAACGTTGCTAAGATATACATGTATGACGTGTTGTCCTTGATGAGACTGTAGCTGACCAGTTGTTCTAAATTCACAGACATACACTTTATTTGTCTTTACGAAACCCATTTTATCTTTCTTTCATTTAACCACTCAGTTCAGGTCAGTTAATCCATCCGGTGACACTATGAAGTTCTTCCATACGACCCTGTCGCGCATGACAGACAGGAGAGCTCCGTCTTTAACCACTATATCTTCACATCTCGCGACTAGTAGAGTGTGCCATTGTTTTGAAAATACAGTGTTCAATGTTTTTTTTAATACTCAATAGTTTTGGCCGCCTACATATGTAATGTCTCGGTCTTGAGATTAATTCCCTGAGGACGGGTTCATTCTTATAGCCTCTTATAGACAAAATGTCACAAATTCGCAATCCTTGCTCTTTTCAAGTTACCTAATGTAGACTATCAACATACCTCCAGGAAATATTTAGAGCTTTTATAGATTTTATGCAAATAACTTGCACATTTACATTACTTATACATGTCGATGTTTATTGTTGACTATCATATACATGTCACAAGTACAAATAAAGTCCCATTATCAATCATCAGGCGGTTTTGCAATTTCCGCATATATTATGCAGATCAGTTCCTTATTAGCATATTTGGTATCTGCATATGTTAAATCTATCATAATCCACATGTGTTACATTCATTGAAGTCAATTTATTGAAAACAAATTGGAATTATGCAATGTTCACATTGATTATGCAAATTAGGTCCTCATTTTCATAACATGTATATCATTATGAACATCTTTGCCTAAGCTACCCGCATGCTTAAAATAAGGTCAATCTGTCTTTCCTTTCTGCAGTTAGCCTCTTTGGAATATCTTGACAAAAATGCCCCTGCACTACCAAAATCAAATGTTAGTGGGCTGAAACTTGGCCCACTGTGTCATGACGCTGAAAGCTAAAACCACTAAAATGTCAAGACCATATCATGTCCGGGACAAGAGATACATTAAAAACTGCCATGATAGAAAATTTACATCAATTCAAAATGTATTCCTATTTTGCATAATTAGTATTTTATTCTGTACAACATTGTCTAATGTGCCTACATACAAAAATGATGAAAATTTGTTGTTCCCTTCTTGAGATACCCACTATAGTTTTTTTTTTTTTTACAAAAATGCCCCTGCGGTTTTTATATCCTAGGCTATGAAGTGATATGCAAAAGGAATCTAGTTGGTGAGTCTTTTTATCCTGGGTATTAATTGTTTGCCGTAAGGGGGAATAAAATGAATATATATATATATATATATATATATATATATATATATTTATATATATAACGTTATATTTATTTATTCTTAATTGTCTTCCTCATCTCTTTTCATATTATTACTGACAAAAGACAACGGATTTTGTCTGAAACGTCTGACCGTTTCCAAAGCCGTATCTAGTTGTTCGGCGCCACTGGTTATACCCCCTTCACATTAGGCGCGATTCGATCGGACTATGAGTCTGCGAGCTCTAAATTACGAGGAGGCATGACCCTGACGGGAAGGGGGAACTTCAGCCATTTCTTCGTCGGCATCAGGGTCATGCCTCCTCGTAAATTAGAGCTCGCAGACTCGTCGTCCGATCGAATCGCGCCTAATGTGAAGGGGGTATTACCAGCTCGCTCCCTGGAAGCGTCGCCAAAAATCGCTCATCCACTTCCGGGTCAGGGGTGAATGAACGGGTTCCGCACAGTCACGGCACTTCGCTTTGTTGTCAGACGTTTTGCGAAACTTGGCTCGGTTGTCTTCCGACAGAAAAGCAAAGTTTGTGTCGCCATGTCTGCCATAAAGTACCCGGAAGCTAGGAGAGACGACTCTGCCATAGATGACTACCATGGCACGAAGGTTGGTGCTTCGTTCTTTTGTGAGTGTGAGGTAGGGGGGAGGGGGGCAGCAACAACATGTGTGGAGTTGGCAGGTGGTCTAGAGGTGACAGTCTTTTCCACAAATTCCAGTGATATACGTAATCCTATGGTAAAGTTGAGGCAAAATGTGTGAATATCTCAAGGATCAAAACCTCAAATCATAGAAAACTTATCCTAAAATTATAGCCTGTTCTGTTGTCATCAAAATTATGCTTTGATTTATGGCCTCCCCCCATGAAAGAGTTAATAATGTGTATTTTTGCGGCCAGTTGGTACCCAATCTGATTAATGAGGCTGTTTTAAAGATTCGGACGTTGGAACATTACTGTTGCAACGTTTTGTTTTTTCGAGGGCAACAAATTTGTTCAACTTCTGGCGCATTTTGCATCAAAACAGCGGTTTTCTCCGGTGGGTATGACATAAATAAAATACAACACGGTGTATTCCGCATCACCCTCGGTCCCAGCCCTCCCGCGGGTCGGATCACCCTCCGGCCTTCGGCCGATCCGACCCGCGGTCGGGCTGATACCTTTGGCGATATGGAATACACCGTGTTGTATTCTATATTTATCGCGGTATGACAAAAAATCCCTTACAACATGTCTGAGCTGAGTCAACCCTGGGTTCTGATGTAAAATGATTGTGTTCTTTGTTTGATGTAGGTTCCAGATCCATACTCCTGGCTAGAGGACCCAGATGGGGAAGAGACCAAGGCATTTGTTGATGGGTTGGGGTTGGGTCATGGTTAGGGTTAGGTACTGATGAATGTCTGTATTCTATATGCAGGTTCCAGATCCCTACTCCTGGCTAGAGGACCCAGATGGGGAGGAGACCAAGGCTTTTGTGGAGGCTCAGAATAAGATCACCCTCCCCTACCTGGAGAAATGTGCCGTCAGGAAACAGTTCCAGGCCAGGTAGGTATTGAATAGCCTGACTAAAATCGCGCCCCTAGCGGCCGGCCCTAAGATCGGGGGGAGGGGGTCATTAAGCCCAGCCGGCGAGAGCTTGTGTAAACACAGGCTAGGTATTGAACAGCTCATGTAACGTTATGTGTGGTTAGGTCGTGCAGTGTAACATCAGGGCATTGGTCCTGGGTTCGCATCCTGATGATAAATGTTTTTTTTATTGAGAAAATATACTCTCAGAGTCAGAATCCAACAACGGCAGCCAGGACTGGCAAAAGGCTGAATCATGTCATGCTAATGTTGTGCTGTTGTGAGAGGCACTTCACATAACTTTCTTCATTCCACCCAGGTGTAAAAAATGGGTACCTGACTTCGGTTGGGGAGGTAAAACCTGGTGAAAGGACAGAAATTGGCTCAACAGTTCCATACCGTGCCCTAGATCTAGATACAGTGGATAACAACATCGTCAAAAAGGCTATGGGACTACTAGTGCCTTTACCATTGCCTTTTGGCTAATGACATTTCCGTCCTCCCAGGCTGAAGGAGATGTGGGACTACCCCAAGTATGGCTGCCCCTTCAAGAGGGGGTCTCGCTACTTCTACTACTACAACACAGGGCTCCAGAACCAGAGGTAAGGAAGAACAAATAAAAAACTACATACACATACGAGGGGTAGTCAATAAGTTTGTGGCTTTACCATTGAATAGGAGGCCAGGATTCTTAGTCACTATGGCAAGTAGATCTCTAAGTCTAACTGAGTCTAACACCATTGTAACAGATAGTTCTCATTCTTGGTCTGACGATAATTGGTCCATGTTAAAAGCACAAATGTACAAACCAACAAGATTAGAATGTCCCTAATTCTCCTAATACCGCGTGGCGCAGTGGCAGCATGTCCGGATCTGCACCGAGAGGTTGCGGGTTCGAATCCCGCTGTCGTGCCACCGATCTTGTGCCCTCGGGAAAGGCACTTTACACGACTTTCCCCACTTTACTCAGGTGAGAATGAGTATATGGTGATTTACATCATTCACCGTGCCCCGGAGAGGAGATAGGCGCCGCCAGGGGACTAAAATGCCTATTGATACAGCACAACATGTTGTGCTGCCCCTACGGCTAATTACTCAGCCTACGGCTGATTAAAAGGCTATGGGACGAACAAACGAACGAATTCTCCTAAGAGGTGTCAACCTTCCAGGGACATGACCAGTAAAAGGGCCACTAGATGTAGAAGCCTAATTTGACCCTTGACTGGGGTACTTAGTGGGTAGTTGGCTAGTCTTCCAAGCAGCTCTGTTCAGTGGTTTCACCTTACTTATATTAGGTTGCACACTATAATGTCCTTCCTAACATTAAGATTTCCTCAGTCTACCATGACCACTCTCACAAAAATGTAATACTTTTTTTCATTGCTTGCTTTTCAGTGTGCTGTATGTACAAGACTCTCTCGATGCCGAGGCCAAAGTCTTCCTGGATCCCAACAAGTTCTCGGACGACGGTACGGTCAGCCTGCGAGGGTCGGCCTTCTCCGAAGACGGGGAGTATTTCGCGTATGGGATCAGCAAGAGTGGCTCCGATTGGGTCACTATCATGGTTTGTTACCTCCAGGGAAATGGAGGTATCGTTTTTGTTGTGTGTGTAATTGTTTGTGATTCCCAATATTTGGCTAGACATGTACAAGCAGATTTACCAGTTTTTGAAAATTTAAGTTAATTTAAACTGGTGCATTCTGAGGGGCAAAGTACTGCCAGAGAGGTCACAATAGAAGACTGTGACCACAAATGACCTAGTGGCATCCCTGGTCAATCAGAATTTCATGCTTTTGAAACAACCAGAGGGGCGAGTAGAACAGAGAGAAACAACATGCCAACACCCGGGATTGAACCCAGGGCGGCAGATTACAAATTGAGCGTGCAAACCATTCGGCCAAAAGGCTTAAGCCGTTAGACGTTTTCGGTTTAGCAGTCCTTGAACACCACTGTTACACTTTCATACTTTCATGTCTAGTGTGTCCAATTCCTTGATGCATGCCATGCCTGGCTAAAAGCATGACTACAGTACATGTATTTGACACGAGTATGATTGTCGTTTTACATGTTTACAGTAGTACCATCAAGAAAATCATAGCACCAAGGCTAATCAGCAGGCAGAGGAGTGAAGCTGGCTTAGGAGTGTGTTTTGCTACAATTTTACCAGCAAATTACACTGGGACAAAGTCAGTGACCAGCACATATTCCAATTGGAAGGTAGCACCAAACAGAAACAAGGGCAATTAGCACCTACTCAGCAAGCACAGTTTGATTGGGAAACCATTGGATGTTAATAGCCTTTGTTTTAGCCGACTGGGGGCAGATTCTACATGGTAAATGTACACCTCTTGGCTGACTACACTTCTTGGACAGTTTGGTGCTATCTTATGCCATTGTAGGATCTGCTTGGAGATTACACTGAGGCTACATAATCAACCAGTTTAGGCCCATAGGGATTTAGACCCATCCTGCATACCTTTTCTGTACCTCTTACTTTTCATTTTTTTCCTACCAGTTCATGAAGGTTGCTGGTGCAGAGCAGCTTCCGGATACTCTGGAGTATGTCAAGTTCAGCTGCATGAGTTGGACTCATGATCACAAGGGCTTGTTCTATAATGTAAGTTTGTACACATGTGTTCTCACACACACAGACACACACACACACACACACATATACACACACACACACAAACACATATACACACACACGATCACAAGTTCCTATTTTATAATGTAAGTCTGTATAAACATACACTAAGTTGACAGACTCACGCACACACACACACACATACAAACATGCACACACTGAACCACAGGGGCATATTTTATAATGTAAGTCTGTAACACACACACTAACAAACTCATGCATACAAACACACACTCACACAGACATACGAACATACACAGACACACATAGCCACAAGGGCATGTAAGTCTGTACATGCAAGAAGCTTTATTGATGCAACAATCATTAAGTACAAAGGCTTTCGTACAGTCAGCTACAAACCACAAAATAGAAATATAAAATCTTAAGATTCTACTTTCAGGGCAACAAAAGCTAAATAATACAATACAATACAATACAATACAATACAATACAATACAATACATTTAGATAACAAAAAAGATTTAATTTTAAAAGAAAAAATTCCCTCTCATAACAACAACAAAATAGCAAGAAAAATGCCTTTTCAATACAAGTAACTTTGAAATTTGAAAGCATTAAAAAGAGTTAAGACTCACTAGTCATTAATGAAATATAGACACAGCCAGAATCCTTCATTCTTTTTATCTAACAGAGGTTTCCAGAACCAGAGACAAAAGCTGATGGGACTGAGACGACAGCAAATCTGCATCAAAAGGTTTGTATTCAAAATAGAGTACCATAAATATATTCTTTTGAAGTTGAAAATGTCAAAAATGAAACATAAAACACACATTTTATCCTTCTATTTTAGTGCTTAATTTCAAACTTTGCTGAAAAATGTTACTTCATGAAATGTTGACAAAATTGAGTTCAATAGTTATGGCTCTGTTGATAAATTAATTAGTTAGAAAGGAACAAAGAAACGAAACCAAGCAACTATCGATAGTTCAACTAGTGGTCACTAAACTAAAGCCAGCATAACACTGCTACATTATTTTTCAGCTGTACTATCATGTGATCGGTACTGACCAATCAGAGGATGTTCTGTGCGGGGAGTTTCCAGATCACCCAAAATGGATGCCGTAAGTACTATCACTACTAACCTATATATATATATATAATGTTATTTGCACACATTTGTATGG
Source organism: Branchiostoma floridae x Branchiostoma belcheri (assembly GCA_019207045.1). NCBI lineage: Eukaryota > Metazoa > Chordata > Leptocardii > Amphioxiformes > Branchiostomatidae > Branchiostoma > Branchiostoma floridae x Branchiostoma belcheri. The sequence goes on along the minus strand of CM033040.1, from coordinate 1,896,546 downwards.
GTAAGGAACTTTACACATTACACATAGCATGAGTGCATGTTGCTACTAACATTAAGTCTTGAAAGTTTGCACATCTTGCATAATCTCGTAGTAAGAGGGACCAAGAAGATGTGAGCTCAATTCCGGGTGTTTGGCTCATTCAACAAGCTACTGAAAACGGTTGCAATCCAAAGGATGGGACGTTAAGCTGTGGTCCACTGTTCATTGTGCTCACCACTGTACAATGAACCTGTAAATACTGTACATAGCATCTGTCCTCTCAGCTGTCATGACCAGTGGAAAATTCACTCTTCTGCTCATTTGACAAGTTTGACAAGTTTTGACGAGTTGTATTTCAAGCTGTATGACATTGCAGCAGTATAGGCTGGCTGAATTGTGCCGACATTTACATACATTACAAACAGCTGTATTAGAATCTGGTCACAAAATTTGAGCTTAACTGGTCACTTTCACATTTCCAAAATAAATGTATTCTAACTTATGTTTTGTTTCCCCAGTGGTGCGGAAGTATCGGATGACGGCAGGTACGTTATCCTGGCGATCAGGGAGGGGTGCGACCCCGTGAACCGCCTGTACTACTGCGACCTTCAAACCGTCGACTACAAGGTCACGGGGATACTTCCATGGGTCAAAGTGGCAGACAACTTCGATGCAGAATATGAGGTAAATCCATAATGGCCCGAAAGAAAAACTTTCCTGAAGGTTTTATATATTTGTGAATGGGCAATACTCAAAACAATGTTCCATTTTGCTACAAAGAAATCTATTTGGTGGAGTATTTGGGCCCATTGGCATTTGGCATTCAGATATCCTATAGCTAAGTCATGTTTACTAAACAACACTAACTGCCTCCATTTTAAACCAAATTTGACTGTAGAAACTTGGTTTAAGTGACTAACAACTCCTCTCTTCTTTGCTCTTGTTATTTTGTTGGGCCGGAAAGTTGCAAAACACGTGAACGCCTGCCGATTCTGTTCATAAATTTCTACTCGGTCCAAAATCCTGTCCACTACTCTTTTGTCAGGTCTGTTTTTTCTGGAATGGTCCAACAAGAAAAAAACTGTTTTGTATTGTTACATCATACCAGTACACCCCCCCCCCCCTAGTGATCACCTACTGCATGGTAGTTCTGGGGAAAATGTGTAGCATCAGCAGGGCTCGAAATGCATGTGCACCCAAAATTGGAGCTGTGCACCCAATTATTTTCTGTGGGTGCCCAGATATTTTCATAGGTTCATGTATGTAAAGATGTCAAAGTATACTTAGTCTAGTATACATCATATTCTTGACATCTAAGTGTTAGAAAGATAATAAAAAACGCCTGTCATTGTACTTGTTTAAGAATTTGATAGCTTGTAACTAAGTTTTGTTATTAGGTTATTACTTAAATTTAAGTGATGCACCCAACATTTTTTTGGTGCACCCAATTTTTCAAGCTGGATGCACCAGTGCACCTCATCCCATAAATGAATTTCGAGCCCTGATGAGTCTTTTGTCAGGTCTGTTTTTTCTGGAATGGTCCAACAAAAAAAAAGTGGTTTTGTATTGGTACACCAGTACCCACCCCTACTGAGCACCTACTGGTAGTTGTGGGTAGAAAATGGTAGCATCAGTCGGAACTTCTTTGATTTTCTACTTGACAGTACATTGCAAATGAGGGAACGCTGTTCACCTTCAAGACCAACCTGAACGCTCCTCGGTACAAACTCATCAACATCGACTTCAGCAAACCAGAAATGGTAGGTCCTCTTTGTCTATCTTTTCAATATTTTAAAGATATATTTGCTATATTTGAAGCTGTCAAGAATAATTAGATTATTGAACCTTTTAAAGAAATTATAATTCTATAATTTTTGAAGCTGTTTGCTGTCTGTATTTTAAGTTCATTTTCAGAAATGCTAAAAGTTGTTGTTTTGAAATGTACCAACATCCATGTACAAATGTAGACATTAACTTCTTAAAAAGATATAGGAATTTACCAACTAGATGTTTATGTGCAAGATGTATAATATTGGTATGGATGCCTTTTATGTAGTCATCTGTTCAGTATTTACATGATAGCCCGTCAATCGGAAGGACATGCACAGTTATAGTGCATTCAGCACCAAGGACAGGGATAGCAATGTTATCAGCAAAAACTACTATCTTACAATTACATACCTTTGATATCAGTGTCATTCAAATAGAGACAACTCTGACGTTGTGCCCTTTGAAAAGGCACTTTACACGACCTTCCTAACTTAACCCAAGTGTAAAAATGGGTTCTTGACTTTGGTCGGGGAGGTAAAATACTACCCCTACATTCTGTCTGTACTTTGTAGTTTTTACCGTTTAAATAAGTTACTAAACTTGAGTGCAGGGCCACATTTTCCTTGTCTGCCTCAAAGCAATGGAAAAAAAAGAGACAACTGCATATTTTACAAGATATGCCAATACATTTAAATTGTACATGTTAAAAAAACATGCAAAAATTTTGAGTGTTACCTTGTCCCTTTCCAGGACCAGTGGACGGACCTTGTACCGGAGAGTGAGACAGATGTGACGGAGTGGACTGCCTGTGTGAACATTGTTCGGTTTCTAATGTTAAGCTGTGAACATTGTTCAGTGTTTAATGTTAAGTTGTCCCTTATCAGGACCAGTGGACGGACCTTGTACCGGAGAGTGAGACAGATGTGATGGAGTGGACGGCCTGTGTTAACATTGTTCAGTTTTTAATTTTAAGTTGTCACCCTTCAGGACCAGTGGACGGACCTTGTACCTGAGAGTGAGACAGATGTGATGGAGTGGACGGCCTGTGTTAACCAGGACAAGCTGGTGCTCTGCTATCTGCATGATGTCAAGGTACACTTTTATACCCCCTGTCTTAACAATGTTGTAATTATGTAAGGCCATGTTGATTTGATTATATGGATGACATCCTCCGGGAACTCCAAAACTGATGCGAGCGAGCGAATAAAAAAAAAGTTTGGCCGAAAAAAAAAGTTGCCTTTAGTATGAAATCAAAGTGGCCAGGAAGGTTGAACATAGGACTAAACACACATAGTATGGTATACCATGATCCTCTGGACCTGAATTTTCTGTACTGGTACCTCCCCCAACCAACAATAGATTTTTTTTCTTTCCGTCCTTTCACATCTTATTTTTTGACTTTAGATTCATTTGGGCATTCTATATATGGCATTAGTTATCTGTTTTCTGATACCTTTTTTTTCAATATACGGAATATTTGTGCTCATTTTACAGCTGCTTTGCACAATTTATTGTGTGGTGGAAAACTTTTTTTTTTTTTGGAAATGGCCGAAAATTGGTGCGAGCGCGGATGTCATCCATATAATCAAATCAACGTGGCCTTATGTTAAAAACAAATCTAAGGACCAGCTTTATGCCTTGGTGTGCTCCCTGCCCTCTGATGTTATGATGTCTGCTTGTTATATTTCTATGATTATGATGTATGAAAATGATTGTTCTGCCAGTTCATTCTAGTAACGCCATAGAAGAAAATCTCCTGTTGTAAAGATTGAATGCCTTTAAATATTGCCTATGGTGTAAGTGTGGTTGGTTCTTTTAGGTGCTTAAGTTGTGGCTTTCTTCAAACACGCGACCTCCATTTGGCGTCCTATCCGGCGGACGGCCCTAGCCAGATTTTATTAAGGGAGCACTCACTTTTTACCTGAGTGTGTGGCCTTACTACAATTTGTACATCACTACTTGCACCCTTTAGACAGAGCTGTTGTTACAATTTCTTTAGTAGGACATATTTTTGTTCAACTTTTGGTGCATTTTGCATTGAAACATAGATAAAGAAGAACACAGTGTATTCCACATCATCCTCAATCCCAGCCCTTAGCGGGTTAGACTTGTACCTGGTAATATGATATGGAATATACCGTGCTGTATCAGGGCTCGAAATACCACTTGCATATGCAGGTTAGTGCAGGTAAAACTGGAGCTGTGCAGGTTTTTCTGGTGTCTACCTGCACCTAACCTGCACTGGTCCATGTACTGGGTTTTATACATTATTGTCCTATAGTGTTTGTATATATAGATTGTTATTAGCTGCATTGACTGTCACCACCTATAAAGTATTAAAGAATAAATAGAAATGGTTCCTGAACAATTTTAGTATGATCCATACTTCCTAAATTCAGAGCGGTGCAGGTAAAATTTGTCTGGTGCAGGTAATTTTCAATGTTACCTGCACAAGCGCAGGTATGCAAAAAAAAAGTATTTCGAGCCCTGACTAACCATGAATTTTTAGTCTATCTCGGGGATGTTTGAAACCGAAAGAGTGATGACGTTAGGAGTGAATCAAAGGTGGCAGGAAGACAGAATCTACAGTTTAGAGAGGGTTGTTCTGTCAGTTCCATAAAGGCTATTAGAAAGAAGAGTAATGGATGTCACTCGAAACATCTGGAACTAATCTCAGAATTCTTATAAAAATGTCTATTGGTCAAGAACTTATGAGAGCAAAGAAAATAGATTTGTTTGGCCTTACAGTATCACTGCTTGCACCCTTCAGACGGAGCTGTATCTGCACGAACTGAAGACAGGGAAGCGTATCACCACCTTCCCACTGGACATCGGCAGTGTGGTCGGGTACTCTGGCAGGAAACAGGACTCCGAGATCTTCTACCAGTTCATGTCTTTTCTTACACCAGGTGTCATCTACCACTGCGATCTCACCAAGGATAAACTAGAACCAACGGTAGGTGTAGACAACATTGTAAAGTTGTGGATATGCCATGTAATAATGTTACCTTCTACCACAGTGACTGTGATCTCACCAAGGATAAACTGAAGCCAACGGTAGGGTTGTACACCCTTTTATGAATGTTTACCAAAAATTCAAATTGTTGTGATCATTACTTTGCAGGTGGCACCCTTTTCAAAATCATAAATGTATGTTACCTTTGCTCAGACGGTCATGTTTTGCATTTGGCTGCTTTTTATTTGTGCACAATGTCAGAAGCTGTGGATGAATCTCTATGATTGTATGCAGATAGGGGGAAAATGTTTGCAGAAAGACCTTTGTACCTGAAAACAGTCACTATTTCCCTTAGAAACGTGATGCAATGTAGATGGTTGGCACTTGTATACATCCTGCTGTGAATGTAATTTTTTTATTCAGAGATAACTGACATTTTTTAATGAAGAAATTAAAATTTAATGAAGGCATTAATGTATTTATATTGACAAGAATGGGTCATATATTAAATATTGGCCATTTAGATGCTGCTATTGTCTTTTGATTTGCCAGTAAGGTGTTAGAAGTTATATCAGACTGAAGTTTTGTAACCATCCCTTGTTTTGTAGGTGTTTCGTCAGATCAAAGTGAAGGATTTTGACCCGAGCGGCTTCCAGACTGACCAGGTGTTCTTCAGCAGTAAAGATGGGACCAAGGTTCCCATGTTCATCGTGCACAAGAAGGTAGCCCTTTTTCTGTATTCTGTATAGCCGGTATAACTGCCCTTAGACGTAACACAACAGCTTCTGTATCTGCATAGCTGGTATAGCCACCCTTCTGCGTAACAATAACGTAAAACACCAGATCCTGTTAATAGAATTTTTCATCAATCAGTGACTAGTTTTGACAGGTAAATACACATACCTCCAAATTTTCGATGGCTATCAGTCCATCATGATCACGGAGTGACCAGCTCCTGTATTTGTATAGCTGATATCACCGCCCTTCGACATAACACACAAGGCTCTGTATCTGTAAAGCTGGTACAAAAGTATACCTGCCCTTCAGTTTAACACACCAGCTTCTGTAGCTGGTATAGCCACCCTTCGGTGTAACACATGAGCCTCTGTACCTGTATCTGCATAGCTGGTATAGCTGCCCTTAGTTGTAACACACTGGCTTCTTACCTCTGTACTGGTACACATACCTAAACCTGTACTGGCATCTGTACCAGTACCTGTACCAGTACCTGTACCGGTATCTGATGTAATGTTTGTATTCCAGGACATCCCCCTTGATGGTACCCACCCAGTCTTACTCTATGGTTACGGAGGGTTCAACATTTCCATCACTTTTTCCTTCTGTACAGGCACATGTACCTATTTACCTGTACCTGTTTGTGTTTCAGGACATCCCACTGGACGGTACCCACCCAGTCTTACTCTATGGTTACGGAGGGTTCAACATCTCCATCACACCTTCCTTCTGTACCTAAACCTCTGTAACAGCAGCTTATGTTATGTTTATGTACACATCCTTACAGTGAATGTTTATGTTTATAAATTGCCAGGACATCCCCCTTGATGGTACCCACCCTGTTCTCCTCTATGGTTACGGAGGTTTCAACATCTCCATCACTCCATCCTTCAGTGTGTCCAGGATTGTCTTCATGCTTCACCTGGGCGGCATTCTGGCTGTACCCAACATCAGGGGCGGAGGGTAAGGATGTTTTACAGTTTTTTCAAACTTTTCTTTTCTCAAAAATGATACATAAAGAATAAAGGAATCGGAATTAGATATCCTTAGCATTTCTAGGATTTTACCATTTAAAAAGTCTTTGGTATGACTCTGTCGTGGATCCCCAAGTCAATTATGCTAGTAATCAATATTTTTATCTAAATGCTGCATTAAAAAAAGAAAATGGTTCTGTTATTTTGTGTTGATTGTTGAACACTCCTGTTCAATGGAGTGAGTTACCTCAGTTGATTTTGTTAATTTTGCTGTTTACAAATTGTTTGATTTATTTCTTGCATTTCATTCTATTTCACCTGTATTGCACAGTCTCCAGGAAGAATAGTGGAATGATGTATAACGTATATAACTAATGGAGATCCATATAAAACAGACATACAAATGACCTTCCTAATACAAGCTGAACACTGCCCAACAGGGATAAACAAGTCCATTAGCCTGATTGTTCCGGACAAGTAAAAGTGCTGTTCGGGCAAGTAGAAGTGCTTCTCCACTTGCCCGACGGGCAAGTAAGAATTTCCAGATGTGACCCGCTCAAATTACCACTGAGTGTGACAGCACATGGGGCTGAATGCCTGCCTATATTGACCATGTCATTTTCAAACCAGTAGAAACATTGATTTTGGATGATAGGGCGACATCAAAACTCAAAAACTGAAAAAAACTGAAAGTGAAAATACATAGAAAAATGTAATTTAAATTTCGGGCAAGTGAAAATTTGGTTCGGGCAAGTAAATTTTTTATGTACTAATGCCCGATAGGACAAGTGAATTTTTGAAAACTTGTCTAACCCTGCCCAATTTCACCAAATGTACAGTGTTGCTGATGTGAAATGTTTGTTCTTCTGCCTTCTGTAGTGAGTACGGAGAGATCTGGCACAAGGCTGGTACAAAGGAGAGGAAACAGAATGTGTTTGATGACTTCCAGGGGGCTGCTGAGTACCTCATCAAGAACAAGTACACCTCAGCTTCCAAGTAGGTGGTCACATTTACAGTCAAACCTGCCCAAGACGACCACCCGGGGGACCGGGAAAAAACGGTCGATTTGGACAGGTGGTCGCTGAGAAGAGTATCGACTCAAAACATGACCAATGGAAAGTATAAATGGTTTCCGTTGTGTTTAATGGCAAATAGCAAGCACACTGCACGCACGCAAAGAAGCGACACGCACACTGTAAACTGTAAATTTAACCCCAAAATCCGACGCAAACTGGCCGATTTCGGCACAAAATCGCGCTAGTTATCATAAAAAACCGATGAATACCTCAATTTTGAAAATGATGCGGTCGTTATTGGTCCTAATTTGGGCCGGTCGCGGTCGCGTTGGCCAGGTGGTCGTTGAGAAAAGGTTGCTTAATGCTTACGTCAATGGGAAAATAAATCGGGACCGAGAAAAAGCGGTCGAAATGGCCAGGTGGTCGCTGAGAAGAGGTGGTCGCTCAGGCAGGTTTGACTGTAGTTTGAAAAACAATTCAAGTTCTGTTTTTTATATCAAGGTGAACAGCTTTGATCGGTGGTCTCAACATCTCCATTACACCTTCATCTTTATCCATGACATCACATCTTTATCATCATATCCTGGACATTCTATGATAGAGTGACATTTGTTCCAAAATGCACAAGATCACAACATTTAGAACAAATCAAGCTTGAGTAACATTAAGTGTCGTTTTCCATACAGAACCAAAGTTGGACAAAAGGATAATTGTACATTATACATTATTCAACATATAACATTATACATATTTTTTAAACACAATCATTTGTCATAAAGGATCACCATTAACAGAGGTTCTAACAGAGGACTGCTGGTGGGAGCCTGTGTGAACTATTTAGCCAGGATTTGAGCCCGTGACATATCAATCTCGTGTATGCTAGTACAGTCAAACCTGTATTAGGGGCCACTTCTACAGAGGGGCCACCTGTCCATAGTGGCCACTTTTTGTCGGTCCCTTGGGTAGTTTATCTACAAGTTGCCACCTCTATACAGAAGCCACCTGTCTATAGTGGCCAAATTTGTCTGGTCCCTTGAGTGGCCGCTATAGACAGGTTTGACTGTATAGCCACTCGGCCATTCATCGCCACACATATAGATTGTAGTTTTGGACATGCCTAACAGTACTTCAAATGTCTGTCATATAAAGGATCACCATCAACGGGGGTTCAAACGGAGGACTGCTGGTTGGAGCCTGTGTGAACCAGAGGCCGGATCTGTTTGGCTGTGCTGTGTCTCAAGTGCCGTGAGTAAACTATGTATTAGACAGTACTAGTAGTAGTACTACCAGGGCTCGAAATTCATTTTTGGGATTAGGTGCACTGGTGCACTCAGCTTAAAAAATTGGGTGCACCAAAAAACTTTTGGTGCACCACTTAAATTTAAGCAGAATGTCAAAAAACCTAATAACAAAACTTAGTTACAAGCTATCAAATTCTTTAACATGACAGACATTTTTATTATCTTTTCATACATAAACCTAAGAAAATATTTGGGTGCACCCTGTGCACCCACTGAAAAAAATTGGGTGCACAGCTCCAATTTTGGGTGCACCTGGGTGCACATGCACCCAGTATTTCGAGCCCTGACTACACTGGAAATATTTGTTTGGCTGAAATAATAAATAGTGCATTGTATGTATAACTGTAAAATAAATTAGATACCAACTTCCTTGAAGAACAATGTCCCTTGACCTCCAGGTCGTTGGAGGGACAAGGTAGACATGGTAGCCTGGTATTGCCTGCTGTCCTTGTACATGTAGTATATACTAGCATTGAGACAAACACTTTCAAATTGTTACATTTATGAACTTCAAGGTTAAACATCCAGGTTAACACTATTTACTAATCTAATCTATTCTTACTACTACTGGGTTGAATTTGAAAATAAAACTTTGGCACATTTTGAGTGACATCCATCACTCAAAATGTGCCAAAGTAGGATTTTATAATAGGGAGTCCAAACTTATTGGTGAGTCGCGGTAAGTGACTATTGTAGGGGGGTCTGGTGGCATCCACCTTCCATGGTGCAGAGTTTTTGATGATTTTAAGTTTAAAAAGTGCATTCTTAGGAATCCTAAGAGGCAAAAATACTGTTCCAGAGGTCACAGTAGAAGACTGTGACCACAGATGACCTGGTAGCATACCTGGTCAATCAGAATTTCACGCTATCAGACGATTTTCTGTTCAGACTTATTCTGTTCACAAATTGTACAGGTTTCCTTATGCTTACATGTAACGTAAGGTTACCAGTTTACGTGCAGGACCAGTTTACGGTCACTTATTGGTGGATGCAGACTTCGAGGTCAATTGTAAAAAAGAAAATTCTCTTGAGTAGGAAAGAAGTACGTTTATATCATCTATGTGTCTTGCCTTATTTATCATATAACTTTGCATCCAGCAAATCACGTCTGAAAAATCCGACAACAATTTACATTTACGCTTGAGTGCGCACAACACTATTACAGATGACCCGGTTCTGATCGTAATTCTAGACGGCTATTTTCGTCCCCTCTTTAAAATCCAACAAACTCTTTATGAATTGAAACATCACCTCAAACCAAACCTGGAGTTCTTATCTCAAGAATGCATGGTGATTTTATGTATGTTGTCCAAGGAAACTCTTATAAACTGCATAAAAACAAGTGACTGTCCTCGCCGAGCGGGTAGTTTTCGAACGCCATGTTGCATCACGTGACTTGCCCGTTAAAGCTTGGTGCACTGGAGAGCGAGAAATTGTCGCAAGGGGCGCTGTTGGGGCTAATTTATGTGGGGAGGGCACGGCGTGAGGAAGCCACATGTATACTGAACGCGTTTCAAGGCCAGTTCCTATCTATACAGGTGATAACAACATCCAAATGCGTTGCCATTATTATGAGTAGCATTGTGCAAGTTGTCGAACAGCATGGCGCTCTGAGTGGCATTCTGTTGGGGCAAAGATGACTTACCGATAACGTTTAGCGTCGATGCAAAGTGGCGGCATGGCCATATGTAAACAATTTATCCATTGTGTTATCTCAGTGAACTACGTGGGGAACTTTTAAGGGAAATGATCAGATATATGTCCTTTAGAAAAATAACCTCATGGAGAAACACCCAACTGACCGTAAATTGGTCACCCTGGAAGAATTCTTGGCTGCAGACTTGTTTATTAAAGACGCTCGTACGGCGAGAAATCCTCAGAAGAAATATGATGCCACACAGAGCTTGACGCAGACCGACTTTGATGTCTTCCAATTAAGGACAGCTTTTCACTTCCCGGCCTGCGCGCTTTCCATGAAACGGCATTATTAACAAATCGACCGTAAACTGGTAACCTTACGTTACATTGTATGTTTTATAACAATCATGAATTGTCAGGAAGAATAGTGGTACAATATCACAAATGGAGATCCCAATAAAACAAACAAACAATCAAAAAAACACTTGTTTGATGTTTTATTCCCAGTTTTATGGACATGCTGAATTTCCCTAAGTTTGCCATCGACCATAGGTGTGTGGCATATGATGACACTATATACTAGTTCTTTTGTGGTCTTTGTAACAAATGTGACACTTTCTTGAATGTGCCCTCCAGTGTTATGGACATGCTGAAGTTCCATAAGTTCACCATCGGCCACGCCTGGACAACAGACTTTGGCTGTTCTGACAACAAGGAAGGCTTCGACTACCTCATCAAGTAAGTAACATCTTTCAAATACGAACCAGAAGCTTTGCAAGATTTATTTTTAAATGTTATCTTTTAATACTTTTGGGTACTTCACTGAGTACCTGGCATCACAGGGATAAACAAGTCCACTAGCCCTATTGTCCAGGGCAAGTGAAAGTGCTGTTCGGGCAAGTGCATGTCCTACTCCACTTGTCCGATCGGGCAAGTAAGATTTTTCCATTGATTTTAGTGCAATTTTGATATACATGTTACTTTTTACAGTCATGACATCAAGCAATTGTCTACAGAGAATTCCATTGCTGGAAGTGAAAATGCATATACTAGTAACAGTGACATTTGAATTTGGGGCAAGTGAAAAATTGGTTCGGGCAAGTACATTTTTTATGTGCTTGCCCGATAGGACAATTGGATTTTAGAAAACTTGTCCAACCCTGCATCACATGGATCACTCAGTATCCGGTGTGTCTGTTGTTCCTGTCAGGCGAGGGTTAGATGTAGACATGGGAACTTGATGGCAGCTCTGATGAAAGGAAATGAATACATGTATATAATTGTCAACTCAGCCGGCACATTCAAAGCCAATCACAAATACCTATATAACAAGGGACTAAGAGCTTTGTTTGGAGTCAGACAATCCCTTGACAAAGCTGATGCCCCGTTTAGCTTTATTATAGGAAAGTTCCCTCGCTTTGAATCTTTGTCTAGTGTTGAAAAATTCATTTTTCTTATGAGGTTTGATCGAACGACATTATACACATCTCAAGCTACATATTCAACATTACTAAGAAACGAGAAGAAGCCGAACAAATGTATTAGACTAGTTTTAGAATCCATGTTTTAGAAACCATGTGTACTGCATTACTACCTTTTGTATCTATATGCCTGTACTTAGCCCGATAGGGCATGAATGTGCAATAAAGGCTATTATTATAATCATGCTTGTGTGCAATGAGCACTATGACTGTCTTTTTTTCTCAGTGCATATAACAAATGATATTTTATTGTACAATTATTGGCAACAAACAATAACCCTGTTTCCATAGATACTCGCCCCTCCACAACATTCAGACCCCGAGCGACTCCGTCGTGCAGTACCCCACTATCCTCCTGTTGACTGTTGACCATGTTTGTTTGTTTGTTTGTTGTTGCCATAGATACTCCCCTCTTCACAATATCCAGACCCCGGGCGACTCCGTCGTGCAGTACCCATCCATCCTGCTGTTGACTGGTGACCATGACGACCGTGTGGTTCCGCTCCATTCCCTCAAGTTCATCGCTCAACTACAACACACCGTGGGGAGCAACCCCAAACAGGTAATTTCCAAGCAGATTTACCAGTGGCATAAGATACCTTGTCCCCCCAACGACCTGCATGGAGGTCAAGGGACTAGGTAGGTAGGTATAAGATCAAAGTTGACTAAGGAGTACAGCTGGCCAAAGGGAGTCATCAGCCACTGGGTAACTAAACACTCTCCAAGGCCAGCTTCACTCCTCTGCCAGCTTTTTATACTATCTTATGCTACTGTACGATCTGTATGGAGGTAAGGTAATATCATAGTAAATACAGAATTTGACTCAAGATTGCTCTGTTGTGAATCTGATAGCTTCAGAACTGACTGTTGTCAATGGGTTAATGTCACTGTGTTAAATTGTGTTTATGTTTTCTATAGACCAACCCACTGTTCATACGTGTTGACACCAAATCTGGGCATGGCTTCGGGAAACCAACAGCAAAAGTTGTAAGTACTCTTCTGTCTTTATCGAAACCAAAAATCTACTCTGTGTAGTGTTAGAAGTGTTTTTGCAGTTTTATCGTTTTCTTCTTGATACATTTTACATGTTTTTCCTTTATCAAGATATTACTGTCAACAAATCAATGTCATTTTGCTGAAAACTTTGCTTTTTGCTGAAATCTATGCTAAGCCTTGCAAACTTTTTTTTATGCCAGCAACATTATGGGTTGTTCTTCTTCAGTTAAGTGTATTTTGCTGGGGAATGCATGAGAAATATTACGTGCTGTTATTTGTCAGTTGTTATGTTGAAATTTTAAACAATGCTATGTAGTATAAGACAGAGATCAAAGCAGTTTCATTGCGCAACAGTTACTGAACATACAGGACCACAGCATGCAAGGGTCTGAATAACAAACTGGTGTATTTGCATTAAGCATGTTATGGCTGGTCCCACACATTGTTTCTTGTCTGCAGCTACTGGTATGCTCTTTGATTCCTCTATGTATTTGAATGCTTCATTGCACAGTAATTGCTTCCCACCCACCACATCATACACAAACAAGAAACCTTCTGAAAAAAGCTGGCTGGTTTGTATTTTGAAAAAAAAAGCATTGAATCCGATGTTAATGGAGCCAATGAACCAGTATTATAAGTGTACAGTTTTTCTTTTCTTGTTAAATTTTGTATTTTTTACTTACAGATTGAAGAAACTTCGGATATCTACGGTTTTATCGCGGAAAACTTGAAGTTAGAATGGCGGGATAAGTGACTGATAATAACTCAAGGAACGTTCAAGAAACAACAATCTAATCTTTGATACCCGTTTTGCTTACAGTCACTTACTAAATACGTGTAACGTAATATCATATAATACACTTACTTTCTTATGGATGCACAATTGGGTCTAGAATAACTCTTGTTCCTAACATTTTGTAAAGTCTTTCTACGTCTTGAAAGGTTGATGAAAAATATATCATTTGCAAGGTGGTGGCAATGTACAATGTACATTTGTGATGGAGAAGTTTGATTGCAATAACCCTTCTGTTAAAACAGTGGGTTGAAAATCTGGATCTCATGAAGCAAAGTTTTGCAACATGATAATTACAGTTACATATATGTGACGACGACCACATGAAAATGAGGCAATGTTGGCTCAAAAATGTGCTAAGGTTTTTATGGTGTTGGACCACTGTATGACCACTTGTGCTTAAAGGAGCTTCTTACTGAAAACATTGCATCTGTTGGATGAATACACAATGGTTTCGGGTTACAAAAATGACTCTTCTTGTATGTGTTTGGGTCTTTGTCTCTGTTAACACTTTGCAGTTAACATAACTTAAGAAAGATATTAATTTAAGAAAACATATTCTTAAGTGTTCTTTATCTACAGGTACGTACTGTTCAGAAATGCAAGATTTGACAATGTAGTAAGTTTTTACATGCTGTACAAATTGCGTTTCATCATACAGTTTTCACGCCCTATTTCCATACAGAAAGGAAAGCTTTCGTTCAGTCAAATTTCGTTTAACGAAAGTAGCCCACCAATAGTATGGTAGCTTATAGGAAGTCATCATTTTTATGTGTACCGTACCTTCCTGCAGTATTTGCTATGTGTTTCATCTCTGAATTTCCATCCTACATGCCTGTGTAGCATCGTCTTTTTTGAAAGCAGTACTCTACTACCCTCCTGGTCTTTAAGAGCTCACTGCCTTGGTGATCCCTGAGCCACTCATGAAGTCAAGTATGCATTCTGAGCGCACTCTTTTATGTGTATGGGAAGGTACCACAGATAAGATGCTACTTCATGTGATGTAGAAATAGCCTCTCTACAACACTGTTTCCTCTTGTAGGGCAGGGATAAACAAGTCCACTAGCCCTATAGTCCCGGGCAAGTGACAATGCCAATCGGGCAAGTGCATGTCCTTCCCCACTTGCCCGATCGGACAAGTTAGCTTTTCTCTATTGAGTGAGATTTTGATGTACTTGCTACTTTTCAAAGTCATGACATCAAGCATTGATTAACACAGAAAATAGAGCCAATAACAAAAATTCCATTGAAGGCCATGAATGTACATAGAAAAATGTCATTTAGATTTCGGGCAAGTGAAAAGTTGGTTCGGGCAAGTAAATTTTTTAAGTACTTGCCCGATAGGACAAGTCAATTTTAGAAAACTTGTCCAACCCTGAGGGTCCTTGCTTTGGAGAGCATCTCATTCTGTAGTTGGGCGGTTTGCTTGCAAATGTTGCCTTCCTAGTTATTGTTCTACATCAGCCATGCTTGTGATGACCAGATTATTAATTAATTAATACTGCATTGTACTGTTTGGTATCTAATCCACTGCTATGAAGGTACTCATTTTCACCTGAGTGAAGTGAGGAAAGTTGTGCAAAGTGCCTTTTTCAAGTGTACAACGTCATTGGGTATGTCAGGAGATTCAAACCCAGGGCTAAACAGCCTACCATTATGAATACTATACATGCCACAAAATTTGAGTTGTACATGTGCCCCTTGTTTCTGGGTGAGGCTGAAAACTTATTGTACATTCCTTGTAGAAGTAGTGTAACAGTTGTAGTTGTATCCAGTATACACTGCTGTAGAGGTCCCTGTCAAATGGTTCGCCACAATGGTCTGCAGTAGCAGCCATTTGATAATGATGAAGTTTTCAAATGATGATGATATGTTCTTTTCTAGAAGTGCTTCAGTCTGAATAATTGGAGGACACAATTTCAGGTCATACCTGGAAATAATTTTATTGGACACATACAGTTCTTGACAAAGTTGAATTTTGATTTAAAACTCTTTAGTACATTAGTCACACCCAAAACCTAATAATGCTAGTTCAGAAAAGACAATATTTATATAATATGTACTGTACTAGTATCTCCATCCTGATGGATCAAAAGTGAAGTCTGCCTAATATATAGATAGAACATCAAAACCTGTACAAACAACAGTATGCTACATGATTAATGCAAGAGTGCCTTAATTCTTCTAGTTGTTAAATGGTTTGTGAATATCATGTCTAAGTTAGTTAAAGGCATACATAACCAAGCATAGATTATTTACATGTACATGTGGTATAGTCATTTCCATATTCAGAATGTTTTATGGACATATTAGGTCTCTGAACTCTTGTTGTAAATGTAACTAACTGTTACAACATCTCTTCTCCAAACATCATGATTGAGACCAGCTCAATTCCTCACTAAGAGTGAGGACTAACTGACCCAATAGGGGGTTATGAAGGCTACTTAATACAATTTCTTAAAGTTCACTTCTTCAACTTAAGATGTAGTACAAAGAAGACACAGAATGTTTTGAGTGACTCTTTGGTGTTCTTTTGTTAGCCTTTTGTTTGCCTGTGCCTGACCTAACCACAAAGTTGGGCAGGTTTGACTGGCCACACTGACTTGATTATACATGTATTACTTGCAACGATCATGTATATGGATGACATCAGTTTTTGTCCATTTCCAAAAAGAATTCGCGACCAATAAGAATTGAAAGTACTTACAATGTTCAGTCATCTGTTCAACCTTCCTAACCTTCCTAACCACTTAGTGTTCATAATGAATGCAATTTATTTTGCCCACATTTTTATTCTTTGCATGCTAGCAACAGTTTCAGGTTTCCCAAATGATGTCAACCATGCTAGTAATATAGCAAATCATTATGGTCTAAAGTGATAAAAGAAAAGAATATTATAACAACAAAATATATTTTTAATGAGTTTTTTTAAGCAAGGGAATATGACAACTTCTTGGCAATGAACTAAAATGATGAATGATGGAAATTATTATACAGGGAGATAGCAGTGAACAATTGTTAAAGATAATTAAGTATCTTACGCACATGCACATATGCAACTATCCCCTGCAAATGTTGGCTGTGCAGGACTAGGCAATGTGAAACTGTTTTTGTTGCTTTATATTCATGCAGTACGCCAGTATAGAGACCAGGGCTTGAAATACTTTTTTCAGCATACTTGCACAGGTGCAGGTAACATTGGAAATAACCTGCACCAGACAAATACTACCTGCACTACACCTGATAGGGCACAAAACATGAAGTAATTGCCATCCATCCAGCTTGCTGAACATTTTATGTCAAACTGCTCTTTCTACGATCTCGAAAGAAAAGAGACGACTGAAGAGGCCAACAAATTCCACCCAGACTTCTTAAGATTCACTGACAAAAAGAAAACAATTCTCAAACATCACAAAACGCACACATAATAGAAAAGGTGGGATCCTTCGTCTTCCACTGTCTTCCAGGAGTCGAACCCAATAACCTAGGATATCGAGTTAGCATTTATTAGTTTTAGACTAGAGTAGACATTTGTGATATTGTTTTTACACTGTTTGATTCTCTCATGTTACTTGCAATTAGCCCATGGGCAAGAATTTGCAATAAACTTTACAAATGACGCTGAAGCAAAAACAGGCAATTTATTACCGTAGTGCATTTACAGGTTAATAGTAACCTAGCTTCCAGCACCAAGGACATGGCTGGTATAGCAGATCTCTGTGTTAGATAACATTACAAGTAGTTCAACTCTAATGGGGATTCACCTTTTGCAATTGCCATTGGCATCAATTATATCACATTCTCTTGATCAATTCTGTATAAGTATATAGTATTAACCCTTTGATTGCAATCAAAATCAAATTGATTTCAACAATGTTTTTTTCAACAACAATTTTAATTCATTTAAACACTGAATTGTGAAGTATGACAAGAATGGAGATGAGTGAAGATTTGAATAGGTGGGAAGCCAGGGCTTGAAATACCACCTACATATGCAGGTTAGTGCATGTAAAATTGGAGCTGTGCACTGGTATTTCTGGTGTCTACCTGCACCTAACCTGCACTGGTCCATGTACTGGGTTTTATACATAAATGTCCTATGATGCAGGTGTATGTGCATTGACTGTTACTAAAGTATAGAAGAAAAAAATAGCAATGGTTCCTGAACAATTTTAGTATGATGATCCATACTTCCTAAACTCAGAGTTGTGCTGATAAAATTTGTCTGGTGCAGGTAATTTTCAATGTTACATGCACCAGTGCAGGTATGCAGAAAAAAAAGTATTTCGAGCCCTGGAGGCGAATGACTGTGGCTTTAATGTTTGGGCAAGATTGTTACAGTTGAGTCAGTGGCCACTACAAGCTGCCCCTCCCCACCTATAGCAACACGCTGTGGATTATTAATGTAGGCAACAGTGCAGACATGATCCCCCTCAGCTGTGAACATCTCCACTCGCTGGTTAACAAAATCAGCCACAAGTATACGGTCCCAACTATCCACACAGATTCCAAAGGGAGCAAAAAAATACCCCGCTTCAGTGCCTCGACTGCCAAAACTGGAAAGGTAGACGCCATTCTTGTCATACTTCAAAACACGATCCCTACGCCAGTCTGCTATGAAGATGTTCCCTCTCTTGTCCACTGTGACAGAATCTGGCGTCCCTCCTTCTATCGACTCAAACTTCCTCATGTTACATGTCCCTTGTGTGTAAGCAGGACAGAACCACACAAAATCTGATTGCATTCTTTCACCAGAACGCCGTTCTATTGTCAGTATGATCTTGTCAGAAAGCTTGTCCACTGCAATCCCATGGATTCTAAATCGACCATTGCAATTGTATTTGGCGAGGACGTGACCATCTTTGCTGTACTGACTGACAGTATTTTCATGAATGGGGCGATTTTTGCGGCCTCCTTGCAAAACAACCCACAGAGAGTTGTTGGGTCCTGTGGCTATACCACATGGTGTCATGTCTCCTGTAGGGATGCTGTGGAGTTTAACACCCTTCATGCTGAAGACTTGGATTGTTTTTATGGAGCTGTGAGTCACAAATATCTCGTTATCGGATGACACAGTCAGTCCCCCTGGAATGCCAGAGTGCGTCTTTCCAAAGTGTATAGTGCCAGTTGCTTGCAGTCGGGAACTGATTCTTTCTTTATTTTCTGCTGGTGAAACAAAGTAAAATACTTAATTAAGTGGGCACCACATTTTAGAGTAGAGTAGAGTTTCTTTGTAGGAAATGGCTGGTTCTATTTTAGGCCTATAAAAGATACAAACTTGATATAGGTAAATCCCATCGAAAGATTGCCATTTTGACTGTTTACGCTAGTATTCATTGTTGATTTGATTATATGAATGACATCCTCTGGAAACTCCAAAACTGAGGCGAGCGTCTGCAAAAAAAAAAGCTTGACAAAAGGAAAAGGTGCCTTCATTATGAAATATAGGTTTTCAGGAATGCATAACAAACAATTGTACATTCTTCATTTTTGTTGTTTCACACCTTTTTTTGACTTTGGCATTCTAGACATGTATCCAATTTTTTTTCAATATTTCTTTAAAATTCACCGCATATTTTTACTCATTTTGCAGATGCTTTCAATTTTATATGATTTAAAGTATAGTTGGAAACTTTGTTTTTCGGAAATGGACATAACCTGGATGTTATCCATAGACTTATAATAGATAATCATGGCCCTATCAATTGGAAATGAGGAATTCCTTTGATACAAACTAAGACGACCATTTACAACAAGACACAGTTGATGTCATTGTGTAGTCATGTTAAAAGTTAAAACTTGAAACTCACACATTTAGTACTGTCTGAACCGAAGTTAGTTTTCTTGTAATGTTTGTAGGTTTATCAGGATTACTATTTTGTACTGTTTTTTGTGGCCGCGAGACATCAACAATATGGTCAAAATAGGAAGCCCAAAAAGAACGCCTAAAGAAAAAGTAGAAAAATAGCCTGAGCCTAACCTCGGCTTGGAGATTGGCTCTGTGTGACAGGGGCTTAACTCCCAACCATGGTCTGGAGAAGGTTGGGAGGCCATGGTCGGCTGTGTGTGACAGGGGCTTAACTCCCAACCATGGTCTGGAGAAGGTTGGGAGGCTATGGTCAGGTATGTAAGACAGGGGCTTAACTCCCAACCATGGTCTGGAGAAGGTTGGGAGGCCATGGTCGGCTGTGTGTGACAGGGGCTTAACTCCCAACCATGGTCTGGAGAAGGTTGGGAGGCCATGGTTGGCTATGTGTGACAGGGGCTCTCCCAACCATGGTCTGGAGAAGGACGGGAGGCCATGGTCGGCTATAAGTGACAGACTTGTACCACTGTACCTATGCCTGTACCTGAAAATAGTTTTAACATACACAGTTCTGCAATTAGAAGAGAGATAGATATTCGTGCCCACCTTCACAATGGTACGTTACCTCCAAGTACTTCTTGGTTTTTGGACAGGGGTCACCAAATTTTGACTTCAAGGACGATATTTTCTCCTTGCACTGCTGCAAACCCTGACATGCCTTCCTTACAACGACTTTGGCCCTGTTTAGCAATTTTCTGTTAAAAGATACAAGACCGGGTGCAAAATTACTTACAGTGCTTATACATGTATCACCAATGACACTAAATTTTCCTGATGACAAGCAACCCTCACTTCAATGAACAAAAATATACACCCTTCTGATGTAAAACATTGAATCTTACGAATCATATTTGCAATTCTTTTTCTAATTCTAATTCTGCTGCCAGGTAATCATTAGTTATCTCCATTGCACATATAGCAACCTGTTCTTTTGAGAAGCAAACAGTGCATATTAATCATTGTTAAGTATAAACAATTATTGCAAGTTTTCCTAATGTTTGCTTCTCATGTTGGCAAGCCAAGACACCAGATATTGGTGTTTGATAGTCGATCACTACCTGAGGTGTAAATAAAGCAAGCTGGAAGAGTTCTTAGTCTTGTAATTTGTTACAATTGCTTTGAAGGTTTTTTTACAGAAGAATACAAGGATGTCTAATAAATAAGACAAATTTTGGGCAAGTGAAAAGTTGAGGTGGTAAGTAGAAATGTTTTGTATACGTGCACTAGGGGTGTCATTACACATACATTGCTAAGGTAAGTCTTGTGGTGCCTCTACGTACCCTGCCTCCTTTTTTTTCCACACATAGCATTACATTGGGCCTCTACGTACCGTGCATCCTTTTTCCCACACTTATCACTACATGGTCTGAGCCAGCCACATTTACAGCCTCCGACGCTCTCTTTGGTCCTCCGTCCAAAGAAGGCGTCGTCAATCACAAGAAACTTGTCCGCTGGGCAAGACAGGTGGATGGTCTCATCTTGGCAGGCTGTTTCTGTATTGGTGATAGCTTCATATTATGAAATATTTTCTGGATGTGAATTCTTATAAACTTTTCAAAATTCAAGAGGTGCAACAAATTGTTGCCAAAGTTTGGTGTTTAGTTTATTTGAGATTATTGCAACTGGTAAATTGTAACTGGTAAATCATGGGGAAGGATAAAACCAAGTGAAGGTTAGTTTAGGGCTCAGAAAAACTAAATGAGAACATGAGATTTGTCTCCTTCCACCATTTTTATAACTTTCTATATGCTAATTAGCCTGAACCCAGATCTCCAGATGTCAGAACACATTTAAACGCAAGCTTCACTTGTGGGGCAAATACTCCAGACTTGTCGGTAGATTTTTCTGACATTTGGACTATGATGAAGAAATTAGTTGTAGGTGAGCAGATGTCGTTAAAAACAGTGTCTAGATTGGGCGTTATAACTTTGTACCTAGAAGCTTTTAATATTTTACTTTCAATACTTACTTTTGATGGGTGGGTCGGTACCACCAGTGTTGCAACTGACTGGGTTGGTACCATGGGTACCACTGATGCTACCAAGGTAGGTTGGGTTGGTACTTCTGATGCTACCAAGGTTGGTGGGTATTCTGGTAAGATTGGTGCTACCAAGGGTACGTGCATTGGTACCATCAATGGTACCAGGGTTGGGTGGGTTGGTACCATATTTGATGCTACCAAGGTAGGTTGGATTGGTACCATTGATGCTTTCAAGGGTGGATGCGTTAGTACCATCGATGGTACCAGGGTTGGGTGGGTTGGTACCATATTTGATGCTACCAAGGTAGGTTGGATTGGTACCATTGATGCTTTCAAGGGTGAATGCGTTAGTACCATCGATGCTACCAACTTGAAGGTTGGGTGGGTTGGTGCCTCTGATGCCCTGCATAAAAGAAACAGTAAGCCTTTAACACCTACATAAAAATATTTACTGTCTTTGACAATGCCTCAGGGGCGAGCCTAATGGTATTGTAGTGTGCGCAGTCCAAATTGTGTGAAGAATTCTAGGAATTGTACAGGAATCTGTCCACAGGAATGCTTGTCCTACGTTTGGTATTGTATATATATTATATATACATTTTGTGTGGGTTTGTACATAATTCCAATCGGCTGTTAATGTGATTCGCATTGATTTTGCTGAGAGTTAACTGGACCAAAGATGTGGACCTTTAACAGGTTGAATGTCTTGGGTGTTGTGACACTTACTATGAGAATTCCTGCGGCCACAGGTCCAATGAGGATCAGGGCTACAGCCAAAGCAGCGAACAAGCGACATCGAATGACTGCAAAACAGCCTGTTTGTTTGATAATCAAAGTTAAACCAGTGAGATTGTAATACAGGTAAAACAAACTTTAAAGTTAAAAGGATCTTAGGATGAAAGTTCATCTGTGCTGGTAAATGGCATTTATAATGGATGAAGACTGCACTTGGTTATGTTCAGTTCAGTCTTAATTCATAGCCCAGGTCCTATGTAGGGCTGGGTACTGGTTCAGAAAATCCAGGTTCAGGTCCAGAGGATTAGGTTCAGGACATGAACCTAGACCTAGTTGTCTTGTAAACCAGGGTGATACTAAAAACAATAGTCCATTTTGCTAAAAAGAAATCTGTTTGGTGGAGTATTTGACTCCCATGGGCATTTTGAAATCCTCTGTCTCTGTACGATTTACTGCAAAACAGAAAGCGCCAAAATGTGTGAATGCCTGTTCATATAATCCGATTGTTTTCTAATAGGTCCTACGTCCTCCAAAAATCAGGTCCATTTTTTTGGACCGGTCCAAGAAGAAAACATAGTTTTGTACCGGTACCCACCCCTACTCCTACGGCATAATGTAATAATGAAAGCACGATTGCAGGATAACATAGTGAGGAATTTAGACCATAATTCACAACATTATTACATGTACAGGTGACAGCATTAATAAAAGAAAGGTTTCATTGTTTTTGCACCGTAGTGGGCATCTTAGCACTGCAAAGCCATGTGGTGTGTGCATGAACATTGTAGGGGAGTCTGGAGCCATCGTCCATTTGAAAACATTAAAATCTATAACCCTCAGAAATAATAATTACCATTATTTTGAGGGCCAATTTCAATGAAGTAAAGCCAACATTTCATGCTTTTGTTACAAAACAACAGAAAAGCCACTTGTTAGAACACCGTGAAGGGGCTCGAATCACAGCATAGGGAATACAAATCACAGCATCGGGGCCTCTATACTCATCTGTGTGGGCAAGAACTATGAGTTTCAACTGCAAAATGCATGAACAACAAAGTGTACCTTATTCTTTGTACTGTCCTGAAATACAATAAGTTTGTGTCAGTCATCTTACCGTTGGCATCATCTAAGTCCTGCTGGCCAGCATTTGCATTAATCGAAGGAGCCTGAGTATCATGTACTCCCGTGTCTTCCGAAGCCTGTTGGGGAACGGTTGCTCCATACATCGGGTTTGGAAACCCTTTGCTGTGGGGATTCTGAGCCTCCTGTGCATCAGGGTCACTGCCTGTTTTGATGGCGTCGCTACACCTCTCTGTCTGTGGTGCTTTTGAAGCTGTTTTGCGAAGATACATTTCATGATCACGCATGTCTGCAACAGCGTACGGTTGCATGTCGCCATCGTCAGAGAGGTCGCCATCGTTAGCATCATCTTCTGAAGTGTCAGGCTGAGGTCTGTCAGCATCTCTGTTGGTGTTGGAATTCTTGGCAACTGTACTGCCTGCTTGCTCAACTTTAGGTTTTTCTTCGAATTCAGTGTGTCCATGATCGTTGGGATCTAGTTCTTTATTGTCGGTAGAGGCAGTGTACATGGCTGATTCTTCAGTATTGTTCTTGTCAGATACAAAATATACATCAGCAGATGGGGAGGGTACATCATCATTTTTGGGAATTACATAAAAATGCTCATTTGTGATCATATCAGACTGACTTATATGTTCAGGTTCATACGTGGCCTCTTCCTCCAAAATGTTGTGTGCTTGAAATCTGAGAGAGCCTTTGCCACATGTTGACATTCTTGTTGGTTCTGCAGTGTTGTCTGTGTACAGGACATTAGACTCCAGTTCATCTTTGTTTTGTAATGGGCTTGTCAGCTCCTCTGGATTTGTAAGATAAATAGGATTTTGTACTCTGAACATTTCTTGTCCTTGGTTATTTGGAGAGACTTTAAGGCAGGCTGACATTCTTGTTGACTCTGCAGTGTTTTCTGCATCCAGCACACACACATCATCAGGTTCTGGATTATCTTCATGCTGTAATGGGCTTGTCAGTCCTTCTTGCTCCCTATGATTTGTAGCATTGTTTTCTCCTGTGATTGACTGGCTCATTGTGTCTGGTGAAAAAGCCAGAATGAGATCTTATTAAAAAATGTTACTTAGGACAAATAACTGTCCTCAAAGCATTAACTCATTCTGTTTTTTCAGAAACAAATTTAAGATTTACTAGTATTTGACAAGCATCTTATAAAAGAACAGTGTCTGACGTCTGATACAGACACTTAGCTAAAAACATTCAATATATTGATTTTGAAAATTGATAATTGTACACTGGGCATGATCCAAATACGTGTACCAGCTGTCCTGTCCCTGGTGCTGAAAACTTGGCTATGGTGTATTTCTGATTACAACTTGCAACTTGTCATATATTTTACACTTGCTGTAATCTGATCATTTTGCTTTTAAGTACTAAGTTGTTATTGGGATTGGGGTTAGGGCATTGTGTACTGGTACCATAAAAATCAGCTGCATGTGCGGTAATGTTAATCACCCCAGCACCAATGCCTTGTCTCTCTCTCTCTATCTGGTGAAGCATCAGTATTGGCTGGACATTCAGACAAAAATAACATCTCCACATAAAGGGTTAGGAGTGGTTTTCTTATTCTAAGATTTGTAGTTATTATGATAAATAAACAATGATATTAAGAAGTCTGTTGAGAGAGGAGTAGGTTTGATCCTCCTGTGTGCGAAGTAGACTAATTATCAGATTGAGTGGTTGTGCATGTACATACATGTTTGATGTACTCATAGGAAGAATTGTTTATTTTTGCAACCTTTTCACACCTTGACAACCAACAAGAAATAGTCTTCTTGCTTAAGTTGTCCGACGTTAACCTGTTTATCTATGAAACATGTGAAAATTCCTCTCCCCTCTTTGTTCCTCTTTTTTAACTTCATCTGTATACTTAATTTTCCTTCTTTGTTAGATATTCTGTATAGTATATTACCACTGTTTTAATTTGTTTGCAATTAAGCTTTGGGCATGGTCTTTATGCAATAAAGTTATTATCATTAGAAACTAACAGGACTGTCTTCAGAACCGTCTCTCCCTCTGGGATAGAAAATTGCTTAATGGGACAGAAAACTGCTTGCTGGGATGGAAAATATCTCATCCTATCAAAAATCTCTGAACAACACGTGAAATTGATGAAAATGTATTTTCCTAGGCTTAGAATGACAGATTTTGATTTCCCAGACAATGAGTGCGTTGGATGGAAAAATATTTTGGTGAGAACTGTTAAGCTGCACAATTTACTAATTAAAAGCAAGTCCTCTTGATAACAAACATTTCTAGTCTAAACTTAGATCAGGATGATTAGGTAACCTAGATAAAATCATAAATGATTACACCAAATCATAAGATCATTAAGCAATACATGCAATACTGCATTGTACTGTTTTGTATCTAATCCACTGCTTTACAGTATATGTGTACAGTAATTTGTAACTCGTTACACTCACTGTTAAGTGAAGCCTTGTAAGTGAAGACTGCTCCAGGTTTACTGAACTGTGTCCAGCTGTCTCACAGGCTGTTATACTGGCAAAATCTCTGGTCAGAAGAAACAAATTCTCTCCAGCTGGCTCTGGGTGAGGTGTGGCGCTCCACACTGGCAGACTAATAAGGCAGATGAAGAACTGCTTATGTAATGGCATGGTGAATGATTATTTATTATCCATTTATTTATTGGTTTGGCTGTTCACATCAATTTATTTTCCTCGTTCTTTGACTTTTCTTAGTGCAAATTCAGCAAGACGCCGATGATTGAAATAGCACCCGATACTGTTGTCATTAGCGTTTCTTGTCGTTAAAAATGGGAAATTATTAGGCGATAGTGTCGGGTATAGATTACGATCCAATGTTCCAGATCGCTGTCATTAACGAGAGTTGTCGGTGGTAGACTAAGAGGGAGCTGCCGCGCAATGCCGCGCAATGCGTGATGGGAGTCGAGCAGACCAGCTGATCAGCATGATCAAAATGGCGGCCTTTTCGTAGCGATAGCCCGGTATCCAGCCGTATATAGCTCCTGTTCTCTCCGTATCATAGCTCCCGAGCACTGTCCCGAGTCTCTTCTGTTCTCTCCGCAAATGGCAGGCGAGACTTGAGAGCTACAATATGGCTGGATACCAGGCTAGATGTAGCCTTATGTGCGATGTAAAAGCAAGTACCCGTACAACGGTCGTTTATATAATTTTTCAAAAGATTATGGTTAGCATCTGTGAAGATAACACCACATTGATACTGATAGGAGCCATAGTTTTGATAGTTGCTTGGTGGCACGAGGTAGATTCACAGCGGTAACCAGAAAATCTCGGCGTACAATTACGGCTGTCAACGTAACGCTCCCGGTTCCAGCCTTACAGGTGAGTTATAACGTTTACATCATCATCACAATTAATGCACAGTGTGGCTGTGTCTCTAGAATTGAACTCTTGTTTTCCTTATAATGATCGCCGTGAAGATGTCACTGCAGATTGTTTTAATTAAAGTAAGCTCCCATATATAAACTAGACCGTCAGTATTATGTGTCATATAATTTGTTACAGTTATAATATTTAGTACTTATGTTACGTGTGCACTGTGACTTTTTTGTTGTTGAGAAATTGACAAGATTATTAACTTAAAAAAAGTCTTTAGATTCTATTGGTTAGTCTATATGAAAGATATATCAGCTACAATTTACAATATGCAGAATGTAGTATTTCTAATTTGTTTACCTGCCCCTTACCTGTAAATGCAGAAATGTTCGCGGTGGATTTATGTTTGCAGTTTTTGTGGTGGCCACTTCGCGAATTTAAAACCACCGCAAACATTTTTTCATGGCATGGTGCTACAGCGAACTTTAAGGCCATAAAGAGTGGTAACTGAGGCGTTTGGGGGTGTTTTTGGTGTCATGAAAATATCATGTTTGGATAATGCATGGGTCTTTAGTTTTTTTTAGGAAGTTGTTTAGTACCTTATTGCATAAAGGTGATTTATGCAAATTAGCATGACGTCATGATGATGTCATAGAGAGCTATATGGCCACGCCCATTTGGGAAAAAAATGACAGAAAAGTGTTTTGCCCCGCTTGTAATTCGACGATTGTTGTTGATACTTTACAGTATTGTAAATAATGGTCATTTAAAAAGATCTGTGCGTGGATTTTGTCATATCATGTAATGCTGATTTTTTATGAATTTTTTTCCTCAAATTTTTATTACCCCATATGCTACCAGCAATTGGAATCACTAAATAGCACCCTTTCGAGGCGGCTGCGCGAGACATTCTACCTTAAAGGGTAAATTTCAAAATAAGATCCATTTTGACTAATTTTGATGAACAGTTTTTGGGGCGTGTCGCTCTGATAATCACATTGTGGTGGTAGTAGTGACGCAATCCATTTTTACAGGCCATAGAAAAATCAAAATGATATTTTGAGGTCAGATTTGTATTCGGCATGTGCCAAAACCTCCGTATACCAAGTTTTGTTCTTGTATCTACAAGGAGAGGGAAAATATGGTGTTTTTGCATATTTAATTAGCTGACTCAGATTTTATTACCCCTGGAACTCAATTATTCAGGATTATTTATCATTTATGAATTAGATATGTAAATTTCATGGCCATAGTTCAATTCAGCATGTTACAAAACTCCAGTATACCAAGTTTTTTCCTTGTATCTTGTATGGCTGCGGAGATATTGTTATCTTGCATATTTAATTAGCTGACCCAGAGAAATTATGGCGTAATTTTTAGGCTTTTGATGGCCATAACTCTCTAACGGTATGTCCGATGTTTTCGCAATAAAAACCATTCTATTTCTCTCACCAAGACCTATCCAATGATGTCAAGTTTGAAAAGCTGTGAAGAGTTTGAAATTTTTGTGTAATTTGAGACAGCTACTTTGACCTTGAAATTTGGCCAACAAATAGCAACATTTGATGGCCAAATTTTTGATTTTATAAAAATAGAAGTACATATCTACTAACATTGATGGTTATTTTTCGAAAAGAAATCTTCCTCGGGCATACCTCCTGGCTACCTTAAACCACAGCGAAATGTCCTTTTCCCTGCTACCACGAAATTAAATCCCAGTAAACTTAAAGGCATGTACAACATATACTATAACTTATACGTTGACAACCGTTGTGTGTGCAGTGGAACTTTTTAGTTTAAAAAACTTTAATGATCACCAGTGCAGGTATGCAGGAAAAACAGTGATCCCAAATACAAATTATTATCATTATGATTCAGGTACTTTGGTATATAAGCTGATGTCAAGAACACATTTAGAGTCAATCTCAATTGCATCTCCATCTCTCTAGACCAGGTACCATCAGTGCCTTACACTCGTTGCTAAAAAATCAACTTTTTGCAGGGCAGTGAGTGTAAGGAGGGCCAGTTAAGTAAGGGCAGTGAGTGTAAGGAGCCCCAGTAGTATTGATGATATGGTACCCAGGCTGTAACCACCACGCTTCCACAAAAGATTCAAATTTCAATGATGGCTAAGCGGGAAGGTGGGGAATGTTGGGGAGCAAATAAAGCTGAGACTCTTGTGTGCTGTATTTTCCCACTGATACTAGTAAAGATGTCTACCAGCAAAATTTGCTGCTTGAAATACATCTAGGAAATATACGCAGCATATAATAATTTCATAATATTTGGTGGATTTGGTGAAAATTTGGTCAACAATATGTCCTTCAATACCATGTCCCTCCATACAAACTACAAAATGTCCTGCTTCTGCCTCCGCATCTGGTGCTTGTATGTGCAATCTATCATATGGTTCACACAACATCCTTGATTGTAAAATTCTAGCTCACTGAATCAAAATGAAAATTTAACTAAATTTCATGTGTTGTCAGCCTTTATCTATTAAATAAAGCATAATCAAGACCCCCATGTAGACCCTAGGCCTATTTTAATAGTATTGGTGCTGTCAGTTTCAACTTCAAGTTTCAGATTATTGTCACACACATGTAGTCATGTACTAGTACATTGTCCCTTAGCTGAACACAAACAAGCACACATGGCACACACATCCCACACATTTATAACACCTTTATAATGGACATGTCTGGACCCTGGAGTTGGATGCTAGATTTACAAACTGGTCTTACTCTTACTCTTGGCTGATTTTGATTTTCATTTATTTTCAGGGACAACATCTTAAGTTAAGTATCAATATGGCAAAGCACAAAGCAATTAAAAAATCACTGCTGCTCAGGCTCAAAAATCACGATCACAGCCAAACATGAATGTACAATGTATTACGTATAGTGGACCTCTGGAAAGAGCGGCTAAGGCCGACAGGTCATTTTCACTTCATTCATTCATTCACACAACACAAAAAATGGGGACAGAAATGTTGCCCCTCCCCTCGAAATACCACCTGCATATATGCAGCTTTTAGCGCAGGTAAAATTGGACAGTGCACATATTTTTGTAGTCTACCTGCACCTAACCTGCACTGGTCCATGTACTGGATTTTATACAAATGATGTAGGTTTATGTGGATTGTTATTAGCTGCATTGACTATTACCACCTATAAAGTATAAAAGAAAAAATAGCAATGGTTCCTGAACAATTTTAGTATGATCCATACTTCCTGAATCCAGAGTGGTGCAGGTAAAATTTGTCTGGTGCAGGTAATTCTCAATGTTACCTACACCAGTGCAGGTATGCAGAATAATGTAATTCAAGCCCTGGCTGACTATGATGAAATTAAGTCACCCACAAACTTTTCTCCCTCCCCTTCAGTATAGATTGAGGTAAGTGAAAAAATTGCAAATTCCGCCCCCCCCCCCCCCCCCCCCCCTGCAAAATGGACCATTCTGAACCACCCCAGTGCCAACATGCTACTACATTATAGCCTGGTACTCTTATCCAGCCGTATTCTAGCTCCCGAGTCTCTTTTGTCCTCTTCGTAAATATAAGATACAAGGCTATCTATATTAAAAGTGGTTAAAGTTTTAAACTGGTACAAACCCCAAAACAGGAAGTAGAATACTCCAGCAAACAGATTTCTGCAGCAAAATGGACCATTGCCCATTCACAACACAAATTAGGTCCAGGTTTAGATCTGGACCTGGACCCGATCCTCTGGACCTGGACCGTACATGAACCTGAATTTTCTGTACCGGTACTAGAGTACCCATCATTACTACATGCCAACAGAACCTAACTTCTCTACCAGACTCACTATGCTGGCTATCAATCTCA
This sequence comes from Branchiostoma floridae x Branchiostoma belcheri, assembly GCA_019207045.1. Classification (NCBI taxonomy): domain Eukaryota; kingdom Metazoa; phylum Chordata; class Leptocardii; order Amphioxiformes; family Branchiostomatidae; genus Branchiostoma; species Branchiostoma floridae x Branchiostoma belcheri. Next base: position 1,866,069 of record CM033040.1, on the reverse strand, counting down.
TAGGGATCTATAATTTTCCAGGGAAGTTAATATTAGTTATGCTACCAAAGGAGTTTGCAGACCTTAGCGTGGACTGATTCCCCTTGCTGATTTCCAGATCTTTTGCTTAATTCTGCTATTCCTTTTTCCCATAAGAAGGCCTGGTGGAGGCTAAAAAGAACCCCTTGCCAGTGTCTGTGTTGCATTCAAAATGGACAATTTAACCTCTATCTAGCAAAATGGACCATTGACACGATTGTTTTGAATATCACCCATTCACAAGTTTTCACTTTAACAGGGACATGATGTGCATACCACAGTATATTATGGCAGATACAAATTGTAATGCCTGTACTGACTGCTGACTGTGTGGAAGTTATTAGTTGTGTGTGGAAATTATACACATACATATAATTAAAAACAACGCCTTATATTCAGACCTTTGGCAAAGGAAGGTATTCATTGTATAAAATGTGTCATCTAACTCAGGCTGTTGCTTCTTTATGTTTATTACTAGTAAGCTGTGTAATTAGTGTCTTCACCCCAGACCTTTTGAAAAAGTTATTTTTATTTTTTTCGACCCGTCCAATTTTTTTCTGGAAAAAATCCTAGAACTTAGAACAAAAAAGAAATTGTATAGAAAAAATTGCCCTTTGTGAATGCCCCTCTTATCATTTATAAGTGTATCATGATTATACATTAATATTTCTAAAAGTTGGAACTTGAATCAGTATCTCATTATGTATTAGAAGGCCTAGGGAAAAATGTTGTGTTTCCTGATTCCCAGGTACCTACCCTAGAAAAACCTGTCAATCCTAGACCTTTTTTTGGTGGGCAGTGGAGTCACATAGTTTCCAATTTTTTATTCAGCCTGCTTCCCATTGAGGTAAAAAAACTGCTTGTCCTGTACATGTATAAGGAAGGATAAATGTAATATCAATAACATGGTATGCACAAAATAACAGTTTGACATTGGAAGACAAGTGTCCTCATGCAATTCAGTTTACTTTGTTCAACTGTATTGTAATATGTCACACTGTTTTGGCCAGCCTTAAAAAACCTAAGAAGAAAACAGACTAGTCCCTACCTACCAACCCTACTTTTTTTTCAGGACTGAATCAGGAAACACAACATTTTCCCCCTAGGCCTAAGAAAAAGCAAGGCTTGGAGCAATTTACTAAGTACTATTAGTAGGTTAAACCTGTCTTTCTGTAATTAAACAATAAGTAAAGAAATACAGGGTGTTGAGCTACATTAAGAATTATGTCCCTTTTGTGCTATATGTCTTTTAGCAGTTAATATACATTTTGTTCTAAACAGCTAAAGAAAGTTATACTTTCATAACCATTTTTGTAATGTGTGTTAACACATTACATTCAAACTATTAAACTTAGATTTTACACTAATAATGAATTAAATATTTATCTAATGTTTTTGAAATGTTGGCCACTCACACATTGTGTTTATTATCATGTTATGGCTGTAACTCAGATTCAGATTCTTTTAAAATCATGTGTATCATTCACATAGTAAAAGACCTAGTAGTCATTTACCACACTGCCATAAGAGTGATAATTGTGATTTCTGTTATTTCCCATGAGCTAGCAGCATCTTCAAAGTTATATCTACAAACTACCATTTTGTCTGCTATCTAAGCTTAGAGTTCAGGTCTTTGACATTATTGCCTTGACCCATTGAATGATCATTTTGATATTAATTTCACTTGTACATGTTAAAGTCGGGCTGAAATTCTTGTCTTTATAATTCACAGGTACCAGACTCAACACATGGCCGAACTATTGGTGCATATGAGGAAAGCAGGCATACCGGGACCAGTCTCCTTGCCTTTGGGACCAAGGGCGATATGGAATACCCCGTGTTGTATTCTATTTATATCATGCCAACCTGAGCAAACTCAAGTTTATTGCTAAAAAGAACAAATGACGGGACAAGAAGCTGATGATCATGCAGCAGTCGATTACCTGTTTCTACATAGAGGAATTATTCAGTAACACCAGCCATGTCCTATTTTTTAATGCAGTGAGGCTTAAACAATATGTCTCATCGTCCTCATCGGTCCCTTGACCAGGGGTGGTCGTGGGAGCACTTTGCTACTGAGCAAATGAACAATGAGTCTGTAAAAAGTTAAACTAGTAGTAGTAGAGGTGTACAGACAGCTTGTATATAGAAAGTTTTTTTTTGTTATTCTGCAGTGTGCTGTGTTTGTTATCATGTTATAATTGCTGTAACTCAGATTCAAATTCTTTTAAAATCATGTCTCTTTAGATGGAAGATATAGTACTAGTAGAGTACATTGAGTAGAAAATGTTGAGGTTCTATCTGTTTTGCATGTTAATTACCTCCATGACATTTCATGGAGGTTATATTTACCTCCATGAAATGTCATGGAGGTTATATTTTACCCTGCGTTTGTGTGTCTGTCTGTCTGTGTGTGTGTGTGTAAACAAGATAACTCAAGAATGGCTGGGTGGATTGGTTTCATACTTGGTGTGTTGGTAGTGTGTGATGAAAGCTGGAAATGATTAGATTTTGGGCCCCCTAGCGGCTCCCCTTGGTACTGCAGCGCAACTTCCGGTTTTGCTATCTTGGTGTTCTGAACATGCTATGGTCACGATTTTTAAGTGTTAGATAGCTCTTGTGCTCAGGAAGAAATGACATAAGTTTGGGCCCCCTAGCGTCTAGTTTTGGGATAGCAGGGGCATTTTTGTCAAAAACTTCTGAAGAGGATAACTCAAGAAGGGAACAACGGATTTTCATGATTTTTGGTATGTAGGTACCTTAGACAATGTTGTACATGATAAGATACTAATTATACAAAATAGGAGTACATTTGCATAATTAATGAGAATATTCTAACATAGCAGTTTTTTCAATGTATCTCTTGTTCCGGACATGCTATGGTCTTGACATTTACGTGGTAGATAGCTTTTAGTGCCATACAAACGTGGGACAAGTTTCAGCCCCCTAACATTTAATTGTGGAACTGCAGGGGAGTTTTTGTCAAGACACTCCAAAGAGGATAACTGCAGAAAGGAACGACGGATTGCCTGCATTTTAGGCATGCAGGTAGCTTGGGCAAAGATGTCATAATGATATGCATGTTATGCAAATGAGAACTCAATTTGCATAATTAATGAGGAAATTGTATAGTTCCATTGTTTTCAATAACTGGACCTCAATACATGTAACACATGTTAGTTAAGATAGGTGAAATATAAGCAGATACCAAATATGGTAATGAGGAATTTATTTGCATAATTTATGTAAAAATTGCAAAACCACTTTATGATTAATAATGGGAATTTTATAATTGTGACACGTGTACGTTAGTCAATGATGAACAACACCATGCATAAATTATGTTAATGTGTTAGTCAATTGCATGAAATTTTCAAAAGCTCTAAATTTTCATGGAGGTATGAGGTCGCCGAACTCTAGTTTACCCTGCGTTTGTGTGTCTGTCTGTGTGTTTGTGTGTGTGTGTGTGTGTAAACAAAATAACTCAAGAACGGTTGGATGGATTGGTTTCATACTTGGTGTGTTGGTAGTGTGTGATGAAAGCTGGAAATGATTCGATTTTGGGCCCCCTAGCGGCTCCCCTTGGTACTGCAGCGCAACTTCCGGTTTTGCTATCTCGGTGTTCTGAACATGCTATGGTCACGATTTTTTAGTATTAGATAGCTCTTGTGCTCGGGAAGAAATGACATAAGTTTGGGCCCCCTAGCGTTTAGTTTTGGGATAGCAGGGGCATTTTTGTCAAAAACTTCTGAAGAGGATAACTCAAGAAGGGAACAACGGATTTTCATCATTTTTGGTATGTAGGTACCTCAGACAATGTTGTACAAAATGAAATACTAATTATGCAAAATAGGAGCACATTTGCATAATTAATGAGAATATTCTATCATAGCAGTTTTTTCAATGTATCTCTTGTTCCAGACATGCTATGGTCTTGACATTTAGGTGGTAGATAGCTTTTAGTGCCATAAACAAGTGGGGCAAGTTTCAGCCCCCTAACATTTAATTGTGGAACTGCAGGGGTGTTTTTGTCAAGACACTCCAAAGAGGATAACTGCAGAAAGGAACGACGGATTGCCTGCATTTTAAGCATGCAGGTAGCTTAGGTAAAGATGTTCATAATGATATACATGTTATGCAAATGAGGACTTAATTTGCATAATTAATGAGGAAGTTGTATACTTCCATTGTTTTCAATAACTGGACCTCAATACATGTAACACATGTTAATTATGATAGGTGGAATATAAGCAGATACCAAATATGGTAATGAGGAACTTATTTGCATAATTTATGTAAAAATTGCAAAACCACTTTATCATTAATAATGGGAATTTTATAATTGTGACATGTGTACGTTAGTCAATGATGAACAACACCATGCATAAATTATGTTAATTTGTTAGTCAATTGCATGAAATTTACGAAAGCTCTAAAATTTCATGGAGGTATGAGGTCGCCGAACTCTAGTTACAACTAACTTGTATTATACATGATGCAGAGAACTTTCTAATGTTCTGTGTTGTATTAGATATTCCATGTAACAGCCTTTGCATGTAAGGTAGCTATGGGGAAGGATGGATTAGTTGTATGTTTCAGATGCTCATCCAAAAATATTTAGGTATATGGGCAATTGCTGATGACTTTCAAAACACCAAAACACAGCGTTGGAGCTATTGAGCTTAAACTGTACAGTTGTACATGTATGAGGTCACTGTCAATGTCAGATACATGTGATGAGACCTAGTGCGAGTCTTCCTATGTAATCTTGACATAAGTACATGATGATGGAGAATAACAGGAATAGGAAATTGATTAAGAAGCTTTTATTTTGTTTTTATTTTGTATTAATATTCTGGGTAATCTGGATATTTCCATATCAGTTTATTACATAAATGTGTGCGCCTGTACATTCCACTAAAAGGCCAGAAGTTGTATGTGAATGAAGCTAACTGGAATTGGGATTGGGTCATTACTAGATCTGTACAGTGGCCTGGAAGATTTTTTACAAAGTATCAACTTTGTGAGTATTAGCTGTAAAGGGTTAGAAGATTTAGTGTTTGTCCAAAGTGCAATATTGTATTTGTCCAAAATCAATCTGTAGTTTCTTATATGTATACAAATAGATAAGTGCAAACACAAAGGATTATTACTATATCTAGTTGCATATAAAAGTTGTCGGTCGGTCTTATCCATTTGCGGGACTCTGTTTTGTCAAGCTTTATTTCATTGTAGTCAAGTCATCATGAAATAAATAGTGGACTTTGAAAAAGCAACATCTGCTTCATGAGTTTAAGTCCATAGTCTTTAGGACAGGGAAGCAGCCATAGTCAAGATTTCTTAGTAAAGGAGGAAACAGATGTTTTTGTTTTGACTTATCACAGTGATGTAAGGTTATATACAGCACTCAAAGAAAGGCTACCATATGCATAGTTTTGAAGTTGTCATGTTTTGGAAAAGTTATATTGACATTGCAAATTATGGTATCCCGCCTATAAAACAAACACGCTTTCTTTCACGTTTGGCTAGCATACAAATGTATATGTGTATTATTATTGTTATATAAATTGATTTCATACCTGAGGTAATGTTACGTTATTGAGATATCTATAATTTAACATATCTCCAAACATTAACTGCAAACGCCCAGAAAAAACTTCAGTGTATACAATTGAAAGCTAAGGACTTCCATTAAAAATGATAGCATCTACATCTGCGCTAGGGTAAGTAAAGTATTTTTTAAAAATATATTTGAGTGCACTGAAAAGACCTGAACAAATAAAATGCCACCATAAAATGTGCCGCGCTATGGAAACTTCTGCAGTACCGCTGAATGTTGCTAGGTTATATACTGTCGCTTTTACATATTATTCGTATGTTTTTTGTAAATATATTTATCAAAACACACTCTGAAAGCTATTTGACAAATGGAACATCAACATACGAATGTTTGCTAACTGCGCAGAGCATCATTGATGGATACAAGCTTTTTAACTCGACAGAAGACATCAACAAGCGCCACTGTGCTATGTAGTATATCGTATGGTCAAAATGAACAAAGATTAATTGCCTATATCTTCAGTTGCATCAAAGAAAGACCAAAACTGCTAAAGGTACATATAGATCAGACCAATAGCCTACCGTGGTGAAAATTTCGTCGACAAATGCCGCTTCTTTTTCGTTTTATGAACGAAAACGCACTTCGGTCATGTGGGGTTCAGATTGAGCTAGAATTGTTTATGTCGAGCATAGCGGGCGGACAGCGCCCTCGCTTTACGCGAGAGTGGATCGTCTTGGTTTTTCATATCTCGCCAAAAATACGCCGGATTTCTTCCAAATTAAGTCGATATATCAATGAAATCTTACTTAGTTGCTGTATGAATTCCCATGTAGTTATCTTAATCGGTTATTGAGTTTTGAAGTTTGGAACATAGCGGTCGGAGCGCGCTCTCACTTTGCGCAAAACTAGAACGCGTCTTGGTCTTTCATATCTCTTCAAAGAAACGTCGGATTTCTTCCAAAGTTGGTCGACATATCAATTCAATTTTACTTAGTTGCTGTATTAACTCCCATGTAATCATCTGAAATGATTATTGAATTTTGAACTGTTGAATTTTAGAAAATACTGGTAATCTATTTCTTGCACAACTTATAGCACGGTGTTCATAGATAAAAGTTCAAATTTCTCCTAATAAATTGAGTGAAATAACTCACAAAGGAAGTGATGATACCACAGAAATATCCTTAACAGAGTCATATGTCTATTTCACAATGTACATCCCTTATTCGACATAATTTTGTGATGTCGGACTTTGCGGGTTTAGTATGGTCAAAAATGAACAAAGATTGATGGCCTATATCGTCAGTTGCATCAAAGAAAGACCAAAACTGCTAAAGGTACATATAGATCAGACCAATAGCCTACCGTGGTGAAAATTTCGTCGACAAATACCGCTTCTTTTTCGTTTTATGAACGAAAACGCACTTCGGTCATGTGGGGTTCAGATTGAGCTAGAATTGTCTATGTCGAGCATAGCGGGCGGACAGCGCCCTCGCTTTACGCGAAAGTGGATCGTCTTGGTTTTTCATATCTCGCCAAAAATACGCCGGATTTCTTCCAAATTAAGTCGATATATCAATGAAATCTTACTTAGTTGCTGTATGAATTCCCATGTAGTTATCTTAATCGGTTATTGAGTTTTGAACCTTTGAAGTTTGGAACATAGCGGTCGGAGCGCGCTCTCACTTTGCGCAAAACTAGAACGGCTTGGTTTTTCATATCTCTCCAAGGAAACGCCGGATTTCTTCCAAATTTGGTCGATATATCAATAAAATCGTCCTTAGTTGCTGTATGAATTCCCATGTAGTTATCTTACTCGAGCTTTAAACCTTTGAAGTTTGGACCATAGCGGTCGGAACGCGCTCTCACTGTGCGCAAAACTAGAACGTCTTGGTTTTTCATATGTCTCCAAGGAAACGGGTTTGAACTGTTGTGTGGTCACGGAAAACAAGGGAAGATAAATGTACTAGGTATTTGCAAGCAGGATAACGGAAAACTTTTTAACAACAAAAATATACAAGTTATTACATACTAACGCATGCTTGATAGAAACGCATGGTTAGACATTGTTAATAGCACCTCGTATGAGGATGACCTGAACTGAACTGATTACATATTACGCTACATACTTTGGTTAAAGATGTATGTTTAAAATACCGCTCCCGTTTCGTTTGATGAAGACAAACGCACTTCCATACAGGTGTATGTGGTTCGTTGGGACGTGGGTTTCTGGCTAGAACGTGTAGGACTTCATGTCTCCTATTAGAATCAGATTTCTTAAATTTGGCTGAAATGTTGATAAATGCTTGTGAAGTCGTTATGTCAATTGCTATGCTGAAATCATGGATCATTATCAAGTTACTTGGTAATATCATCGGTGTCGAACTCATGGCGCACGTTTTCCAAACCATGTCTACAAAACTCTACACTGATTGGGTTGGCATCCATCTGTCTCGGAAGATAATTGTAGGCAGACAGAGTGGGTTAGGTCTGCATGGCCTGCACTTCGGGTTTTTAAGGTGAAGGAGGGGTGTGCACTTCCTTAAGCTTCTCCACCCTCTCGTCTACTGGCGCACTAACATATTCACATACATAAACACATAACCAGTTCATTTATGCACCTTCACACTTGAGGTGGATACGGTGTCGGCGTAATCAAGTACATGTACTAGTCCAGGTTTAGGCTCAGATCCGAACCTGACCATGTCTGGTTGACATAGTATAAGACAGAAGTTCTTGGTGAGAAGATTCTTAAGTCAAACCAATTGTGATATAATTGAATGTTGCACAAAATTTTCCATTTGATTATACCAACCTCATGGTTAACTCAGGAACGTATGGAATATATTGTCCTAAAACAGAACCAATATGATAGAGAGTCATATCATATTTGATCGAGGCAATAAGATCTAGATTTACTTTATTTATCCCCTTTCTGTCAAATCACCTACTAGGATGTCTAAATATAAATGTCGACATTTCTACTTTGTTCAGTTTTGTCTAAATTTCAGAATTAGGTCAGGTAATTTGATATCTACCAATGCTCCACACACATGTATACAAATATATTAACAAATATTATACAGATAAAGTCAATCAATGATGACAATAGGCCAATCCATCAATATCCACCCCAGAGTCTACTATATCAAAATGAATAAATAAAGAGGCTCTTTTTCTCACAACTCTTTCTTTATTTCACACCAACATTTCAGTGACCATCTTTCACCTTCCTCAGGACAATATTGGGCAGTATATGCACTGTAGCTATATACAGAAATGTAGATCTTGCTGCTTACAGATACAGTCACAAGCGTTTACAAATATACAGTGATTGCAGATGTACGGATTCAAGGATGCACATTTCTCAGACTCCGGCATCAAAATATGAACCTATGAATATGACACACTGCACAAAAAAGGCATTCGAAACAATAGAGTTAACAGGTGTCATTTAGTTTTTTTTTTCTAAATGGCATATCAAACTATCACAAATACAGGTATATACAGTACTCCAATTGGAAAAGCAAACTCACATTACACTTAGTATCAGCAGGATACAAATTATTGTGCTAAATACAAGATTCACTGTACATTCACTACCAGTATATGCTTTATACAGTTTCATTAGCCTGAGTACCATTTTCTGTAGTGACTGCTGGCTCAGTACTTTCCCTTGCTAACCATCGTGGTTAGCAAGCGAAAGTACTGAGCCAGCAGTAACTACAGAGGATGGTACTCAGGCTACAGTTTTATAGAGACCTTGTCCTAAACATGTGTCACTCAGATGACTGGCATCAAAGAGAACAAAACAAACCAACACAATACAGTCTTATTCTATTATTTATTAGGACACCTATTTCTAACCAATCTACCTGAAAATTTCATATTTGTCTATATGACCAGTAGTCTTCAGTCAGACCAAGGACATTGTAAACAACTGAAGCTGGTGTTTGACCACTCTATATAGACAGACAGCAGTGATTCATGATGAGCTTCATCTCCTGCTGTGTAATCTGATTCCCTACTTCTGCCAGTTCACATTTCCAGACATCGATGAACTGAAAAAAAGAAATACGTTTATGAAGGCAAGACATCCAGGTAAACAATACTCAAATACAATTCAATCTCTAGAACTTGATTAAATAACACATAATTACTCCTGATCCTGGACATTTCAAGTGACATCCATCACTCTTCTTCAGCATCGCTAGAATGAACTGGCAGGACAATTCAATACAAAGAAAAAAAGAAGTGTTCTCAGTGATGTACTTCTGATTAAACAGTTGTAACATCCAGTCACCAATGGAGATGTGAAGGGCATTTATCTTGTTCTCAGATAGCTAAATTAAGTAATGAACCTGTACAATACATTACATGTATCTTACCTTAGCTAGCCTGGATACCAGACCCCAGCCTGATCTCAAAAAAATCTATCATAGATATTTTTTGAGATCGGGCTTGGGTCTGGTATCCAGGATATACCTTACCCTTCTCTAGACCAAAACAAATTTTACCTGTTTGGTACTTTACCTATTGTCCAGCTTGATCAAGAAACCATGCATGCATTACCTGTACATTACTTACCGGGTATCCAGACCAAGAAGCTATGCATATGTTAGTATTGTTACATATACGGTACTTACATTTACGTGGTATACAGAGACAAACAAATCATACCGATACAATACTTAGTTGGTAACAGACCAACATGCCATACACGTGTTACCTGTTCAGTACTGAGATGGTATACAGACCAGCAAGCCATGCAAATATTACTTAACAATGTCAGGTCCCACCTTGGAGTACAACACTGCAACAATCTGTTGTGGGACATCAGCTATCTATGCATTAACAATTCCAGCCATTGCCTGACCAAATCAACATAAGTCTATAATTATAATTATAAAGTGCTGTTTCATCTGCACTTGGCATATGCAGGGCTCTAAATACCACCTGCATGCAGGTTAGTGCAGGTGAAGTTGGAGCTATGCAGGTATTTCTGGTGTCTACCTGCACCTAACCTGCACTGGTCCATGTACTGGGTTTTATACATAAATGTCATATGATGTAGGTGTATATATATATAAAAAACCGGGTTTGTTATCAGGCTGCATTGACTGTTACCATACATAAAGTATTTAAAAAATAGCATTAGTTCCTGAACCATTGAAGCAAGATCCGTACTTCCTAAATTCAGTTGTGCAGGCAAAATTTGTCTGGTGCAGGTAATTCTCAATGTTACCTGCACCAGTGCAGGTATGCAGTAAAAGGTATTTTGAGCCCTGGCATATGTAATGCTTCCTTCAGTCAATATTGACCATGGTAAATTAGATGCATCAATGTTTTGGATCAATGTTAATCACAGTTTGGATATTACCATAGGAGGGGCCAAGGTGGCCATGCAGTATAGCTGGCAGCTACAGTCAGTGACTATCAATGTCTTCTGTGCACTAGTAGAGATAAATACAAAAACAATTTATGCTGAAGTGGCCTTCTCTCTTAAACAGGAGGTGCTGCCCACCTCATTGCAATGCAAGATATCAATATTCAAGTACACTAGGATTTGAAGCCTGACCTACATGTATGTCAAGGATGTAGAGCTGTGTACAGGTACTAGTACACAGGTTTATAAGGTAAAGGTTCGGATCTGAACATGTGCCTAAAAAGTTTGATCAACTATATGTAAGTTATAAAAATAGCCAACTGACTGTTATAGTAATGAACTGTCATCATTGTTTGATTCTTAATTTTCAACTGCAAGCTTATAACAATACAACCCACTACTGCATGTAGTTTGTTTAGGTACAGAACAGGTCCGGACCAGTACCTATGTAGACTATGTTACCAGTACAGTTCAGACTATTCAGGTACAGGTATCTAGGTACACAGCCCTACAAGGAAGTTACAGCTATGACTGTTCTGACACTACTTCAATATTCCTTCTCACCACATGCAATCATAGAATCAATCAACTTTAGTACATTGTGGTATTATACAAAAGTCAATTTTCCACCATTAAAAAAAAAAATTTCAACCATGATGTAAACCGTACAAAGCTGCTGCAAATATGAGGTAAATTGCAAAAAAAAAAAAACATTCTAAATATACTATGCTAATGTTTCAGTATGCCAACATCAATTCCATGGACAAAGAAGATGTCAAAATTAGACTCAAATAACAAAAATAATTTCTATTGTTCTATATTCAATACTCAATATCTGGTCATTTGCCTAACCTTCCTGGCCACTTAGATTTCATAATGAAGACCAATTTTTTGGCCAAAATGGGTTCCCATAGGATGTAATCTACATATGAACATGGCCTTAGTTCAGTTTCTAGAGGTGGCCTACACTAGCGTTGCATTGACTTGAGCAACACCAAATAATATAAAATAGAAAGATGGAACCACAATGAGTTGCACTTTCAAACTGGTACAGTAGACTAATGTGGCACACTGATGTGCTAGTCGCTACATTGCTTTGAACCCAACTTCAATGTTGCTGCTGACACTGACATGGCTGATCTATCATTTTAAGTTTGAGCCATTCCACAATTTAAACACACTGTTCAGAATTTCTTGCAAGTTTTGAGGACAGATAAATGTAATAGTGAAGAGGGGGAGGGGGAGATAGAATTTAAGAAATAAAGAGAGATACAGAGTATGCAGTATTGTATTTCATTTATGTCATGTATTATACAGTATATGATTACTGTTAATTTGAAGGGCTCCCTTGGAAATCAGCTTCTCGAAAACTGAAGAGATGACCCTACAAGATAAATACATGTATATGCCATAAATTACTAGTAGTAGTGGTACTACTCTGTGTGGTGGACTCTTTAACATGACCGAGGTGTCTCTCTCTTCAAACACTGGGCCACCATTTAAGTTTTAACATCGGATTCCTATCATGATCAAAGGGATGTACCACAGTTACATGTAGGTACCAGTTTCCACCTAAGTGAAGTGAGGAAAGTAATGTCTAGTGCCTTTCCAATGGGCACAATATCAGTGGCATGTCACTCATGATGTCATGGGGATTCAAACCCAGGACCTCTGGGTTCTGGGTCAAACATCCTAAGTAGTAATTGTTATGCCAATATGACACCAAGGTCAGGTTGACACCACAGTTCATAGGATCAGGTTCAAGTCCGGACCTACTATAGTAGTACAGAAGCGCCATATCATATTTTGGAGAGCAAGACATGTGTACTAGTATGTGTAGAGGTCTCTGTGTTGCAAGTTACCATCTGTATTATGTGTATGTTCAAATTGTACAATGGAAGAACATTTAAGTTATTTTCATTATCAACAACTAATAGGCAGATAGAAAACGAAGGCGTAACATTCATCGGTTAATTTTGTTTCATCATACTTCCTTTTTTCTCCTTTGGCATGGCTGGGTGACTGTTTAATATTAGCGAACTCAGCAAACTATCTCCCTTAAATTTAAAAGACAGAATAAGACGAATAACTGATCTCTTTCCTGTCAGTTTTTCCTGCCCGGTGATACAAGAATTTTGTGACAGTCCAGGGCTCGAAATACTGGGTGCATGTGCACCCAGGTGCACCCAAAATTGGAGCTGTGCACCCAAATACATTTGTATTTCTTAGGTTCATGTATGTAAAGATATCAAAGTATACATCATATTCTTGAAATCTAAGTGTTAGAAAGATAATAAAAATGTCTGTCATGGTACTTGTTTAAGAATTTGATAGCTTGTAACTAAGTTTTATTATTAGGTTATTACTTAAATTCAACTGGTGCACCCAAAATTTTTTGGTGCACCCAATTTTTTAAGCTGGGTGCACTAGTGCACCTAATCCCAAAAATGAATTTCGAGCCCTGCAATCCCTGTACTGATACCCACCTAATTAACCTTGAGAATAATAGAAAGGGTACTGTTTTCAACTGGCGCTTGATTTTGGTAATGGCGCAGTCACATTTGTTGTAGGCCATTGTGCAATTTCAATGCCGTAGAATTTTCAACGGAACAGTCATGGTGCTCCAACGACCCATGCAGAGGTCAAGGGGTACATACAGTGTAGGTGTGGAGCGGTGAAAATTTTCATGCAGGCTATGACAGAAACAACAGCTGACAAGGATCTAACAATCATTCTGGACATCCTTTGCTATCGGTAGCAAGATAGCAGCATTATTTTCACAACAGCCCTATCTATCCCTGACCTAGCATGTGTCAAGATAGGACCATTTTGAGTGCACAGTCAGCATCATGTAGTCTTCTTTTTGTTCCATAGAAATTCATCAGAGAACTAGGGGATATGCTCTTCCTGCTACTAGAGTTAATCACTAACTATCACCGGAAGTGGGTACCCAGTGGACATTGAAACTAGCCCATCGCTTGCTGCCTTGTCTTGATACGAAATGTGTACTACACACAGTTAGATCTGCTCTTCGTATTGCAGAAATCAAATATCATCCCTGAGTCATCACAATAGTGTTTCCCTTTGTTTGTTTGTTCCAGCTTTGTTGGAGAATCGCAGAACAAATCTTACTGTTACCCAATTTGTGTGCGCTTTGCCGGTGCAGAACCAACATCCCACCACAAGGCAAAACACTGCGATTATGAAACTAAATTTTTTGAAGGTAAATTGTGCATTGTTTTGGGAAATATTTACAATTTTTATGGAGAGTTGCAGTAGGGCCTCACTACATAGGAGGGCTGAATCTGCAGCTGGTACACCAAAATGGCAGACTTCACTTGCGATATGGTGGCCGTTTAGTTGCTAGGGGGAGGATTATGTGACTGAAAAAGCCCTATAAAATGGGGAGGTTGCTAGTACCTGCCGAGGTAGCCTGCACTGCCTAGCCTAGCCCATCTTTTCTTGGAACCCCCTAAAGCACTACTTAGCCATATGCATAAACTGGGAAAATATCTCAATATGTGGACCAGAGAGCCAAGCAAATATCTAACTTCAGTGCCTTAACTTACTTACTTGTTACTTGAAAAGGTCTCCTCAGCATTTTGAGTGGCCTGCATCAAGAAGTCTACTAAATTAAACTGAATATTGAAGCATGCAAGACAAATTTTGTCAAATACCTCGTTATAACACTCTGATCCCGGTAGAACAAAGGAACATTTTAGCCATGGTCTGAAAACCGCCTTACTAGTAGTATACTTTACCTTTGGACAAAGAACCTTCTTTCCAGGGAAGTCCGTTCGACTGCCGACCGGATAACGCCAGGGATGGACGCCAGGCTGGATACCGGGCTATCGAAAAGGCCGCCATTTTGATCATGCTGATCAGCTGGTCTGCTCGACTCCCATCACGCATTGCGCGGCATTGCGCGGCAGCTCCCTCTTAGTCTACCACCGACAACTCTCGTTAATGACAGCGATCTGGAACATTGGATCGTAATCTATACCCGACACTATCGCCTAATAATTTCCCATTTTTAACGACAAGAAACGCTAATGACAACAGAATGGGGTGGAAATAGAAAACTAGAGGAAAACAAGCACCTGACCATATTGACTCCCTTTAACTGTATACCATTTGATAGATACAGATCATATTCTTTGTTTTTCTTTTGATATTCCTCTTCTGCAATCAGCAGTATTTTGTCTAATTCTGAGAACCAGGAAATTAAATTGGTGTGGCCTAATCATCAAGCATCAGCATCAAGCATCAGCCTTTCCTGCCGCTGGAAGATCTTTCACACCCCTTGGTGACAGCCATCGAGCCAACAGACGGGCAGCTATGGATTCTAAATTTTGACAATGTTTTGATAGACTAGTAACTTTGTAATGTATCTGTATCTATATGTCTGCTTACCCTGCACCGCCGGCCAAGAGCAGGACTTTTTTTCCTGCTCGCGGTATATATATTGGTTTGAGAGACGACTCGCAACCGCTCTCTGTAAAAAAAGTCTGCTTACCCTGAACCGCAACAGGACCCTTTTTCCTGTTCTCGGTATACAAATTTGGTTTGGGAGAAGGCTCGCATGATGTACCTCTCGATGTAAAACGCTTGCCACTGCAAATTTTGCCATTGGTTTTATATGTTTGATGTGTAAGATAAAGAATAATAGTTAGTAATATGCGCCCTGTCACTTGTTACCCTGTGATTTTATAAATCTATCAACTGTATTAGTATACTATTACTGCATAACTACACTGACTGGCTAGAGCATGTTTTCTTTATAAATATGTCAGCTTTTTGTGTTGGCTGGTTCAAATGTATTGATTATCAATGTTTACCGACAAAACTTATAAATCTTTGGCCTCACCGTGGTGATGTTGAGAAGAAGCTGACCTTGGGCGGACCCACATTTGGTCTGAATCAAAATCTGTCTGATTTAGTGGTAAAAATGATGACTGTGACAGTCTAGCAAGTATTCGTCACTCCTTACAAATGTTCTGTATGTATTAGCATAGTTGTCGATGATTGCTCATATTGTGCAGGGACAGGTTCTAAATGTCAGACAATTGCAATTACATGTATATAAGAATGTAGGAGTACTCAACAGTGTGAAATAGGAAACAAAGTTGTGTAACATAGATTTGTAAATACACATTATATTCGAAAGCAAAATTGAAATAGATTACTGATGCATATACTGCCATCTATTTCTCTGATTTGTTAATCATTTAACTACGTAACCCTATGAGCGGCTACATTGCGGGGACAAGCTCACCGGGTTTTCCATATATGGATAATTACATGCAATCGTCATCCCCGCGCCGCACGCCGGCTTTCAGTTGCTAGGGATCGGGTGGCGTTGCTATGCAGGTGATTGACATCGGTACGAATCATATCTTTGTTCGCGGAAAACACTGCATCATGTTTGTGTTTTTTTTAATGTTTATACATGATAAAGCTCTATCGTTAAAAAAAAAACATGCACACATTACACTAGTAATTCACACAGGTACAAGAAGTGCATCGATCTTCATCTAAAATGGAAAGTTTGCCGTCATTTTTTTTTACAAAATGCAGTGAAAGCAGTTGAAAGCATAAGTTACTGACGTTAGCAAATAACACAAATTCGTTACGAGCTGAAGCTGCACATTTTCACAATGGTATTTATCAATATTATTTAACGCTACGATTTATAAGTTTGTCCATAAAATATACAAGATAGGTTACGACATTCAGGTTGTGCTACGAGGCTACATAAGACTTGAAAATGTCAGCGTCATCTTAGCGTGCAGACAACAGCAGCAAAACTGGCGTCACATAATTATATAAATTATCTGAAAAAATACAAAGCAACTACGAAAAATTTGGTGTAAACCTACGAATTTCTAAGCAGAAATACAGTCAAATTCATAACGTCAAAGCGCTATATGTAAGGCGTTTTTTTGTGAGCTACATACAATTCGGAATCAAAGCCTCGGTGCAGTACAAGAATTCGCCACCCAAGCGTACATAAAACAACAATCAAATTTTCAAAATGGCGCCATCCCTGTCTGGTCACGTCTGCAGCGGCGCTTCGAGCCGGTCGGCAACATTCAAGGGTCTGGCGATGTTTTTGGGTGAAAAGTTTGCGATCTCTTTCGTTCCATGGCGGGCGACTTCTTCCAGAAACGTCCATTTCTTTCAGTGATGACCTGCTAAATTATGGCTTAAACACTGAAATATGCATAAGTCATGTACATTCATACGTAGAAACTCAAGCTGCTAGCATTTCATGTGGCGGGAATTTCCCCACCAATGTCCAATGTCATAGCAACAGCCACCACTGTCATAGCAACGGCCAATCAGAGACGCGTAATGGGATTACTTCATACAAAATTTGCAGAGATAGCAGCTTCCGGTTTCGGTGGAACGTAACGCTGTAAATTGCACCGGAAAATATTCAGAATCAAACTTGTATATTTTTTTTTACTGGGGTTCCACAAAAATTATGGTAAAGCCCAAATATGTGAGAACAGAAGGAGAATATTTTTCGCTGACAGGCCGCTTGCTTTGACTGCCGACTCGACTGACGTGATAGCCTGCGTAGGAAAAGGCTGGCCGTGAAAACTATTTTTTTCTGCGTAGTTCGGGTTGATTTTGCGGTCCTCTCTGTTCTCTCCTCGGCCAGGGCCAAGATGTGCCATTTACGGGAGAGAATAAGCCACAAACTACGGCCAAGGTGCATTTACGTTTGATCCTTGTTTGGGCAAAAAAGGGAGCGCGGCGCGGAGGCCTGCGGTGGGCAACACGGAACAACATGCATGTAATGTTATTTGCATTGTTGTTAGAATATTGACGCCGGGTAACCGATATATTTGATTTATTTCACACACAAAAATATCTGAAGGTGCGTGGTAGGCTACGGTAACACCTGAAGCAGCATTGCCTGGAGCAGCATGTCGTCTCAAACCCCGATTTCCAGGATGCCCACCCAAGTCCTGTTCCAAGCAAGGGGCTTTCACTCGGTCTATTTGCGTCTCATTGCTCCGTGCGCAACAGCGAAAGAAGCGGCCGTCGGCGGGACTCGAAGCGGCCGTCGGCGGGGCGGGACTCGATTAATTATCAAGCAGACGCTAATTGGTTTTTAAGCACCTATTATTAATAACAATGGGAATTCTCCGCTGGTTGTCCCGACCTTAGGTGTGAACAAAGATCGCAACGCTATCGCTTGTGCCGAAGAACTCGCTTTTGGGGAGACCTATCGCTTCTTTACCGCTTCTACAGTGGTCCTTTGTCCTGCTATCGCATTTGTCCGTTTGCGATAGAGTAGGGATTTTTGGCTCTACTAGTGAGACACCTGACACAGAAGCAGCCATGTTTAGAGTAATGCAACTTGATACGAGGGGCGTTCAATAAGTAATAACTCTGATCCATTTCCAGTTGTCTGATCTAGATGGAATTTTGCATGTGTAATGATTTATATCTCTTTAGTTTATGTTGAAAAAAAAAGAGCTCTGAACTAATTGTGGTTTCTGATTTACTGGTGTTTGAAGTGAGTTAGGTGTGAAATGGACCAGGTGTGAAATGGAGCCAGTTGAGTGTCGCGCAGTGAGCCGGTTTTTGTATTTGAAAGGATGCACTCCAAAGGAGACTTTTAATGAAATGAAAAAAAACTTATGGTGATGAGGCCCCATCATATGACCTTGTTAAACGCTAGCATTCTGAATTCAAACATGGCCAGAAGTCTGTGGAAACAGCTCCCAGACCTGGTCGTTCCTCTTCTGCCATTGATTAGGCATCTGTTGGAAGACCAACCTGGGGTGTCCTACAAAAACGGTGTCCAGAGCTGCATCAAACGATGGGAGAAATGCATAACTCTGGGTGGTTTCTATGAAGAGAAAGACTAATAAATGTGCCAAGTTTCATTAATCTCCTGCTATGGGAAATGAGTCAGAGTTAATACTTATTGAACGCCCCTCGTACTCTTAATGTAGCAAGTTGCAGGACAGATCTGGTCACCATATGTGCTATAACGTTATCAGTCTAAGTCAGTCATGCTTGTGATGACCATATTTGTGACACGGAAGCAGCCAGGTTTAGAGTACAGGACCATGTCATCATGTGGTGTTCCATTATGTAATGTAGCAAGTTGCAGGACAGATCTGGTCACCATATGTGCTATAACGTTATCAGTCTAAGTCAGTCATGCTTGTGATGACCATATTTGTGACACTGAAGCAGCCAGGTTAAGAGTACAGGACCATGTCATCATGTAGTTGAGTTGAGTTTATTATTATTATGATCCACATTTAGCCTCCTCAGAGGCTATTCTTCCTGTGGTCATGGTAGTGTATGTAGTGTTCCATTATGTAATGTAGCAAGTGGCAGGACAGAGCTGGTCACTATGTGTGTATCAGTCTGAGTCATTCGTGTTCGTGGGGACCAGATTCCTGACTCGGAAGCAGCCGTGTTTTGAGTACTGGACCATCGCGTCTTTGGGCAAGTACATCCATTTCGTAAATAGTGGCAAGTGGCAGGATAGAGCTGGTCACCACGTGACACTGTATCATTCCAAGTCAGCCATGTTTGTGAGGACCAGATTCCTGACGCGGAAGCAGCCATGTTTAGAGTACTGGACCATCGAGTCTCTAGGCAGATATGTCATCTCGTCTGCCAGCCGTCTGAGCCTGGTCTGTAGGGGGACAAACAGTTTGGAAGTTGGTAATGATAATGTTATTCCGTTCAGGTTAAATACAGACACATTACACAGTCATGTATTGAATAACTACAAATAAAGAAAATCAGTATTAACAGTACATATGCTGACTTCTAACATTTTTACATGAGCATACTAAACTAATTTTCTTGAAAGGTTTATCTAAAGACGCATTTCAGCAATTATTCCTCAAGCATATATGGATACGAAGTGACCGCTACATTCTAGGAGGTTTTGGGACTTGTTCAGACCAATGTTCTTTATTTCGTTAGAGGGGTGGGTACCAAGTTTTGTAATGGAATGTTTCTGCGGGGAGGTTAAAGAAACACCTTATTTGATTTATAAAACGTCTGTTTGAGAGACGACGTACGTAGGTAGGCAGGTAGAATTGTATAACTCTATCAACAAGAAAAGAAAAGTAGCACACACACACACCATGGTCATAGTATTTTCCTTGTTCATCTCGCGTAACACATCTTTGATGCACATCTCTACATGCTCCACCGACAGGGGCAGGAAGGGAACCACGTGGTCGATCAGACCCTGGGTAAGGAGCTCCTCCTGCCAGGGGAGGTGCCCTGAAATAGAAGAGAAAGTGATGTTGAATCAGTTAATTAAACTCGAGTGAACCAAATGAGTAGAAGAGCCAATCTTCTTGCCACTTGTTGTAATACCCCCCTAACATTAGGCGACAATAGATCGGACGACGAGTCTGCGAGCTCTAAATAACGAGGAGGTATGACCCTGACGGGAAGGGTGGAACTCTGTCATTTCTTCGTCGGCATCAGGGTCATACTTCCTCGTAATTCAGAGCTCGCAGACTCGTCGTCTAATTCATTTTCACCTAATGTGAGGGGGGTATAACAGAGAGGACAGGATATGTGCAGTAGTTACAGGTTCATTGTGCCGGGGAAATTCTTTGCTCTTTTCGACAATCATAGTTCAGGCTAACGTCTCATTTACAAACCGGTCTGATTAGCAACGGTTTAACCTTTCCTTAGGTGATGGGGAATAATTTTCGGAGAATGCCATTTAAACATTAAACCACTTGATTACCTTTTACGCATTCTGTGCCGTCCTGGACAAAACCCTTGCAGCAAAAGTAGTGAGTGTAGGCGCATGTTGCCTGCCGTTCTTCCGTGAAGTTTCTAAAAAAAAGGGGAATACAAAAAGGCTCCGGTCAGAAAATCACTCCAATGTACGTCGACTATTGAACTCGGAATCTGTAGACTCTGAGCCCACTCTGCCAGTTATGCCACACACGCTTTGTATTTCAATACATCTACAGCGACAAAAAAAAAAAAAAAAAATTAACAGTGCTTGGTGTGGGACCAATGTGCAGATGTTGGCACATCGACGCACCAAATAGACTAGCCGAAGAGGCTCGGTGGGCTTCACCCCACCGTAAGGAAAAAGTCGTGCACAACGGGCAAAAAAAGGGCACAACGTCAGGGCATGGTGGGAATCGAACTCGGAACCTTTCGATTCCGAGCCGAACGCTCTACCAGTTATGCCACGCCAACGCCACTACTCTACAGCGACAAGGGCAGGGAAATGGATGATTGATGGGCGTTTTAATGATAGAACATACGACAATCGGTACCTTTCACAGGAGCGTAGCCACAGGAACCCGCATCTGACGGTCCGCTGAACCTGAACCGTCTCCAGACAAGCGTGCGTTCTGGTATTCATGCAGACATTCTCTCCGCTTGGCACTGGCATCTCTGGTAGATTTTGAAACAAGACATTATGCTATTATTGTATGTACAGGAGAAACGGACTTTCTCCTACGGGAGAAATATAAACGACTAAACTCTTGAATTAGGCACATCTAGTTCACTTTTTTCAAAGCCAAGTTTTGTTCTTGTATCCATGCACAGATTGTCACCGCTTGGCACTGGCATTTGCCATTTATACATGACGGGTGGTGAAACAAAATATTGACGACAGGTATTATTTTATTTACGGGGGAAATGTCTAATACATAAACGATCGACGCTTTACCTTAGACATATCCAATTCACTCAAAGCACTCATTGCTCTAGTATCCACGCACACATTGCACGCCGCCACTTACCACAGGCATCTTTGATGGATTGAAAATCAAAACATTGACGACAGCCATTATTTGAAATTTGGAGGAAATGTCAATATATTAAGATTCAGCTTAGGCGTACAATGTATCTACCTCAATGTCTCAAAGAAACATGTGTTTTAATAGCCTTACACACATTTCAGCCACTTGGCTGAGGTACGCTTGATGGATGTCGAAACAAAACATTGACGACATGAAGGGAAGAAATGTCTATATAAACTATATAACTTTATTTGACTTAGTTGGATCCAATTCACTGTTTCCATTAAAAACTAGCAAACATATCTTTTTTTTGCGTGCGCCGGTTGGCACAGGAACGTTTGATGGATAACAAAACAAACCATTGACGACAGCTATTATTTTCATACAGGGATGAGGTATATCTGCACGATCAGAGGTTTGTCTGATATAATCAATTATATGTTCGCAACAGTGGCCAAAGACGTTAAAGCTGTTGCTAGTGTCAAAGGTGACGTATATAAGATGTCAACGCACTTTTGGGCGTTTTCTATGTCATTTAACATTTACGGTTTTTTGTGTTATACAAAATCCCCAAAATACCAACGCTATTTGAGTACCGTGCTGAAATAAATGGCTTTCGTTTCCCAAGCTTACCGGGTGAGAGAATTTCATTTCAGGAGCATTCCACTACAGAAGCAGGGATCATTTTCTGATAGATTATGTTTTTTTTGGTGCAAATACAGCCTACCTTTGACTTGTCGGCCACGTTGCTAAAACCCTTCCTAAACAGTGCACAAAAAACACGATTTGAATTTAAGTTCCCCCCGGGAATTTAAGAACTTGATATGCGCTCTGCGTTAGGCTTTAGCTTATCGTAAATTTGACAAAATGTGTTCAAGCATAACAATTTATTCTCCGAGGAATCATAATACCACTTCTGGAGTGGAATACCACTTTAATACCGTGACTGACACGGTCTCAGATGTTGGAAGGGAGATGAAACAATACTGAATGGATGTTCTGATGCGATTTTCTCTTTGGAATTACTTTTGTATAATACCACTTCTGTGGAATGCCCATTTAATACCGTGACTGACACGGTCTCAGATCCTAGAGGGGAGATATAACAATACTGAATGGAGGTTTTGATCCGATGAGACTGGTATAACACTGATTGATGCCGTGCGGGGAAGGAAAATCTATGCGAAGCAAAGGTGAAGCCTGTGGAGTCATGGTCGTATCTCAACACATAACCCGGGAATAAGCCAGTTCAAGGTTTAGATTACGCATACGCAACGAGATGCATCATAGGAAATATGTCAAAGGTGAAGGTGCCTAACTGATAAATATATTGTTTAGACCATGCCTAGTATACGCCCAGTGAATTAAGCATGGTCTAGGCAATCGAACCGTAAAAACCGTGCAGAAGACAATGTGTTAACAATATAAAACGGGCGTTTATGTCTTATAAAGGTTAGACATCCTGGGAAACGATATTCAAATCCAAAATCATGCATATTCAGTTGCTTGAGTAACTTTTTTTTATAATAATAATAAAGTTTATTGCAAATTCATGCCCATTGGGCTAATTGCAAGAGAAGAATGACTAATTACATGAGATGAATAAATGTGGTCTGAATACATATAGATAAACTAAATTCTAACATACAAATATTAAGTGGATGAATATACATACGATACATAATGGGGTACTAAGTCTACGTAACTATTACAGGGTTTGACTTCTTTCTTGAAGACATTTGAAAATGAAATGCCCCATGTGTTCTATGATAGATTGATCCCTTGATGTTAGTAGGAAGAGAATCTTTTGTGGCGTTTTTAACAATGAAAATGTTGGTGTGATTTCGGTCACTCTATCAAATAGCCTTTTTCTTTCGGCTTCGAATTGGGGGCATTCACAAATAAAATGTGTTTCATTTTCAACTGCATTCATTGTGCACTGCTTACAAATTTTTTCTTGAACAGGTAGCTTTTTGTATCTTCCTTTCTCTATTTCTAACGGGTGCGAACTAATTCGCAACTTACATATTGCTGAGCGGTAATCATAATTATTATATGCAAATACAATTCAATCTCTGCAGCTGGATGAAAACAGATTTACTTCCGGACGTTTAGAGTGACATCCGTCACTCTTTTTTCAGCGTCACTAGAATGTAAACGTGTTTTTCAACTTTGCCGACAATACCTCGCTCTGGCCGCAAATACCCAGGTTAAATCTCGAACCAGCTTATACCAACTCCCCGGAGTAGGTAACCTGGATTTCGGGGGCATCTCCAGAATGTAAAATGTGTTTTGCTCATGTCTCTGGGGCTTTCAACTTTGCCGACAATTCTTCGCGCCGCGCTTACGCATTTTGAATCGTGACCCAGCCTATAGCAACTCACCGGAGTTGGTAACCTGGATTTGGGGGCCTCACCAAAGGTCACATGATCTTTCTGGATCACGCTCACCCGCGCATACGCAGCTCAAATCGTGACCCAGCCTATATCAACTTGGCGGAGCACGTAAGCCGGATTTCGGGGGGTCACCAAAGGTCACGTGATCTTTCTGGATCACCCTCGCCCGCGCATACGCAGTTTAAATCGTGATCTAGCTTATACCAACTTACCGGAGCAGGTTAGCCGGATTTTGGGGGCGTCACCAAAGGTCACGTGATCTTTCTGGATCACGTTCACCCGCGCTTACGCATTTTTTAATCGTGACCCAGCCTAAAGCAACTCACCGGAGTTGGTAACCTGGATTCTGGGGCGTCACCAAACGTCACGTGATCTTTCTGGTTAACGCTGACTCGCGCATACGCAGTTTAAATCGTGATCTAGCTTATACCAACTTACCGGAGCAGGTAAGCCGGATTTCGGGGGCGTCACCAAAGGTCACGTGATTTTTCTGGATCACGCTCACTCATGCATACGCAGTTCAAATCGTGATCTAGCTTATATCAACTCACCAGAGCAGGTAAGCCGGATTTCGGGGGCGTCACCAAAGGCCACGTGGTCTTTCTGGATCACCCTCCACGGCTTTCTCACCTCTTCAGGCCGCATGGGTTTATCTCGCACATACATCAATATCCTACCAGCGTTCCTCGTCTCAACGTGCAGTATCCAGTGCGTTCCGTTGAAGTATAAGTACTGTTCTTTTTCGTTGTGTTTATAAACTGGCCTGTGAAGATATGTCTGTATCTTGCGGTAGTAGCCGGTCACTGGGTGGTCGTGGTACCAGTCTATCTTTAGATCAGAACACCAGGCTACGGATACCAAAATGAGAACAAATTCATGCCGGTAAGCAACTCAAAGGCCCAAAGTAATATAGGTCCGTATGACTAAAAGATATGAGACTTTTTTAAAAGTCTTATGTATACAAAATGTATGTAGAAGGCGACAGTTCTATCGCGAGCATCGTTCTAATTTTCATTATTTTTATTTATTTATAACCCATATGTTAAAATCTCAAATTTGTTATTTGATATTTCTTTCTTTGTCGTATCTCTTTAGTTTGTACTCTTACCATCCTTCAAGTAGCTAAATTGACTACGCATGTTTGAAAGTAGACAATATTTAGAATTCCAAACACACACGGTTACCTTGTCTCCCCAAGGCGCTTTTTGTTATGGCTTCCTCAAAACCCTCCAGGGAAAATTCCTCTCTTTCGATTTCTTCCGACCTTAGCTTCATTGTCATGTTGATTATTGCATCAGAGGCCGAGTGGCTGTGGGGGGAAACAGATAAAGAGTTTTCCCAGAACAACGTGAAAGAACTGATAAAGTAAGGAATGAATTATGTGATTATTGAAAGCAAAGCATTAATTGAAAGCAAAGCATAGATTGAAAATGATTTTGTACAACTTGAACACAATTTGTATAAATTGAAGCCAACATTGTGATGAATAGCCAAGCAATTTGTAAATTGCACAGCAGTTGCTAATCAAAAACTGGCACAAGTTACAATTATGAAGTAGGGCAAGTTTCAACATCATTAGAACAAATCTAAGAAACTACCGGTAGCCTATTTTCAGCATGGCAAACTATCATATATCAATTCAAGATGACTAGTGTGTTCTACAAACTAGGAGGGAAATACGAATAGCCAAGTAACCTCAAATCTCTTCAATCAATATTTTAGCATTCAACATTCTGTCTTGACATGTTGCACAGAATATGGCTGCCAACCTTATTAGAATAAAGATCGCTTTTCTGAAGTTAATTCCGTCCACCCTGGTGTACTCTTCAAGGAACGGCTTGATGGTGTCAATAAGGTCCCGCGGCATCCTGTCCACATGGTCAAATATGAACATGGCATGTTGACACCGACGCACGGCTGTGGAAATGTCATGGCGAAGGTTTTTCTAAAAAGGAGAATGAAGATAAACGCAAAAGTTATTAAGATGGAATTAGAAAGAAGTTAAAGAGTTAGAAAATACAAAAATATGATAAAATGTAAGAACTAGAGGGCACATGGTCGTTTATGAACATGGCATGTTGGCGGCGACTCACGCCTGTCATGGCGGAGCTGTTTCTGGTAGGAGATGAAGCGCAAAGGTAAGATGAAATTAGAAGACAAGAATGAGTTAGGATGAAATACATAAGTTTGATAAAAGTCAGAAAAATAAGAAAAATTAGATATGTTTAGAACTCATACAGAATTAAAAGTGGAATAAAGAATAAAGATCTGATACAACGTTAGATTTATAAAAGATAAGAAAGAATAAAAATAAAAGGCAACTTGAAGATAGAGTGCATGACAAAATGGAGATATCATATCTTTTCATCGGAATGGATTAGAGTTACATGTAGGAAAACGTAAGATATCTGATAAGTATTATCATGCTAATCATCCATCTAGTTTGTAGATACATGGCGAAACATACTAGCCTGGGTACCATCCTGATAGTAGTCTGCTCCTATTTTCGCTTCTGCTATCCGTCTGGAGACTTGCGCATTCAAACCGTTTGGTGGTAATGTCGGTTAATGATCGAAAGTAGGAATGTGTTCAAGAGCTTTTGTTCGATGACAACAGGCCTCCCACGAGCGGGCGGAGGGCTTGTCCGGTGTTGGAACACCGGTTAGAACGAGCGCTTGAACCCATTCCATAATTCGCTCTTATGTAGGGACCAATCAGCGCCAGCGTCCAAAATTTGGACGATTCCAGACGTTCAGATGGTCCGCGTTCCCAGACGGAAACACAGAGATCGAAGAGACTGTATAAAGTGTATAATGAATGTCAGAGCTAGAAGCGACTGTATATTGTATACAATGAACGCCGGATCGAACTACATTCCGGATGGTACCCAGGCTACTATAACATACTGATTCAGACTACATAAACCAGCCATGCTTTTAAGATGGGTACTCTTTTCGTGTCGGGTCGATGTAACACATTATCAGCCACTAATACAGGAAAGAAATGTCCATTTGATTCTCATGAGAGAGATACCTTACACTTCCATCTGACACCGTTCGACCAGATAAGTGCGTTAATCCCCACCGTAGTGATTCCAACTATAGATGCTTTAGAGTGCAGATTAGACTTGGCCTTTTCGTTTCTCAAAGGTCGATGTTAATACATTATCAAGTACTAATACCAGGAAAGAAATGTCCAGAAGCAGCGATTTTGTTCCGTGATACCTTACACCTTTTCGCTCTGTTAATTCTCACCATAGTGATTCCAACTGGATGCTTTAGAGATGGACATTTTGGCAAAGAATGCACTTTAGAGTTGGCCTTTGTGTATCAGGTATCTTGGGGTCGTTGTAACACATTATCAGCTACTAATGCCAGGAAAGAAATGTCCATTTGATTCTGATACCTTACTCTTCCATCTGACACCGTTCGACCAGTTAAGTGCGTTAATCCCCACCGTAGTGATTCCAACAAGATGCTTTAGAGTGCAGATTAGACTAGGCCTTTTTGTATCAGGTTTCTCAAAGGTCGATGCAACACATTAGCACCTACTTATGCCGGGAGAAAAATGTCCAGAAGCAGTGATTCTGATCCGAGAAACCTTACACCTCTATTGAACACTCCGCTCGACCGGTAAAGTGACTGTTAATCCTCACTGTTGTGATTCCAACTAGATGCTTTAGAGATTTGCATTTTGGCAAAAAGTGCAGTTTTGGCCTTTGTGTATCAGATTGTCAATGTAGCACATTATCAGCTACTAATGTCAGGAGAGAAATGACCCGAAGCGGTGATATCGATTCTGATCCGAGATACTTTACACCTCTACCGGACACTCCGTTCGACCGGTAAAGTGCTTGTTGATCCTCACTGTAGTGATTTCAACTAGATGCTTTAGTCTTTAGAGATGGGCATTTTGGCAAAGAGTGCTAGAATCTAGAATTGGACTTTGTGTATTCGGTTTCTCGAGGTCGATTAACAGCTACTTATACCAGAAAAGAAGAGAAATGTCCAGAAGCAGTAATTCTTATCCGATATAAACCACTACGAAGACTCTGTTCGACCAGTAAAGTGCCTGTTTATCCTCACTGTAGTGATTCCAAGTAGATGATCTAGAGATTGGCATTTTGGCAGTCTAGAATTGCCCTTTTCGTATCAGCTTTTTATGAATTCGATGTAACACATAATCAGCAACTAATATTAGTAAAGAAATACCCAGAAGCAGCGATTTTTATCCCTGATACTCTACACCTCTACGGACACTTCATTCGACCGGTTAAGTGGTCCTTAATCTTACTCGTATCTCAGATGTACTTGTAATAATGGTAGTCACATTACTTTAGTCAGAAAGTGTCATCACTTTTCCATTTGTCTTCTCTATATTGATTAAGAGCATTACCTTAGTACATATCATGTCTTTTGGGGTACGAGATTGATCCTGTCATATCTGATTGTCAGCTAAAGGTGTCTTTTTCTTTTTATAGTTAAGAATTAGTGCAGGCCTAAGTTTTTATCCTATCTTTCAATAGTATATACTTTCTATCATAGACTTTATAACTTGTCTTTGATTCTGTTGTTTATGCTTGTATTTCAATTTTTCGTTGAGTTCTTTGTTTTGTCTATGTAAATTTAATGATTCAATTCACATGCAAGGAAAAGAAATGAAGTACTGTTTGTCTTACCTTGTATTCCCTTATGTGAAGCTCGTCTGTGTGTTTAAAATCGACCTCCGCTGAGTAGTAGTGAACAAAGGGAGACTCCATTCCGCTTGTGAAGATAGATTTAGCTATCATGGTGGTCACAAAAGTTACCTTCTAATTTTCATTTAGAGTCATTTTCATGCTGGTACTTTGTTCCTTTTGATGTATTGTGTAATCAAAATGCCGTACAAGATACGGCACTATTGTGTTCTCACCTTGTACTCCCTTATGTGAAGCTCATCCGCGTGCTTAAAATCAACCTCAGCGGAGTAGTAGTGAACGTTTAGAGACTCCATCCCGCTTGTGAAGACTGATTTCGCAATCATGTTGGTCACGAAGGTCTTTCCAACTCCTGACGATCCGTGGAAGGAAAGGGCCAGGGCCTTGTCTGGTTTTGAAGTGGTCAAGTGGCTCTGAATGGCCTTGACCACTACATTTCGCACTAGAGGTTGACCGTAGAGTCTTTTTGTTAGCAATGTCTTCAGATCTGAGGAAATGGAGAAATTGAAATATGGCAGGAAATAATGGCCAGATGTTGATGAGATAGTCATCGTACTCGTTACACGTAATCTAGAAAAATTATGTGACATCTAGCCTCTACCAGGCTTCGTGGATCGGTAGAATCATTATCCTCACCACGGAATTTCAAGAAGTCTGGTAGAGGCTAAGTGACATCGTCTGTGGCGTAACTGGTAGCCTCTACCAGGCTTCGTGGATCGGTGGTCTAATTGTAGAAATCGGACAAATAGTCTATAGTACGCTAGGGGAGTTAGCCGGCCAGAATATAATGATTCTACCGATCCACGAAGCCGTAACTGGTAAAGGCGTAGATTGTTGGGCTCGAAACCTTGAGGTCCCGAGTTCGACACCCACTGTACCTGTGGTTCGACAATGTGGCCTTGCGGAGGAAAAGCTATTTATTTTCGGAGGATTAAAGTGACATCTATCACTCTTCTTCAGCGTCACTGGAATAAACTGACAGAATAATTCAATACGAGAACATCTGACTGGGAAAAAAAGTTGAACATGTTAAGTAAAGTGCCATGATAATAATCTACGTTAAAGATTGTGGGCACTCAACAAGAAGAAGAAGAATTTCAGCAAATTATAAGAATCGTTGCAAATGTTACTCAGTTGCGGTTACTTGTAGTTCTAAAGTTATGTTGCGACGGCGCTGTTTCAACAGGCTGCACCTTGTGTAAATACAGTACTAATACATCATGAGCAAACTATTGGGTGTTTACCTAACGCATATACAGCGCATTAACTACCCTTCTACTTGACGACAATCTCTGACCGACTGTGCAACGCTCTGTCAACTTTTTATCAACTTAAAGTGTAGAAGAGGTTTGAGCCATTTGTAGATAAAGTGGTCACCTTATTCATTACTAGTGACTTGGAGCTAAAGTGGCGTGAGAGAACTGGTTTATTTATTAAACACACACAAAGTAATGTACAAGATCGTAGTCCTAAGACTAAATTGCCTCGTACTAAGTACACAAGAGATGATAATGGAAGGCCCTGCCTAAGTACGTTAATCAAATTATAATAGTCACAATATTCCCACTCAGCTGTACAATTTAAAAGTGTGGATTTACACACACACATATAGATATATATATACATCAGTAATAAAATCTCATTTCACACTAAAACAGAACTATTGAGGAAGGTTAAAAGTTATATCTAAAGTCTAACATGAATTTAAAAGGTCGACACAGTATGGTAGCGTAGTGTTCCTAAAGCGAGCCGTTCTACACTTAAACTGAGTGAAGTTGTCAGCATATCTTAGGTTCCTACCATGTGCCTCAGAGCGGCGTCGTGTGAGGCGTAACTTGTAGAGTGTTCGATAACCATCGTGTCCTCGAAATTGTGCTTCACTTGACCCAGGTGTAAAAATTGGTACCTGACTTCTGCCGTGGAGGTAAACGACTACCCTTTCCTTGTATCTTTACTTTGTATGTGGCACTGTCGAAATAAGTTACTTACTTGAGTGCAGTGCCACATTGTCCTCGTCTGTTCCAAAGCAAATAGAAGAAAACAAATACTTAATTGCTTAATTCTCCCCCCCCCTCCCATCATATTTACGTACATGTTGTAGCTCGGCCAATACAGTAACAAGGTGGGATGAAGGTTTGTACACTCATTAAAAACAACGATGATACTCACAAGTTATGTTTGGGTTGAAGTCCCCTTTACAAACTGTTGTTACTGGTTCCAACGGTGGTGCCGAGGAATACATCACAATAGACACGAGTACCGACAATGACACAATTACAACGGCAACAACAACTCCAACTGGCACGATCATTGTTCTTCCTTCTTCTCCACGTTCTGAACCCTTTTGAGAAACCATCCTGTCGTCTTGTTATGATAGATGATCTATGGCTACGCTTGTATACGTTGGTGTGACGATTACATTTTACACTGCTAGAAAGTGTTGAATGAAAAACAGCGCCTCCGTTCCTTGTGTAAGTGCCAGAACTTAACTACATAACGTTGACAAAGGCGGGTAGGTAACTATGTCGTTAATGATTAACAACTCCGGACCATGGTGAAATCTGCCATTGTTAGGCGGTGATGTTTTGTCACACGTTCATGTCTGAAATACGAGATGCCATAGGGTGTGAGTAGTCACTTAGCTGAACAAAATGATGCATACAGCCTTTCACATTGGTATTGATTCAATTATCGACCGTTGTATTGAATGTCCCGCCCTTTGGTGAACCTAACATAACGGTGAACAAAGTTGAATGTAAACAATACAAAGTCCATCCGTGAACTGTAAGCCTGTTCTGTTGACTGAGTGCATGTTTTGACTAAAAGCGTCTAACGCAGAGGGACCATGTTGATATATTTCAACAAATTTGTCTACAAGGCTAAGCTTCGATGTCATTATCATATCCTCGTCATGTTTTTAATTTCTACTTTTGTATCTCGAGACAAATTACTTCAGTAAACTGAGAATCTGTTTTAAGGGAGCCATGATAAAATCATGTAACCATGCGTTCGTTTGCTGATAGAATTCCACTCTGCAAATAGAAAACTATGAATTATATATATATATATATATATATATATATATATATATATATATATATATATATACGTATATATAAACTGTCATCTTATACACAAGGATTTATCTCAATGGACCTGAAGTGCAAATTCAAATACATCATGACATGTGACAATCCCTGTATGACAGATATAGGAAAATATATCAAAGAAGGTCTAGACATTAGAAATTCCCTCAATGATTGTATATTGATATATATATATATATATTCCTATTGATATATACATATATATATATATATATATTAATTAGAAGTTCGGTTTTTGTTCTAATTAATGTGTGCCCATTTTTGTCATTCACGTCATATTCAAATGGCTTGCCTTAAGAGCGTTTGCTTATTTCGTATTGACAAAGGTTTTGCATAAATCCATGTATTGGGAGCGTGTAAGAAAATCCAACAGCCACAAAATCAATGGAGGGCTACAATTTTCAATGTGGTGGCTACCTTGAATTTAACTCAACAGCAAATTGAGATATTTCAGTATCAAGAAGATAATGTGCCTTCAGATTTTGTGTCAGTTTTGCCAGATATAGAATTTCACTCCTCTGGCAGCTTTTGAGACTCTCTGCAGTGCTACCGTAGAATCAGCTTGGTGTTGCCTTTGTTGGAAGTGTCTAGAAAATCGAACAGCCACAAAATCAATGCAGAACAACATCGATCAGTTTTTATTCACAATTACAGAGTCCTTACCAGGCAGAACTTCTTCTCCCAGTGCCATGATTTAGTATAATCGAATAGAAAGTGGAAATATCGATCAGAACAGAATTGTACAGATTTTGATACTTTCATCGGTGCTACCATAGGATCTGCTTGGAGATTAGGTACTATAGCTACTCGAAGATATTCAGGTGTTGCCTTTGTTGGGAATGTAAGAAAATACAACAGCAACAAAATAAATGGAGAACAACATCGATCAGCCTTTATTCACAATTACGGAGTCCTAAGGCAGAACTTCTTCTCCCAGTGCCATGATTTAGTATAATCGGATAGAAAGCGGAAATATCGATCAGAACAGAATTGTACAGCTTTTGACACTCTCATCAGTGCTACCATAGGATCTGCTTTGAGATTAGGTACTTAATAATAGCTACTCGAAGATATTCAGGTGTTGCCTTTGTTGGGAATGTAAGAAAATCGAACAGCCACAAAATCAATGAAAAAGAACATCGATCAGTCTTAATTCACAATTACGGAGTCCTAAGGCAGAACTTTTTCTCCCAGTGCCATGATTTAGTATAATCGGATAGAAAGCGGAAATATCGATCAGAACAGAATTGTACAGCTTTTGACACTCTCATCGGTGCTACCATAGGATCTGCTTGGAGATTAGGTACTATAGCTACTCGAAGATATTCAGGTGTTGCCTTTGTTGGGAATGTAGGAAAATCCAACAGCCACAAAATCAATGAAAAAGAACATCGATAAGTCTTTATTCACACTTACAGGATCCTAAGGCAGAACTTCTTCTCCCAGTGCCATGATTTACTATAATCGGATAGAAAGTGGAAATATCGGTTTCCTTTCTTTCCTTAGTGCTTACTCGTTTTCCACAGGGGTAGGGTATAGATTTACCGATACGAAGAGAATAGTCTTATTGATATGTCGATGACGGTTAGACATCCAGGTAATACGATACGCAGAATAGCAGTAACTCAAGAAACAAATCTTGCTCAGTGTTACCCCCCCCCCCCCCATTTCCACTAGGACTGCGTTCTCGCTGCGCTCTCTGCGACTTAAATTTTGACATATCGCTCAACGAATTCTATAGAAAAGGAGATAATTTTTGTGTGTGTTTTGTTGTCTTCTCAGTCACACGTGTTGTATGATACACCCAGTGTAAAAGCGAAGGTTACACATATACTATATAAGTCGCAGTGAGAGCGCAGCGGGATCGCCGTCTAGAAAGGGGGCTAACGAAAGGTAGGGGATGCTGCCTGAAACGTCTGACCGTTTAAAAACACACCCAGTTGCTTGAGTAACTGCTCTCTTGCGTATAGCTCTATTGATAAACGTGGCCATTGTGTGACTTTTATCAATACCTCGAAAGTGCTTTAAACACAATTTTATAACTCCTTTAGAAGAGATTACGACAACAAAAACAGTTAATACATTGGGTATTGTAACTATTTCTTGGGTAGTCCTATTGTGACCACTGTGTGGCTTTCTATCAATACCTCGAAAGTGCGTTTAACACAATTCTATAACTCCCCTGGGAGACATTACAACAGAAAAAAACAGCAATGCATTAAGAGATTTGACAGGAATGCAGAAAAAAACTGGAACGCTTCCAAGATTCTTGTACGATCAGCCTGGCTACGCACATCATAATCGGATTCCATTATAATTCTGCTTGATTTCTTGCTACATCGGCATTATTTACAGATAGCTCATTCACATGTTGACTGAATATCGTTTGCATGAAAGAGCAAAATCGAAGATAAGGTATTTCAGTTCAGTTCAGTAACATGTTATGAGAACGATTTACAAACAAGTACTTCTTTTACATCGACAAATGTTCACAACCTGTACATATACGTAGTTCCTTTCCAATGACGAAACCATATGTACATAGTCCACATAATTCTTTTGTTTGTTTAGGTCTTCTATTTCGCACAGGTTTGGAAATAATTTCTTGTCTACGCCCAGCATGTGCTGATCTGTATAAATATGTATTGAACTATATCATTACAAAGAGACACAACCTCGCTGACAATGCTTTATACACAAAACGCGGAAACACCATCTAAACCATATGGAATTGAGGTGAACATCTTCTAAAAATGACTCAAATTTTAGATTTCAACAGCCGATATATATATATTATCACAGAAGACTTGGACTAAGCTTTTAACTGTTCACTATTCGACTGTTAATGTTATGCATCAAAAATCCTTCACAAAAATATTTCTGTAGCATTGTGCTTTACCACTAAGACCGTTACAATGATAGAACTGTCTAGATAGAAACAAATATTTCAATTTTTCTCACATAAAGTATAAGTCAAGTTTTGACGATTATCAGTAGTTTTGAAAAGGACGGCTCGTCCTGTATTTCCACATTTAGTTGAACTGATTTTACATACTAGTACACACGAAGGGTTGTAGTCTAGGTTATTCTATTTAAAACATCTAGCCCGGTGTAATTTCCACATTTGCTTCAAGTTAAGATACATCCAGCATCGAAACAATGTTTCTCAAAGCTACTTAATATGTACAATCGCATTACTGCAGTATGTCAGTCACAAGCTTGTCCGTATTGTTGTCGCTCTGTGTCAACGTTGAATTGTAGTTTCCAACCCTAAAATTGGACGTACCCAAATTTTCGAATGACCAACTAAAGTCTTTGAGCATTTCACTGCTTCCATGACGTTCTGTGCAGGTAGAATACGTGACGTAGATCATAAGCTACAGAAAGTCTATAGCGTCCCCCGTCTCTGTTAAGGAATGGGCACAGAGCCCTCCATTCCTTGCAATTGACAAAGAATGGAGTTGCCTAGTCGAGAATTTTGGTAATTTGGGTCGGATGGTACAGCTAACTCTATTCCATAATGGCATTCACCAACAAAACTTTCAAGTTATGTTTGCTACTTGTCTCCATTCGCAGCCGTCTTCCACATATTCTCAAAGCTACCTCTATATGTACAATCGAATCACTGCAGTAAGTTTGAAGACAGTCATTCTGTTTTCTACTCGTCATCCTTTGATGTCAGTCGAGAATTTGTGCAAGTCCATTTTTTTGTGTTTGAAGGTACAGTTTAATTCTGATCCAGATTAACATAATTTACCAACGCAACTTTCAAGTTATGTTTCCAACTTGTCAACCTTGCAGCCGTCTTCCACCTCTTCTAAAAGCTACCTCTATATGTACAATTTGCCAACACAGCTTTCAATATGACTTTCCTACTGGCCACCATTCGCCATCGTTCACCGCTTTTCCTTAAAGCTACTTCTAAATGTACAGTCCCATCACTGCTGTAAGTTAGAAGCATGTCAGTCTGTTTTCTACTCGTCATTCTTTAATGTCAGTCGAGAATTTGTGTTAGAAGGTACAGTTTATCTCATAAGTTATCAACTCAACTTTCAAGTCACGTTTCCAACTTGTCAACATTGTAGCCGTCTTCCACATATTCCCAAAGCTACCTCTATATGTACAATCGCTTTAAATTTGAAGACAGTCAGTTTCAGTGTTTCTTACTCGTCGTCCTTGACGTAACGTAGATCTTAAGTTGCAGAAAGCCTATAGCGTCCCCCGTCCCTTTTGAGGGCTGGTTGCAGAGCTCTTTATTTATTGTCAAAGACAAGAGTTTCACGGTCGAGAATTTGGGTAAATCCAATTTTTTTTGTGATGGAAGTTACGGTTTAACTTTGACCCAGAACGACATTTACCAACACAACTGTTGAGTTATGTTTCGTACTTTTCTCCTGCCGCAGCCGTCTTCGACTTACCTTACCTCTATATGTACAATCGCATCACTACTGCAATTTTAAAGCCTGTAAGTCTGTTTCCTACTCGTCGTCCTTTGCCGCCCAGTTCTCCATCTTCATGGACAGCAGGCTGCTGTAGCACACCTGCAGCCGCGCCGCCTGGTCCTCCAGCTCGACCCCGAGGTCACGGAGTCTGCGCAGCATCATGTCCCGTCTGCACATGCGCAGTTGGCGCTGGTACTTGCTCCTCTCGTGCGCTCGGATCTGCTCCTCCTCCTGAGCCAATCGGATCTTGTCTTCCACCATCTTCTTCTCCTCCTGAAGTCGTCGTACCTTTTCTTCCAAGCTGCTCTTGATCTGACGGATGCTTCTTGCGCCCGCTCCTTTCTCAACTTCCGTCAACTCCAAGTCCACCTCCTTAGACGCTTGAGCCTCAAGGTCACCCTGTCCTTCAAGACTTGGGATCTCTTTCTCTTGAGGAGTAGGGGCAAGCGTGTCGTCTGAGTCCACCTCTTGGTCATACTTCTCTGCCTGGGAGAATTCGAACGTGTCGCTATCGCTGTCAGGCTCGAGCGCCGCCATCTTGTTTTCACCAATTCCATTACCATTGAACTCCTTTTCCTCCTGGGCATCACCTCCAGCATTCTCCACTTCCTCTTCCGAGTTATCGGATTTGTCGAGTGAGTCATTGTTCGGGAGGTCTCGCACCGGTTCTTCCTCCTCTTTGATGTATTCGCGATCATCCGTGGTGGAGTTTTCCGGCATATTCGAGTTTTCCGAATTCTCCAATGCGTCCTTCTCTAAGGTGGCCGTGTCAACAACTGCGTGGTTAGCGTTCTCCAGTGGGTCTGGATCGTTCCCAACGATGTTGCGGATGATCTTGTTGTTGGTGTATTCGTAGATGGACGTACTATTCTGATTGATATGGTTGGCTTCGTTCTCCTGAAAGTCGTCACTCTTGTACCCAATCTCACTCGTTCCCATGGTACCACCTCCGTTAATGATGTCCAAGGCGGCCATCTTTGTCGTGATCGTCCCGTTCATATTTCTCTGGTTCTCGAGAAGAACGTACGAAGAGTTGTCGGTGGGAGACACGGCCCCAATGTTGCCGTTAAGAAGCAGCTCCTTCGACGACGGTTGTCCCAAGTTCAAGTTCCCGGTTGATACTTGCATGCAGTTGTTATTCACGGTCGCGGCGTCTCGCTGTTTGATATACATCTTTTTCCCTCGCCGTAGGCTCTGTGGACGGTTTACTAACGCGTCAGACAGTCTCCTGAAAAATACGGACAAGGCATCTTTCAGTATTTTTAGATAACCGAAACCGCTTTCAATTTCCCCTAGCCTTGGGAGATAAGGTAAAAAATGGGTTGCCGCGTAAATTTTACTGGCTTAGCCTTGGAGAGACAAAAGTAACGTGGTGGCGTGGCAAATGGATTCTGCCTTGTATAGCCTACCGTCGTTAACTATGGTAGTTAGGGTGGTGTTATTGGGGATCCGTGAGAAAATACAACTAAGGGAGGATTCTTATCTTGACAGTGGAATAGAAGGTTTTAGCTTAACACCTCACAGGCAGGATATATAAAACCTAATGGACACTGTTGTTTAAAGTAGCAGTATTGTCAAAGTCTTTAAACAATTGAAGGATGTTCAGTACTAAGAACTACAAACTAGTCTAAAAGTGGGAAGCACTGTTTTTGTCCAGTGTGTCTTTCCGCAGCACCATAATACAATGATTTTACAAGAAAAAAAGGAATGCAGTGGCGAAGCAAATGGATTTTGCCTACTGTCGTTAACGCTGGTACTCAGGGTTGGGTAATTGGGGATGCGTGAGAAAATACAACTAAGGCAGGATTCTCTTGTTGACAATGGAAGAGAAGGCTTAAAGAGTAAGATAGCACAGCGCCTCACAGGTGGAATATATAACACCTAAAGGGTATTGTTGTTTATAGCAGCAGTATATTACCAAACTACAAACATTGGAATGTACGTTGTTCAGCACCAAGAGCTACAAACTAGTGTAAAAGATGGAAGCACTGTTTTTGTCCAGTGTCTTTCCGCAGCACCATGATACAATGATATTACAAAAAAAGATAAGGAAAAATGGGTTGCCGCGTAGATTTCGCAGGCTCAGCCTTGGAGAGACAAAAGTAATGTGGTGGCGAGGCAAATGGATTCTGCCTTTTATAGGGGTCTACTGTCGTTAACGCTGGTACTTAGGGTTGGGTAATTGGGGATGCGTGAGAAAATACAACTAAGGGATGATTCTCTTGTTGACAATGGAAGAGAAGGCTTAAAGTGTAAGATAGCACAGCGCCTCACAGGTGGAATATATACTTTCCGCTTGTTCTAAAGAATTTGCTACTCTCTGTTATATAGATAAATTCAACTACATTCTGGGAGGCGATAACCCTCACTGTGTACAAGTAGGCAAATATATCCACGAATGTTTATACCGTAGAACTAATAGTGTTAATGACATGCTAGACCCTATATGTTGATTTAATCATACCTATAGATATCCATATATGTGTGTTTAGTTGTACTGTAAGTAGTTGTTATACATGTAGACCTTACGAAAGTCGCTGTACTTTTGTCGTGTCAATAAAGATTGTCCTGTATAACACCTAAAGGGTATTGTTGTTTATAGCAGCAGTATATTACCAAACTACAAACAATGGAAGGTCGTTCAGCACAAAGAACTACCAACTAACTACGTTAAAAAAAACTGATAAACGGTAGCATCATTAATCTAAATCAGTTCGGTCGATTAATTTGGCTCATTTTGCAATGCACGAGAACAATTGATAGTGCACGGTAGTTCATTAGGTGTCCCATTATATCACGGCGACGCTGTGATGCTTTGCCAATGAATGTAATCGACCGATCTGTACATGTAGTTTATATCAGTCATTTACGACGTTTATCTCCACCACATCGAGTGTAGTGTGCGAAAATCAACGTGACTAGAAGTCCGTTATGAATGACTCAGTAAAATTTGCTCCCATGAGCATTTCTATGTCCAACCAATACCTGACTTATTGAATTTGTACTAAATATGTCCATGCCGTTGGCTACCAATTATTTTGGTTACATCAACGATCGCTTAACGAAGGCTTAGCAATTTCTCTTTCGTTTGGTGCTCTAACAAAATGCTGCGTATTTTTATTCTGACCATGCCAAAACCTCTATTCTGCTTGTTGTCTCTATCAACAAAGCTAGCCCTTTGTAAAAGCCATGGGCTAGCCCTGGCTGTGCGTCCTGAACAACCAAACCAATAATCGCTTCTTACAGTAAAGTACTAGTAACTTTCAATTGATTGCCGTTGCTCACTTTTATTGGTAGCTTTATCTCAACGTAGCTGCCCCAAACTATTCAGTATGCAATAGACCTACCTTACTTAACATCCATTAACGAAATTTAGTGTACTATTAGGCACAGGAACACTTGTCTTTACACAGTAGTATTAAACATTTCTAATGACGTCTTCGTGTTATAGCAATACTGCTTCTGATATAGGTCTATTATTCAAACACTATGTGCCTCATCCTGTATTCTGATCACAGTCTACTACTTAAGGAGATATGTAGGAGGGCGTATTATACATATCAGATCTT
Source organism: Branchiostoma floridae x Branchiostoma belcheri (assembly GCA_019207045.1). Lineage (NCBI taxonomy): Eukaryota > Metazoa > Chordata > Leptocardii > Amphioxiformes > Branchiostomatidae > Branchiostoma > Branchiostoma floridae x Branchiostoma belcheri. The sequence goes on along the minus strand of CM033040.1, from coordinate 1,826,123 downwards.
AAAGTAGTATCCTTGTTTATTGAGCCTTAAAGACAAGACGCCCCGTTTAAGATGTCTGGATGCATGTAAAGGTTTAACCTTAAGGTCACCGGAGCTTTCCTGTTGCTAAACCATCAAGTCTGTGATTTCCCTTGAGCCATATGAAGGTAGATACAACTTGTTCGCGGATGCTGTCTGAATACAATTGGTGGCGTAGCGCCGAATGGTCGAGTGGTCTAAGGCTAGCGGACCGCATCCTCCTACGCACGGTCCCAACAGGCCAAACGCCAATGTGGGGACTCTGCTATCTGAAAGGCCACTCCCGGTTACTGTGAGTGTCGCCACAAACCAGCTGTCAGCCAATCAGAGAATAGGCATTTCTTTGGCTTTCTGTTTACGAAAGCCATCTTGCAAAAGCCGCTAGGAAGCTATTAGCCAATCATGTTACGTATTACATAGCTCCATCCTCCTACGCCCGATCCCCAACGGCTGACTGCCCATATAAGGGTAAGCTCATCAATATTTATAAGCAGGGCGGTCAGTAACTGATCTGAGTGCAATAAACAGCAGAGGTGACCACAAGGAGTTTCGGCACGACTGTGGTCCCTCTGCGTAGGAGAAATGGCGGACCGGAGATCGAGAGGTCGTGGGTTCGATTCTTGTACTACCGGCTAGAATTTGTGACGACTTTTCTTAGCGTCCCTTGAGTCATGTGAAGGTTTCTACAACTTGTTCGGGGATGCTTGGTGAATACATTTGTTGGCATGGCGCCGAATGGCTGAGTGGCTATAGACTAGCGGACCGGAGATCGAGAAGTCGTGGGTACGACTCATTGCACTACGGGATTTTTTTATTTACTTGAAGTTCACCACATGACAAGGCTCGAGGAGCAACTCATGCTTTGTTACAGTACTGGGTTCGGAAGAAAGATGTTTGTTTATCCTTGAGTTGAAAGTTTTAGATTGTACAGGGAAGCAATTCCGTGGAAGCTTGTTCCATAACAATATATTTCTAGGAAAGAAGCTGGCTGCGTGGAACCTATACTGAAGAGGTTAGACGTTGGCTAGACTTTGTGACGACTGTGATTAGCTTACTCCACCTATTGGTACCTGACTTCGGTGTGAGAGGTAAAAGACGTTAAAAGGAGAGGTATGAAGAGTGGATGCCTGGGTACAATTCTTACCGATACTTTGCCCTTGGAAAAAGCCCTGTACATGGCAGCTGTAAAAATAAGCACCTAGCTTCATTGGGTGACGTAAAGGGAAGGTGGTTCTTTGGTTGCAACAAACTGTAGTTGCTTCTATAGTACAAAAGCGTATATGAACATTCAAGCGTACATGAATGAAGGATTCACTCGATAGACATTTGTCTTTATATTGATGCAACAATTTATATTCATGAACAATACATATAGGTCGATAACTAGACATGCTACGTTAGCTGTTCTACCTATTTCACTATTCCAGCATATTGGGCGTAATTATAATATTTTATAGCACGGGGGTCTTCGTAATACATGTACTTACTGATAGCTATGATTTGTAGCACAGCGGGCAAGCCAGCTTCGCTCTAGCGCATAATGCCCAACTGGGCGTTTAAATCACAGTATGAGTCATGCAAACAATTTGTCACTGCGCAAATAAATTGGAACGTTTGTACCCTACTTTGCAAGCTTTGCTTCCAGTTGTGTTCTATCAATCTGGTTCGCAGCGAACCATTCAAATAACTCAGATGTATAGTTGCTGCGTTTGGGTCATTTGTCTGGTTGACATTTGAACGGAATAGCAATTTGTTGCTTCATAATAAATGAATAGACACAGTCTCTTTGATAAACGTTGTGTAATTCGAGAAGCGGGTGCTTATTTCGTCAAATCAAAGCTACATGTTACATAAACTATTCTTTCCATTGCTTTGCATTGCTTAACAGTTATAAGATCCCAAGAATCCTTTTGGAATCCGTTAGAATCATTCAGCTGTTTTGTTCAAGTTTGCCTCCAGAAAATTGTTGACATTTGCACGGAATAGCAATTTGTCGATTCATGATAAATAAATAGATACACTCTCTCTGACAAACGGTGTATAATTCGAGAAGCAGGTGCTTATTTCGCCTGAATGACCGTATCAAAATGTGTTCTGATATGAAGGAAGCTGAATTACCTGAAATCTACACATTACAAGAAGCTGTTATTTCATTCCTTTGCCGTGTATAACTTTATGATCACTCACCAACCAAGGTATTGTTGTCAATGGGAATTCATATCTTTAGGGGACAAAGGTATTCTTGTTTGAAGATTCAACTGATAGTGAATGAGGATTCAATTATTATTTTTTGTTCGCAAAACTATTGAATCATCGTTTATTTTTTAAAATTTCTGACTCATCGTATCAATTTGAGTCAACGAACCTGACTACACTTGCTAGGAGATTAAGATTAATCCAAGCAGGAAAATAATTTGCCCGGCCGATGCTATTAATTTTCACAGGAAAATGTTACTTTTATCTCGGAGAAATGTCACCATCAGCGCGGGCTCTCTAGTCTAGCCAATTCCTCACCCTGGTTTGTGTGAATTCTACTGTAAATGCATTTAAGTTCGCGAGGATTTAATTTCGCGGTAGCGGGAAAAGGGACTTTTCGGGGCGGATTTAAGTTCGCGGTAACACCATAGACTGCAGTCTAATTCCATAATAGAAAAATGCTCGCGGTGGTTTTAAGTTCGCGGTGAAGTGGTCACCGCGAAAACCACTTCACCTAGAAAACCGCGAATATTAATCCACCGCAAACATTCCTGCATTTGTTACCCCTTAGTAAATTTGTTGGGGCCTAACAGATATAAAGAACCCTTGTCGGCACATCAGAAGGAGTTCGAAAGTTCTGACGAATCGGAAATCAAACACTTTATACTTCGTGATGTATGAAGCTTCATTTAATGGAAAGCTGGTATAACCTCCGCCTGGATCTAGTTACTCCCAATATCCTCCAACATGACGCTAACCAATCCGCTTACCTTCCTTGTGCATTAGTCATAACCTTAGCCAGAAACTTTACACGCCGATCTAGGGTGCTACCAAAATGTTAGTAACACCTAGCCTAGTTAGTTTTCTTTATTTGCAGAAAAAGTCATGCTTCTAATGCATTTAAACCATGCATTTATAAGCTCCGGATGTCTTACAAAGTGCACATACTAGTATATACTACGAGGGGCGTGCAATAAGTAATGGTCCTGACCCACTTCCAGTTGTCTGATCTAAATGAAATTTTGTATGTGTAATAAATCATATCTCTATGGGTTATGTTGCAAAAGACAGCTCTGAACTAATTGTGGTTTCTGATTTACTGGTGTTTGAACTTAGTCAGGTGCGAAATGGACCAGGTGTGAAATGGAACCAGTTGAGTGTCGCGCAGTGATCCGGTTTTTGTATTTGAAAGGACGCACACCAAAGAAGACTTTTGATGAAATAAATGAAACTTATGGTGATGATGCCCCATCATATGACCTTGTAAAACGCTGGCATCCTGAATTCAAACGTGGCTGGAAGTCTGTGGAAACAGCTCCCAGACCTGGTCGTCCCTCTTGTGCCATTGATGAGGCATCAGTTGGAGGACCAACCTGGGGTGTCCTACAAAATCGGTGTCAAGAGCTGCATCAAACGATGGGAGAAATGCATAACTCTGGGTGATTCCTATGAAGAGAAAGACTAATAACTGTGCCAAGTTTCATTAATCTCCTGCTATGGGAAATGGGTCAGGACCATTACTAATTGCACGCCCCTCGTAGTCTTTGGAAATGTAGATAGTCAAAACGTTCTTATATCACTGTATTTGTACTACTAGTTGACCTGTACTTCACTTGTAAGAGCATAAATGAAAAATAAAGTTATTTAATCTAATTACAGGCACTCCACACAACTTTTTTCAGATTGAAGTTAAACTTTATTAACCGTAAATTTTTTTTTTCATAAATTTTCCTGATAGCGATATATCATAGCATATATGTCAGGGAGTCGAACCTAGGACCTTTGGGGTCTGGACAAAGATCCTCCCGATTTGCTCTCCATGTGCAGTGTAATCTACCAGATGGATATACGACGAAGAAAATGTTTTCGGCAAGTCGAGACAAAATCGCTCACGAAGGGGTAATAATCATCAACTAACTCATCCCAGATTGAAGAGACAATAGTGATCGTGCTTGGATCTAACATTGAATTGAAATTCTGTTTAAGATTCTTTAAAAATATTGGCTTTCAATCATTTAACTTTCCCAACAGATTTTTCGAGGGATGATTTCTGTTCCAAAAACTATCACATATCATATGCCTTCTAGTGACAAAAGCAACCTCACTGCTACTGTGTAGCACCTTACAGAATAACCATAACCGAGCTCCCCATCTACAGTGTAATCTACTAGATGAATATACGACGGAGAAAATGTTTTCGGCAAGTCGAGACAGCATCGCTCACGAAGGGGTAATAATCATCAACTAATCTCCACCCCAGCTTGTAAGAACAATAGTGATCGTGGTTGGATCTAACATTGAATGGATATTCTGTTTAAGATTCTTTAAGAATATTGGCTTTAAATCATTTAACTTTCCTTACAGATTTTTCGAGGGATGATTTCTGTTCCCAAAACTATCACAAACCCTATGCCTTTTAGAGACAAAAATCAGCTACTAACAGCTACTGTGTAGCACATTACTTATTTACAGCACAACCATAACCGAGCTCTCCATCTACAGTGTAATCTACTAGATGGATATACGACGGAGAAAATGTGTCGGCAAGTCGAGACAGCGTCGCTCACGAAGGGGTAATAATCATCAGCTAATCTCCGCCCAGGCGCCAGGTTAAATGGGTTTTGTCCTAGTTAGCCTTGCGATATCCGTGTTACCCCGCTATAATGACCCTACTTCCCCCTGTAACGTAGATCTTTATGTGCTACTTTGATGAGTAATGACCTCTTCAACATACACGCTCAAGAAGACTATTGATGTGATAGCCTAGCGACTGGTGCAAAGTATAGCTAAAATTGCTCAAAATGTGGTAAAAGGGTAAAAGCATTGAAATTTTGTGTGAATCTTGAGTATGTTCTAAACATTTTCAAGGGTGTAGCCCAATTCAAAATGCATGTTTCTTAGCAACGGTTGCTAGGAAACTGATTTCAATAGTCATTAGCTAATCTACACCTCGGCGCCAGGTATAATAGGTTTTCCCCTAATTAGCCTTGCGATATCCGCGTTACCCCGCTATAATGACCTTACTGCTTTCCTGTAACGTAGATCTTTAACGTCCGTCTTTGATGAATGATGAGCTGTTCAATATACAAGCTCACGAAGACCATAGATGTGAACGTCTAGGCGACTGGTGCAAAGTATAGCTAAAATTGCTATGGATGAATTTTGGTCTGAATCTTGAGTATGTTCTAAACATTTTCAAGGGTGGAGCCAATTCTTAGCAACGGTTGCTAGGAAACCGATTTCAATAGTCATCACTAATCTTAAAGCCGGTGCCAGGGTAGATTGGTTTTGTCCTAATTAGCCTTGCGATATCCGTGTTACCCCACAGTAATGACCATACTGCTTCCTGTAACGTATGTCTTTACGCCTTTTTTTGATGAATGATGAGATGTTCAACATACAAGCTCACGAAGACCACATTGACGTGATAGTCTGGCGGCTGGCGCAAAATATAGCTAAAATTGCTCAAAATGTGGTAAAAGGGTAAAAGCATGAATGTTGATGTGAATCTTGAGTATGTTCTAAACATTTTCAAGGGTAAAGCCAATTCAAAATGCACGTTTCTTAGCAACGGTTGCTAGGAAACCGATCTCTAGTCATCAGCTAATCTCCACACTGGCGCCAGGTTAGATGAATTTTGGCCTAATTAGCCATGACATATCCACGTTACCGTGCTATAATGACCATGCTCGTCCCTGTAACGTATACCTTTACTTTCTTCTTTGATGAATGATGAGCTCTTAAACCTACAGGCCCACGAAGACTATTGATGTGAACGTCTAGGCGACTGGTGCAAAATATAGCTAAAATTGCGTTAAATGTGGTAAAAGAGTAAAAGCATGCATTTTAGTGTGAATCTCAAGTATGTTCTAAGAACATTTGGAGCCAATTCAAAATGTATGTTTCTTAGCAACGGTTGCCACGGAATAGTCATCACCAGGTATAATGGGTTTGTCTTAGTTAGCCTTGCGATATCCACGTTACCGTGCTATAATGACCATGCTCGTCCCTGTAACGTATACCTTTACTTCCTTCTTTGATGAATGATGAGCTGTTCAATATACAAGCTCACGTAGACGACATTGATGTGATAGTCTAGCGACTGGTGCAAAGTATAGCTAAAATTGAATTAAATGTGGTAAAAGAGTAAAAGCATGCATTTTAGTGTGAATCTCAAGTATGTTCTAAGAACATTTGGAGCCAATTCAAAATGTATGTTTCTTAGCAATGGTTGCCATGGAATAGTCATCACCAGGTATAATAGGTTTTGTCCTAATTAGCCTTGAGATATCCGCGTTACCCCGCTATAATGACCTTACTGCTTTTCTGTAACGTATGTATTTACGCCCTTCTTTGATGAATAATGAGCTCTTCAGTACACAAGCTCACGAAGACCATGTCATTGATGTAACGTTACATGTATTTGCACCCATGCGGGCTTTCCAGAAGGGAATTATTCTTAGCTGGAAACGGTTCAGTCATTGAAAAGTTGTGGTGCTGAATATGCATGCTTGTGGGAAAGTTTAAAATGAGATATTTGACCTGCATTACTAGCGTTAAATGGACTTTAATGTGTTTGTGTAGATGGTCCTCAGCAATATTGTGACACACCTCTAAACAATCACTGCCTCTCGCATCAGTAACTAGACTTTATCTGGCGTTGTTCTTTTTGTCTTATTAATAACATCTAAACGTTTTGTGAGATTTATTCTTGAATTATATTACTGACGGATAATATCAGATCTTTAGCGCATTTCAGGCAATACTTAATTCATTTCGTGTACCTCCTTCCTTTTCAAAAGTGGATTGTTAGCTGTAGAGGGTTCAGTCCTTGGCGAGGCGTTGTGCGGAATATTCATGCATTTGGAAAAGTTCAAAAGGAGGTACGAGGCCTTTTGCTGCATTGTTACTTTTGAATGGAGTTTAAATACTGATAGGGTCTTCCTGACGAACTCTTGGCTTCAAGCTCAAAGGTCGATAATAGATAACGTCTGGGCTTATATTCAGCTGGCAATGCAATCAGGAAATTTTAAAAAGAGGGGGCAGCCTTTTGCTGCATTGTTAACGTTAAATGGAGTTTAAATGCTGATAGGGTCTTCCTGACGAACTCTTGTCTGCAAACTCAAAGGTTGGCAATAGATAACGTCTTATACATTCAGCTGGCAACGTCAAGCGATAGAAGCTGTCCTCCGGATGCTCTAAGCCGGGTATAAACTTTCCCTCGCTAAGAGGCACGGGCGGTTATTTGTTAAGTAAATGAATTAATGTAAGTCACTTCAGCATGTCCTAAAAGTTAACGCTACTAGAGCAATCTGATGATCCGAATCATCTTCCAGTTGGATGATGCAGTCTTTGGTAAGCTGTTGAGTGGAATATTCATGGATTTGGGATAGTTTAAAAGGAGATGAAACCTTTTGCTCCATTGTTACCCTTAAATGGAGTTTAAATGCTGATAGGGTCTTACTGATGAACTCTTGACTGCAAACTCAAAGGTCGTCAATAGATAACGTCTGGGCTTACATTCCGCTGGCAACGTCAAGCGATCTGAGCTGTCACCTGCACACGGGTGTTGTAAATGCTCTTAGCCGTGTAGAAACTTTCCCTCCCTGTACTGATTAACTTCTGCATAAGGGGTACGGGCGTCTTTAGTATTTTTTGAAGCCAATGAATAAGTGTAAAGTTGCCTAAGCATGTCCTAAAGGTAAACGCTACTAGAGCCATCTGATTATCCAAATCATCTTCCAGTTGGGGAGGGGGGGTAGTCTCTGGTAAGCTGTGGTGCGGAATATTCAAAAGGAGGTGCAGCCTTTTGCTGCATTGTTACTGTTAAATGGAGTTTAAATGCTGATCGGGTGTTACTGATGAACTCTTGGCTGCGAGCTTAAAGGTCGGTAACAGATAACGTCTGGTTTTACATTCAGCAGCCGGTTTCAAGCGATATGAGCTGCCCTCGTGTTATAGATGCTATTAACACTTCTACAGAGAGCTTCACTCTTCGGCAATGAGAAAAGACTGGCAGGTTTTGATATGAAAAATCTGATGATGACACTGTAGTACAGTTGCTAAAGTGTTCATTATACCATCAGACATGTTATCACTAAATCTCTCTTGCACATTTCTCTTCTCGCCTTAAAATGATTGTTTTTCCAAGCCAAGAAAAAAAAATTCCTTTGCGCAAAATTACAGTTTGATATTTCATCTGACATGTTATGATTAAATAATGTGCATTTCACATCTTAAAATTATTACGTTTGCCAGGCCAGGAAATAACATTTTCCTTTTAGTAAAATTGCACCGCTGGTGACCATATACGTCCGGGGTGGCGCCGGTGTCACAGCATTCTCGTTTTCCCATGTGATTATTTAACAGTGGTTTACAGGCTAAATCACCGTGCTTTGGGCTACCTTCTAACTGTTCCTAGAAAGTACTACTCGCTGGATTCCCGGAAGAGTCACATACTTCTGACTCAACTTCCTCTCCTTATGACGTAGATAACACAAACGTACAATGAAGAATTATCTTTCTTTCACGAAACGGTGGCTTACAGGCTAAATCACCACATTTTTGGCTACTTTCCTGGAAAAGCATTGCTCGCTGCATTCCCGGAAGAATCACGCCCTTCTGCCCTAACTGTCTCTCCTCGTGACGTCGCAATCCTTCCACACGTGCTGTTGACCCCATACAATGATACATCATGGCCATGGGTGGCGCCGGTGTCACAGCAATATCGTCCACCCCAGTGATCATTTAACAGTGGTTTACAGGCTAAATCACCATGTTTTGGGCTACTTTCTAATCATTCCGTGAAAAGCACTGCTCGTTGCATTCCCGGAAGAGCCAATCTGGACTGTCTCTTCTCGTGACGATGCAATCCTTCCACCCGAGCTCAGGGCGCTGTTGACCCCTGTTGACCCCATACGTCAGGGGTGGCGCCAAGCAGGCGCCGGGGACGGCTGATGTCAGATGGGGCGATGCACACTTGGTCACAGCCATGTCAAAACGGTGTAATTTTAGTAAAAGGAAAATGTTATTTCTTGGATCGGCAAAGGCAATCATGTGAAAGAGAGATTTAATCATAACATGTCATTTGGTCATAACATGTCAGATTGGGTACGGCACACTTGAGAGCCATGTCAAAACGGTGCAATTTTACTAAAAGAAACCGGTTTCTTCCTGGCTTGGCAAACAATCCTTGTATAAAGAGGATCGGAAGAGATAAGTGCAACATTTAGTAATAACGTGTGTAACATGGGATAATGCTCACTTGGGAGCCGTGTCAAAACTTTGTCATTTTGTAAAAAGGAAGTCTTTTTTTCTTGGCTTGGCAAAGGCAATCATGTATAAGAGAGATTTAGTCATAACATGTTAGACGGGGTAAAGGGCACTTGGGAATCATGTAAAAACTGTGTGATTTTGCTAAGGAAAATGTTATTTTCTGGCTTGGCAAATGTAAACATTTCAAGATGTGAAAGGCACATGTGCAAGGATTTAATCATGACATGTCAGATGAAAGGAAGGATTGCTCCGTCACCGAGGACCGGCAGTTGGGTCAGAAGGCCTAACTCTTCCGAGATGCAATAAATAGTGCTTTTTCAGGAAACAGTTGGAAAGTAGCCCAAAACATGGCGATTTTGGCCTGTAAAGCCGGCTTTACAAGTCAAGAATTTAGCTCGGACGACGTATCGGCCAGCTCTAAAAGGGTAATTTCAGCCAAAGAACGACCGCTTAAATTCAGCGAGGCCTCGGCGACGATTTTTGAACTTTTTATGAAATTTCATTTACTGCCCCGTGGCATAAAATGGCATTCACTTGAGGAGCTTTCTTGAAAACACTTGTCCTATGAGTGATGAAAACGGGATGAAAACGAAATGAAAAATGCTCATTGTCCGTGCTATCTTAGATCATCTTACGTTAAAGGTCCGGCGTATGAAGAGATAACACGCGCCCTTGCGTCTAGCCAGCACCTTTGATCCCATTTGCTACTTGGATGAACACACCAACATGAACGAATATATAAAGGCCAAAGGGTCACGTTGGAGTACCATTTGGGGGACATATTGCACACAGAATCCGAGGGTCGTTGCCCCCTTTGGTAGTATGCTCATCCTTGGATATCGTCGCTACAGTATAATCGAATTTTTACAATTCAAAGAGATTTGTACAGTCGTGCCGTTCGTTTCTTAGGACTCTTGTAGTTTTCTTTAGTGGTTCAAAGAGCAGAAAGTTTTAGTAGCAGGTTATATTTTATACGGGGAGGGGTTGTTTGATCTTAAACGTGATTTAGGCACTTATTCGAACGCGGGACCCATATGTTACTTCCCATCCGAATGACGGGTGAAGCCCCAACCTAGATGCCCTTCTCAGGATTGAACCAGGGTTGCCTAGTGACCAAAAAATTGGAACCAGGAGCTCAAATGCGAGGCCGCTACCAGTTGAGCTACAGGGACACCCGCACTTGATCTTGCATTACTTGATTTTACGCCATGTGGTGTAATCTTACGTTATTCTCGAAAATGCTTATTTCGTGGTTACATTTGACAACCATAGCAAGAAACTTATTAGTATGCAAAAGTAGCCAAACTTTTCCTTACTTCAAAATAGTCAATACCAGTTGTCTGTCAAGCTTAATGCATTCTCATAGTCAGTAAATGATGAAAGCCGTCTACACTGCAGTTTCAATTACAAGAAGGTCCTTGCTCTTCTGTTGGAAAAGCAAAACTCATTACTAAGGTTATTACTCCATTTAAACTTTAAAAGCTCCGTGCAGGCCGAGACAAATTAAGGCAATCCCTGAGAGGATTTGGTAGTATTGGACTCAGCCCACTTTAAAGGTTACTGTAATACGTAACACACACGCGGGTAAGCCCCAACATGACTCACAGTCATTGTAGATAATACATATATGTATACAAATGGTGGTTAATGGGGCACGCTTTGGTGAAGTAGACAGATAAGAGTAGTATTTTCATTTTGCTGTCTATGTATAGTTAAAGCTGTAGTAGTCTTTAAAATTCTCTGGAGCAACTTGCATTTAATAGCATGAAATTTCAGTTGTGTTGGTAAATGACATTAGGGGTAAACTAATCTTTAGCTAACTTTAGTGAAGAAGGCTGAACATTTGGGGTAAGTCCCAACTTATTTGAAGAGTTGGCTGGCTAAAGTTTAGTTTACCTATAACTTGCATTTAAATGTATCATCTAAGGTTCATTGTAGGTAATTAAATGTTAATATTAATGGACTATTTTGCTAATTGATTGATGAATGTGAAAGGTGACTACAACATCCAAACTTTTGCAAGTCACTTGTGGCATAGACCCCACCCATAACCTACCAAACTTAACTACCCAAAGACGATATTTCGTCATGTACCATTCCCTTTCCTACAAGAGAAATGCACTCCGAATTGGCATATAGCTCTCTCCCTTATCAAGACGCTCAATATAGTGCTACTCAATGAGCGGTAGGGTCGTTACCTGTGATTAAGATATCTTCATGGGTAAGTTTTATGAGACGGTTGTGCCCATTTTATATGCTCTGTCGCGACGCAAACCGCATATATTTCAATTGCGTGCCCCCTTCCGTATCATTAAGTGTTTAAACAGCGTAAAACAACGCATACTAGTGAACCAAGGGTTTTATCAAACTTGTGTCATAGTAATTATCGTCTCTCCCAGCCTTGTGCATCTATTTTTATAGTCTTGCTGTATCTTGGATCTATAGTAGCATTGTCACCAACCACGGAACATTCTGTAAACGTTCACCAATAAAATGAGACAAACTATCAACTACAAGGGGGAAATGTGGTATGGCAACATAAACATAAGCCATATTTGCAAATAAAATGTCCCGTAGTGTTGATATCTTTTGCAAAATTGTCTGGTCAGATTATGTTAAGTCTATAGGAAAAGGATTTTACCTTATCGTCCGTAAGCCATGTGCTTGCCTAAACGTAAAATTGCATGTCCGAATAACTTAAAGTTTGTTGGAATAAGCTTTTTCAGTATTGATAGAAAGTCAAGCATTGATTTAAAACTATCAACGGTATATGTTTTCTACGCCATTTGTGACAGACTTTCTCTGAAAGGAATTTAGGCCGTTAGACAAGACTTTCCATTTGATAGAAGACTCTGTGATGTATGTGATGTATGGTTGTAAGGACTGTAAGAAAACGAATTACGTCGTAAAACTTTACACGTGCAGTTACGACGTCGTTAGTGATAGAAGTAGTCTACTTTCTTGGAAAGGATTACCAGCTCCTATACAGACTATAGACAAGGCTTTCCATTGCAAAAGAATGATCTGTGATGCATGTCCCATTGGTTCAAAGGACTGTGAGAACACGGATTAAGTCGTTAAGTTTACACGCGTACTAGTGCCGTAATGTAGGCGGTATAAGAGACTTGGCGCCACCATTGTACGTGCAAACGTTTTCTTGATTATGTAAAGTCTGTCGAAAAAGGTTTTACCTTATCGTTTGTAAGCTATGCGTTTGCTTTACCCTTAAATTGCCTGTCCGAATCGCTTTAAGTCTGTAGGAAAGGGCTTTTGCAATATTGATACAAAGTCATGCCTTGATTTTAAACCATCTACGATGTCATTTGTGATAGAGCTTGTCTCCTTGAAAAGAATCCTTGACAAGGCTTTCCATTGCGAAGGCTATGTGATATATGTGCCACTGGTTCAAAGGACTGGGAGAAGACGGATTAAGTCGTAAAGTTTACACGCGTACTCATGCCGTAATGTAGGCGGTATAAGTATCTTAGGCGCCAGCATTGTACGTCCAACCGTTTTCTTGATTATGTAAAGTCCGTCGGAATAGGTTTTATCTTATTCTTTTGTAAGCCACACATTTGCTTTCTTCAAAAATTGCCTGTCCGAATCGATACAAGTTTGTTTGAAAAGGCTTTTGCAATATTGATACAAAGTCATGCCTTGATTTTAAACCATCTACGATGTCATTTGTGATAGAGCTAGTCTCCTTAGAAAGAATCCTAGACAAGACTTTCCATTGCGAAGGCTCCGTGATATATGTGCCACTGGTTCAAAGAACTGTGAGAGAGGACGGATTATGTAGTAAACTTAAAACGCGTACTCGTGCCGTAAAGTAGGCGTTGTAAGAACCTTGGCGCCACTATTGTACGTCGAAACGTTATGAAGCCAGACTAAGCCCGTCTTTATGCCGTGCCTCGACAAGAAAATGAAATTTTTTTGCAATATTGATAGAAATTCACTCCTTGATTTTCAAACCATATCTCCAATGTTTATTTTCTTTGGAAACTTTGGAAATCAAGTATCTTCAAGTGCCTTAAAGCCCCCTTTACAAATCAAGAATTTAGCTCGGCCGAGTTGTCAGCGAGCTCTAAATTACGAGGAGGTATGACCCTGATGCCGACGAAAAAACTCTGCCATTTGTTCGTAGGCATTAGGGTCATGCCTCCTCGTAATTTAGAGCTCGCTGACAACTCGGCCGAACGAAATTCTTGATTTGTAAAGGGGGCTTAATCACGACATAATTAGGGGAAAAAGTAGTCTACTTTCTTGGAAAGGATTCTCAGCTCCCAGAAGATAAAGCTTCCCATTGCGAAAGAATACTCTGTGATAAATGTGCCACTGGTTCAAAGGACTGGGAGAAGACGGATTAAGTTATTAACTTAACACGCGTACTCGTGCCGTAAAGTAGGAGGTAAAAACGTTGGCGCCGCCATTGCACATCCAAGCGTTATAAAGCCAGACTAAGTCTGTCTTTACGCCGTACATCGGGGAGAAAATGAATAGAAATCCCTTGAAGACCGTGTTTTTTTTTTTTACATATTGATAAAAATTCACGCCTTGATTTTCAAACCATATCTCCAATGTGTATTTACTTTGGAAACTTTGGAAATCAGGTATCTTTAGGTGCCTTAATCACGACATAATTAGGGAGAAAAGTAGTCTACTTTCTTGGAAAGGATTCTCAGCTCCCAGAAGACAAGGCTTTCCATTGCGAAAGAAGACTCTGTGATATATGTGCCACTGGTTCAAAGGACTGTGAGAGAGGACGGATTATGTCGTAAAGTTTACACGCGTACTAGTGCCGTAATGTAGGCGGTATAAGTATCTTAGGCGCCAGCATTGTACGTCCAAACGTTTTCTTGATTATGTTACGTCTGTCAAAAAAGGTTTTACCTTATCGCTTTGTAAGCCATGCGTTTGCTTTATTCTAAAATTGCCTGTTCGAATCACTTAAAGTTTGTTGGGAAAGGCTTTTGCCATATTGATACAAAGTCATGCCTTGATTTTAAACCATCTACGATGTCATTTGTGATAGAGCTTGTCTCGTTGAAAAGAATCCTAGACAAGACTTTCCATTGCGAAGGCTATGTGATATATGTGCCACTGGTTCAAAGGACTGGGAGAAGACGGATCAAGTTGTAAACTTTACGCGAGTACTAGAGTTGTAAAGTAGGCGTTATAAGAACCTTGGCGCCACTATTGTACGTCGAAATGTTATGAAGCCAGACTAAGTCCGTCTTTATGCCGTGCCTCGGCAAGAAAATGAAATCCCTTTATTATTAATAAGACCGTGTTTTTTTTCAATATTGATAGAAATTCACGCCTTGATTTTAAGACCATATCTCCAATGTCTATTCACTTTGGAAACTTTGGAAACCAGATATCTTCAGGTGCCTTAATCACGACATCATTAGGGAAAAAAGTAGTCTACTTTCTTGGAAAGGATTCTCAGCTCCCAGAAGATAAGCTTTCCATTGCGAAAGAAGACTCTGTGATATATGTGCCACTGGTTCAAAGGACTAGGAGAAGACGGATCATGTTGTAAACTTTACACGAGTACTCGTGCCGTAAAGTAGGCGGTAAGAACCTCGGCGCCGCCATTGTACATCCAAGCCTTATAAAGCCAGACTAAGGCCCTCTTTACGCCGTGCCCGGAGAGAAAATGAATGAAAATCCCCTTTAGACCGTAGGTTCTCCGGAGTTTAATGGCTACTTTTCATCTTCCGCTGCACTTGTAAGTTTTTTGAAAGTCGTAAAAAGTTTTCTCAGAAGATCACACGGTGAGATACCGAGGGGGTTTCATGACGCATTCCGCGCGCGGTGAGTTCTAATGATATGGTTTCTGTACCCTGTTGTTAGGTCGATTCGCGATTTTTAACCGGGAATATTATGCCGGGAAAGGAATATATGCAGGGAAAGGAATACTGGGAAGCCAATTTCGCCTAGCCCGTACAAGCTTTCCGGTGTATATTCCTTTCCCGATATATATTTCTTTCCCGGCATAATATTCCCGGTTAAAAATCGCGAATCGACCTACCCCCCCCCCCCCAAAACAAAAAAATTGCCAAGCTTCCCAGAGAGGCCGGTGAAGGAGGCTACTGCTCTACCGCGACCTTACCTAAAGTTGCCGATCTAGCGCATGTTTAGTAGATTGTTGGCAAGAGACATAAAATGTTCGATTTGACGTCTGATACTGTAACATCGGTGAATCATGATCGAACACGTTCTCTTCAGTTTCTCTCCAGTTTTAGGAAGAGTGAGTCAACAGACACACTAAGCATAGGCGCCCTGTATAATGGTACAATGGAAGTATGTTGTTAAAACTAGTGGGACCGCGTAGCGCAGCGGCACCGTGTTCGGCCCGCGACCGAGAGGTTGCGGGTTCGAATCCCGCGGCTGCCGTGCTACCTATCTTGTGCCCCTTGGAAAGGCACTTTACACGACTTTCCTCACTTTACTCAGTTGAACATGAGTACCTAGGCTAGTGCCGCCTTCTTAAGAAGGTCCCGTGTTCGAGGAGAGCAACACCCCAAGCACGATAAAGAACCCGCCGCATGTGCATGGGGTAGGGAATCTCCCGAGCAGCCCTCCTAACCCCTGCTTCGCTTTTGGGTCAGATAGTCCTCACTCATAGTGGGCAATTCGGCTGGTCTCAATCATTATGTTTCTGACCTAGGGAGAAGAGTTGCTGTTATAGTTCCAATCATGTAACCTGTAACCTTGAGTGGCCTTCAGGTCTTGTTACGTGGTGATCATTAAGTTAAAAAAAAAGAAAACTAGTACCAATGTCCTGATGCAGTTCAGTTGTACATATGCAGACTACATATGTCGGATCCCTTCCACCAAAAAGTAGAAGAAGAAAAAGATGAGAGAATCCCAGCCTACCGAATGTCACATTCTCAAGTGCCGTAACAGGAAACATGATATTTCTTTGTAGGCCTAATGTGATGGGATAGCCTATAGTATACCCACAGGCTATCATTAGTGTTGTTTTCCATTACTTTAGACGGTGAATGCCACTGCCTATATGCAGTTTTATGTCGCACACGTCATTTTCTCCCATTCTGAAGACGCCGGGGAACTTAGGGTCAAACTTCAGCCAGAACTCCAACAGGAGAACTTCAAAGTGCGGTGAACTCAGGACATCAGTATATATCACAAAATACCCACTCATACTGCAGAACGTGAGTCACTCCACAATCCACTGGCTTCAAAGAAGACGTCCAACCCAGCAATGGTAAACGAAGTGCATTGGATTTGATGAGACTTACTTTACTTGGGGTCTGCACAGCGATACCATTAGCCCTTGGGTATTACTTTACAAATCTCTCGGCTTGACTTCGCGAACGAAGATCGTCTGGGGATGTTGCCCACTTTGCAAAAAAATATTATAACTTACACAATACAACTCATATTGTTACAGAATACGAAATACTATTGGAACAGAATACCAAATAAAATTGTAACAGAATAACAAATACTTCACAACGAATGAAAGACATATGATTTGAATCCCTTTATACAGTACTTTACAGCCCTTAATGACCTAGCCATGGCACCTTGATTATCTACTCTACCAATGCTGAAGTCTCTTTGGAAAATTATTGTGTTTACCACAGAAAATGGCGCACAAATGAATTCCCCCTAGTGGAGTGTACTGGGTAATAACGTATTGCGAAGCGACTTTCAAGGACTATATAATACAGTACGTGCCGACTTTATTAGAAGAGTATTATAGCCGCGCAACCCGGCGTAGGTAGTCCCTTGAAGGCAATTTGATAAAAGGCAAACATCGGAGCGGAGTGGGAGGAAACGTGCCACCCGAATAATTTCTTTCACCATTTGCGAAAAGTGTTGGCTATGTTGCGCAACTCTCTAAATAGAGGTTTTGATGCATTTGGGGGCATTTTATCGGGCTTTCCATTTTGCCAAGCTTCATTTTTGCCAAAGCCAAACGATAATTTATAAAAGGAAAACATGACTGAATAGAAAGCCCGACACAAACGTCTAAAAGACGTCTACTTGGAGAGAACGCACTATTAGAACACTCACATAGCGAACAGGGTGATAGAGGGTTTAAAAGGTAACGTTGATGAACGATGTTTACAATGGCAATAAAACTCATCGCATAGCCATACCCACAATACTTACATTAGGGTAAAAGTATGGGGTTTGATACCATGAAAGAAAAATACGATGAGTATGCTATAATTTATCAAAATCTGTGATTAAATGTTCACGTCTTTAGTCTAGCAGTATGGACTACAAAACCACAAGAAAATTACGTATATATTTAAATTGTAGTCCTATTCAGATTCAGCTTTAGTTCGCATTGGCTTGGCATGTGATATTTGATACATTGGTTTTAAACATTACACTTCACCGCACTGAACAGCAATGCAAGCAGACCGTGTGCTATTAGTGGTGTATAAACAGTAGCATAGTGGGATGGAGGGCTGTTGCTATGTAGTTATAGTGGAAATGGGTGTGACCAGGGTACTTAATTCCGCTCTCTTCAAAGACGAGCCCGCCAGAGACGCTGGAGAAGAGGCGTTGATGCGTGAGTGCTTCGCGTAACTTGCAATTGGGCCGTTGGGGCACCTGTTGGTAAGGTGGTGTGGAATATAAAAAAGGAGATGGAGGAAAAGACCAAGAAATAGAAATAGAAAAATAAGTACGTAAGATTAGTATTGCAGTGCACGCAATTCCGTCTGTTTGGTCAACCAAAATCACATGCGCACACGAGAACTGTTATACAGAATGGCCCCACCTAGCTCGCTATTAGTCTCTTGTTACTTATTATGAATACAAGCCAGATCGCAAAAGCATTCAATATTTTTTTCACAAACCCTTGATAGCTTAGATAGAAGCCTATGCATATTCTTCGCAAACAGTTGAATTGGGATCCCCATTTTGTACTCTCGTGTTCAAAACATGCCTATTATGATGGTTCTACATAAGCGAGGTTCCTTCTCAGAACTGCAACTTTTTTACGGATTTGTGTACACTTAGCTTTTTTTGTTACGGGCCGTCTATGACTGATGATACGATGTGTCCATGGTGTTCTCCTGATGGCGCCTAACGGCCTTTCCAATTAGATCGCTGCTTTAAGTGCCGTCTTTGAGAGTAATGAACCG